>CM069412.1:208825946-209238446 GCA_035609135.1 Eleutherodactylus coqui | reverse complement strand
GCCTTGTGTGAGCAGCCCCACTGAAATGAATGGGAGCGTTGTGCAGCGTTTGGTGCAGTGATGAAAAACTGTACAAAGACGCCCGTGTGAGGGAGGCCTGATAGCGCAAATTACAGAGACGTTTCACCTCCGCCCCCGTGTTTCCGTTTGCTGCAGGAGGGTCACTCGATGGTGGCATGTTAAAGGGGATTTTCGGACATACAATCCAGCTCCCCCTGCCATAAAAGCAGATAGGCTTGTACGCACCTCCACTGCAGGGTCCCGTTATTTCATGGCATCTCAGAAAACCCCTTTAATAGTCACACGTGACGGCGGCATGTGAAGAGGCAGCGATAGAAGAACAGGAAGATAAAAGAACAGACCTGAGCCGTTTCTTCATCAATCATGTCAAATAACGCTCTGGACGTGGTCAGTATTAGCTCTTTACACCTGCAGAACAGAAAGATGGAAATCCAAATCACACCGTATACAGTCTGACATCGCTCTAAGGTGGGGCTCACCGCCATATTGTACCAGTCCACAGCTTCAGGGGGCGTATCAAGAGTATACTGGAGTCCGGGCAGCAACCCACAGATTAGAAGACCGTGCTCCCTGCTCCTGCTTTGGCACAGAGCAAGGTCTTCATAGATCACATAACTATCTCCACAGTCACCCCCATCTCACCCCTAAAACTAACTGCAAGGCATCCGGAACCTGAGCCAGAAAGTAGCGATGATGACTACCCCCTCATCGGGCTAAACAGTTGGGATGCCATTTTGGTGTGCAGGGTTTAATGTTCTCCAAACACAGTTGTTCACTTGTGCTAAAAATTGTATTTCTGTCTCATCTATCCGTAGAACATTATCCCAGAAACATTGTGGAACATCTCGGAGGTCTCAGGAAAAAATGCGAAGAACTGCAATTTTTTTTTATCTGGCCACACAAATAGTCTTCTGTAGGACAAAAGCCTGGGTCCTGGGCATAGGCCGAGGGTCCTGGGCATAAAAAACAAAACAAAAAACACAACAATTGGAGGAGGTGCGACCAACCAGGCGAACTCTCCAATAGGTGAGCCAAATATATGGAAGAACAGGAGATCTGTCTCCAAGAACAAGGTGCTGGTGATCCCATCCCGTACATAAATGTCCTCCATTAAACCCATTATGTACCCACCCCAGCTCAACTGATGAAGGGGGCTCACCCCGAAATGAGTTTTATTGCTGGTTTCAATGCAATAAAAGGAAAATCTGGATTCCATATTTAATTTGCCTTACTACTTTTTCTTGAAGAGTTGCGCCAGAACACCAGATCTTCAGTCCGTCTGTAGGTCTTTGCCCTTTACCCTTGGTTGGTTTACCACCCGTTTCAAGATTGCTGTTGGAGAAAGCAGCAATGGTCCTCAATTTTCTCCATTTGTCGAACCAAAGATGGCTTTATACCCCGTGCTTTAGCTTTAAGTATCTCTAGAACATCGAGGCGCAGTTCACACTAAGCCATCTTTCTGGAGAACAACAGATCTGTCAGTAACCAGGCTTCCAATCTCATCTCCTTAACCCAAACACCTTGACAATTGGCTCTTGGACATTCCATGAGGTTCAGTCACGGTTTTGCACTGTGGAGGTTTATTCCATTTGCTCAAAAAGACACGAGCGGTACGGCTGTTTATATTACTAGATTGGCGCGATGTTCGCTACGTCAACATAAAATGCTTGGAGGAGTGGTTGGCAAGGTTTTAAGAACGGTGGTCAAGGATTCGGCTTCACCGTTTGGCGTCCACGGCTTGGTCTTCCACGTTTTGGGGACGTGGCAACAGTCGGGCTGGTAAGCACTTGATATGAACATCGCTCGGCAATGCTTGACTCTCCCTAGCGGCGCTGTTGGCTGAAGTACAACTGTGCCGCTAGACTTCACATAGGAATGGAGTGAGCCGTCAGGCCCAGGTCAATGTGTCGAACTCAAATTTTAGGATTTCACGGCGGTGGTAAGGATGTCACAAATATAATGACCCCAAAATCATCCACCAAAAAGGTCACACAAAAGGGGTCAAAGTGCGGTGCAAGAAAAAGCCTGTGGGCTATTTTATATTAGATTGCATTACTGTAGTCTATTATTGGGGTACTATATTACATGTCAGTATATTATAGTATCTCATTGTGTATATTACATTACACTATGATGTTATATAGTGTTACTATGTAGCATTATTGTATGGACTTTACAGTAACGCGTGGTATCCTATAACAGGTCATTATTTTATAGTATCTCATTGTGTATTATATATTGCACTAGCGTACCCGTCGCGCGTTGCTGCGAAGACAGGCATACATACATACATTCGTTTTTATATATCTAGATAGCAGCTTTCATGTTACCTCAGCGGTATAATATATAACAACCAATCACAGCACAGCAGCTTTCATGTTACCTCAGCGTTTCTATGACATTGGGAAGTGAGAAAATTAGATTCCGTACGTAAAATTTGGACGCTAATTCTTTGGCGCTTAGAATTGAATAATCGAGTTGGGACCTATTAACTTTTCCTATTTATGACATAATCAATGCTCGTGCCAAATTTCATGTTTCTACGACATCGGGAAGTGAGAGAATTAGTGGCAATGATGGAAATCGAACGATCTACGTGGGGGGCGTAACTGTCGACGACGCTCTCACGCGCGCCATTTATCATAGCATAAATGTACTATGCCTATAATCTTCCCAGGAGTGTACTCAACAACTTCCCAAAGTTTCATGGCGATCGGATGAATGGTGTAGTAGCGCATAAAGGACAAACAGACAGACAGACATTCAATTTTATATATATAGAAGATTACTATAGCCCAGTATTGGGGTACTATATTACATGTCATTATTTTATAGTATCTCATTGTGTACTACAGTATATTGTATATATTACGTTACACGATGTTATATACTGTTACTGTACTGTTAGCATTATCGTATGGTCTTTACAGTGTAACGTGTGGCATCTTAGAACATGTCAGTATATTATAGCTTAGTGTAGTGTTCTAGCATCTCATTGCGTATTACAGTATATTACATTACTGTAGTCTATTAGGGTATTATATTACATGTCGGTATATTATAGCATCTCATTGCGTATTACAGTATATTACATTACTGTAGTCTATTAGGGTATTATATTACATGTCAGTATATTATAGCATCTCAGTGTAATGTAATATACACAATATACTAGAATACACAATGATGTTATATACTGTTGCTATGTAGCATTATTGTATGGATTTTACAGTCTAACGTGTGTTATAACATGTCAGTCTATTACAGCTTAGTGTACTACATATTAGTGTCGTGTTCTGGTATCTCATTGTGTATTATGTGATTGTTCTCCGTAAGGGAAACCAAGTGATCTTGTTGATAGGATACCTTTTAATGGTTACCAAAAATACATAGTGTGTCCAAAAAGTTAATTTCTGTCTACGAGTAGCTTATCAGGTTTATAATGGGGTGGAACGTGTTGAATATATGGCATTTTATTAGTTCTTGTTCGGAGTTGATCCAGATGATTGATTGTCATCAGTGTAACAGAAGTAGGCCAGTGGTTTGCCATGGAGTTTTACTATGACAAGGTTGGCATATGTGTGATGCCATTTTACTGTGTGGAATGTTTGAGTAGAATGATTCAACGTCCATGGTGGCCAGGACAGCGCCATCGGGAAGGGGACCAACGGTTGACAGTTTGTTCAGTAGGTCGGTGGTTGCGTTTCTCACCGGAGGTTTGAGGACACCACCTACCCATCCTGAGATTCCTTCAGCAAGTGTTCCCATGCCTGAGATCATGGGCGTCCCTGGGTTGCCAGCTTTGTGTAGTTCATCAGTGACCCAGCAGGATTCTCTCTCTGAGCACAGAAGTATTTTCTGCTACATTCATCGTCTGTATCTCTTAAAAAAAAAGAGGATATTTGACGACTTAACCCCAACCTGCTGGACCCTAAACTGCACGGCTTTATGGAGATCACGTCAAGCTAATTTCATGATCTTGACATAAGTGGTGGTGACGCGGATATCACCCATCTGGATTGCTGTAACGTCTTTGATGCAGGCCACATAAAAAGCTAACAGAACGGTTATTGAAGATTAGGAAGGAAGAGGGAAAGCATTGGCTTCATAATTCTGTGTTTTTACTCACTCCTGCATCAGGCGATTTTATTGCCCAAGCCAAACCACCCTCAGGCTGCGTTCACACCGGGCGCAATTGCAGTAGATTTCCATTCAAACTTTCTGCATGGAAATTCCACCGGCAATCTTAAACCCTAGGAGGCAGCAAAGTGGACGACGTTTGCAAAAAATCTTGTCCACACGCTGCCGACAGTCCGTTTCGGCCAAACCGTGCTGAAACTGACATGCCGTGCGGAATTCAAAGCCGCGGCATATTAATTTCACCGCCGTTTCTCCTGCAGGCGCTCTCCTCTCTATGGGGAGAGATGGTCACAGCAGAACAAGACCCATGGGACTTCAGCTGTGGAAATCTCGCAGAATTTCTGTGCGGTCCCGCTTCGGACATTCCGTGAGGTCTCCGCCCCGTGTGAACCCAGCCTTAGGCAGTTTCATACATCTTAGAAATCAATTTGTATTAACCCCTTAGTGACTGGCCCATTTTGGGCCCCAATGACCAAGCAATTTTTATTTAATCTTTTTCTATCCCCACCACATTCCAAGGTGCCATAACGGTTCTTCTTCACAGCCGTCTGAGGGCCGGTCTCTTGCAGGCCAACTTGTGGGGGACAGGATACATGTTCTACTTTCCTGCCTCTGGGTGGTCTACAGCATTAGGACGATACTAGCATTTATTTTTGTTTGCGTTTTACTACTTTTGCACAGTTAAAAACACTTTAAAAAGCCCCGGGTTAGGGCTTCACATGGGCGTAGGCAGGTATCATGCAGCGTTGTAGCATCTCAGCCCACATGCTCTGCAGAAGAGCACCACCAGATATAGTGTATGGGCTGCAATTGGCACTGCGCGTGCCCGGGCTTCTGGCGTCAAGGACATACGTCAAGTTCCACACTCTGTGCAGGGCGGGGCTGTGAACTGAAACGCCGCGCCTTCGCAATGCCTGTGAATGGAGAGAGTTACACATGGAGCCCTGCATCGTCTGCATACCATATGGGAAGAAATAGAGCAAGCTGCCATCCATTTCTCCTGCGTATTATCCGCAGTGTCCGCTCGCAGTTCAAACGCTGGTGTGAGCGGAAGAACGAAAGCCCAGAGACCTTCGTTACCTCAATACATCGCCTTACGCACAGGAAATACATGCGCATAATATGCGGTAACAATACGCCCATGTGAATGACCACCCATGTAGGCAGAGCTGGCAGCCTTCGTCAGGTGCTCCTGGACTCCTCCTCATCGGACATTGAATCACCCCAGGTTAATTCTTCAGACTGACTCATGGGGGCGGTAAGAATTCATAAATATGTCAGACGGACAGAATCCCTCGTATACAGATGACAGCGCGTTGTCTTACGGGGACTAGAATCCCATCTCCTCTTAGCAGCTGGTGGGGGCTGTGAACACCGACTAGTCTTCTGATGAAACTACAGTAACCCTTAACGCTGCTCTTTTGTTATTCGATTTCCTTTATTCTCCCTCCCCCTTTCAAAAAAAAAAATAAAAAAAAAAAAAAATCAGAACTTATTTTTACGGTTACATATCTACATGAGGGCTTGTTTTTTTTTAACATTGTACCATAAACGTACTGGGAGAGGGGGGGGTGGGAAGTTAAAATTTCTAAGAAGGGGGGAAAAAAACGGAAAGAAAAAAATGCAACTGCCCAATTTTTGGCGAGCGTTAGTTTTTACAACCTTCACGATGCAGTAAAAAGGACCTATCTGTGGCTTAGTAGGATTATGGCAAAACCAAATACTGCAAATAATGGGGCCTTTTTTTTTTAAGCAGTAAGACTTGGTTTCTCTTTGATTTGCTGGCGTCATCTTTCCCCCATGGCTTTCGTTTGTCGCTCGAGTTGTGTGATGCTCATTTTTTGCAGGATGACCTGTAAGTTTTTATTAACATTTTGAGGTACAAAAAGGACTTTTGGGTCACATTTTATAATGGCGTTCACTCTGCAGTCTTAATAATGTGAGATTTCAAGAAAATGGACTTTTTAGAATGTAGTGATGCCAGATTTTTTTTTAACCCCTTCATGACACGGCCTATTTTGGGCTTAAAGACACAACAATTTTTGGCGGATTTTCTTCTCCCTATATCAAAGTCATAACTTTTTTATTTTTCCGTCGACGCGGCCGTATGAGGGCTTGTTTTTTGCGTGGCGAACTGTAGTTTTTATCGGTGCCACTCTTGGGTACATAGACTATATTGTAAAACTTTTTTTTTTTTTAATGATAGCAGGGAGAGAAAACGCATCAATTCTGCCATAGATTTTTTTTTATTTTTTTTTACAGCGGTACTCATGCAGCATAAATGAGACATTCCATTTTTTCTGCGGACCGGTACGGTTACAACGATACCAAAATTCTTACTTTTTTTAGGTTTTCCCACTTTTCTGCAATAAAAACCCTTTTTTTTGGAAATCTTTTTTCTATTCTCAATCGCTGCATTCAAAGTCCTGTAACTTTTTATTTTTTGATGTACGGCGCTCTATGAGGGCTTATTTTTTGCGAGACGAGCTGTAGTTTTTACTGGTACCATCTTGGGGTACATACGGCTTTTTTGATCACTTTTATTGCGTTTTTAGTGAGGCAAAATGCTAAAAAATAGCATTTTGCCTCAGTTTTTTAGTGTTTTTTTAGCGTTATTTTCCGTGCACAGTCAAAATCATGTGCAACTTATTGTACACGGCGTTACGGACGCAACAATACCAAATATGTGGGGTTTAATTTTTTTTTACCCTTTTTTTATGCTAATCTGAGAAAAAGCATAAAAAAGGGGGGGTTTTTACATTTTTTTACAATTCTTTTTTTTACATTTTTCTTTTCTTTTTTTTACATAATTTGAGTCCCTCTGAGGGACTTACATCACTGTACCGATGATCGCTGTCATAAGGCATGGCAGAGCTACTGCTCTGCCATGCCTTATCGCTTATACAGCGAGCATAGGCATTGGCAATACAGGACATGGTGACAGGCCGGACTCTCGCGATGACATCGCGAGTTCCGGCCGGAGACAAGGAGGGAGCGCGATCCCTCTGTGAACTCTTTCTCTGCCGCGATCTACTTAGATCGCAGCAGGGAAGGGGTTAACAGCGGGGGATGCATCTCCGATGCCCCCCCGCTCTTGCAGCGGGACGCCGGCTGTGACCGACAGCCGGCTCCCGCTGCAGGATAGCGCGGAATCACATATGATCCCGCGCTATCTCCAGGACGTAAGTTTACGCCCTGTTGCGGGAAGTACCAGGCTGCCAGGACGTAAACTTACGCCCTGCAGCGGGAAGGGGTTAATGGACTGGGAAAAGGTTTTTCTTAAACTTTGTACTTCTTTCTTATTTATTAGTCATTCTTACATTGTATTTCTTCTCTTTAGCCCCAAAAGGAGACTTGAATTTGCTATTGTTTGATCACTCATATTGTATAAGCGATTAAACCCCGTACCGACACGCAGTCTGTCAAGGTGTGCAAATCAGTTATGGCAGCCCTGGGGGCCTTTAACCCTTTCCAATCCAATTTGTATCCTGGTTTTCCTAGGGGGCTTCCTCTTTTTCTGCTGTTATACAACGACGCTATCTGCTGGCTAAAGCCAGTACTGCATGAGGTGACACGTTGGATAGGCTCCGACAGCAGAGAGGCTGACCATATACAGTAAGAGAACCCCGACGGATGTCTTCCAACATCGGAACTGTACAGCCTTAAATCAGGTCTTCTGCCTGCCAGGACAACTGCATGGCACCCCCCATCCCTAATTGCACTGATGGAGGGGGGTGTTTGGGACCCAAGAAAAATAAATTATTTATATACATTTCCTAACAATGAGTTGTATATGTACATGGACAGGAGTGTTGTAGTAAGATAGCAAGTCATGTTTTTAACCCCTTCTTGCCCCAAGATGTAAATTGACATCCTGGCTGGGAAGCAGTTCCCATGAATGGACGTTAGAAAAAGAAATTTAAAAAAAGGAGAGGGGTGGGGGGGTCGGTGAAGGAGCTACCCAATTTCTCGGGCATCGGGAAGAACAGTCAGACCAAAGGCAGCAAATACAGAACTTATGAAGTGCCTGCTGAAAGGCAACAGTACATATCAGGTCATTGATGCGGCATTATTAAAGCAAACAAAACCCAACAACGACAGAATTTGTCATTTTTTTTCCTCTGGGTCTTCAAAAAAAATAATTTACTAGTGTTATGCAATACATTATGTGTACCTAAAAAAATGGTGCCAATAAAAACCACAGCCCCCCCGTGCAAAAAACAAGCCCTCATATGGCTAGGTCAACGGAAATAGCTTTGGAAAACTAGAGATGAAATTTCTCCCAAAAGATCGTTGTGCCCTTAGGGCCAAAACAGGGCGCTTCACTAAGGGGTTAATCTGAAAGGTCAGTCATTACACTGAATGAAAAGGAGAGCACTTACCACACAATAGAGAGGTGATCTGTTGACGCCCATGTTCTGGGAATGGCGGTGCTCTAGAATACAATAGACACCATTATATCCCGCTCATCTCATACCAGGCCAACTAGCAAGTGTTCTGGATTAAGAGGTGTTGTCCCTACGCCCCAAATACTGATGACTTCCCCTCAGAATAGGTCATCAATAGATCAGCGGGGATCCACTGCCCAGGATCCCTGCCGGACAGCTGTTAAAGGGGTTCTGCCATTACAATCTGTATTTTTTTTCTCCGCCCTGCCGGCACAGCCTGTTGTTAACAACACATACAAAACGGTTTTTTCAGAAGTAGTACTTACCTAGGCTCCATTTTTCACCTCCATGCTCTGTTTACATCTTCAGCCCCTCCTGCTAGGAGGTCATTTCCCAGCACCCCTTGCTGTGCTGACCACTTCCGCCCTCACAGAGCTACTTCCGCCCATCCAGTGATCCAGTGCAGTTATTGGAGCTGCGCAGTCCTGCCTGCAGCCCACCAAAATCTGATAGTGTTTCTCCCTGCCTCCGTCCCTGAACACCCAACACTTCCCAAGGGCCTCCAGATCTTCCTTACAATCTTTGGCTGATTTTACATAAGTGAGCACTATTTCAGTCCAAGTAACTCAGACCAACATTGCGCAAGGCAAATATGCAAGTGCATATATACATATATACAAACACACATACATACATACATACATACACTCACACACACATAGATATATGTATGTATATGCTTGTATATACACAAGCAGAGAGATGGGTAGCCGCAGAGACGCAGCTAGAGATACACACACACACACACACTAGATATTTATAAAACATATGTATATGAGTACACATACATACATATATGCTGTCCTTGTCTGCAGGGGGGGGGGGAATGGAAGAGCCAGGAGCAGGAACTGAGCTGCCGCCCCCTCACCACTATTTGCAATGGGAGGGGAGGAGCGGGGGCGGAGCTAAGCGGGGAGACTTAGCTCTGCCCCCGTCTCGCCCCCTCCTATTGCAAATAGTGCAGAGTGGCGGAGAGGAGGCAGAGAGGGGGCGGGAGCTCAGTTCCTGCTCCTGGCTCTTCCATCCCCCCCCCCTGCAGACAAGGATCTGCCCTGCTGATGCTCTGCTCTCCGTCCCCTGTTGTCATGCTCCCCTGAGGTGCTGTAGCCTCCGCTATTGTTCCACTGCTCCGGCTGTGTCGTTCCCCCGCTGTGAGCCTCCGCTGTTGTACCGCTGCTCTGCCTTCTCCCCTGATGCTCCGGCACTGAAGGACCCCCACTCTGAAGCTCCTGTGTCGCAGGAGCCTTTGCTGCTGGCCCGCTGTTCTGCCTTGTCCCTTGATGCTCCTCTGCGCTGCCGCTGCTGTGCCTTCCGGTACCCCCCTATCAATGCGCCCAGCCAATGAGGAAGTGGGGGAGTCACCTGGCTGTCAAGCAGCCCAACAGTGGTGTACACCCACTACTTCCCATGGCGAAAGGGACACCAGCCGTGCATACCGCACTTCCTGCCTGGGCAATGAACGCTACGTCACTAGTGACGTATGCGTACATTGACCTGCAGGAAGCAGAATGTAGCGCAATGTACGTTACATCACCGGATCCAGCTAAATCGGGTAGCTGCAGGTCACGTGACAAGCTGCTAGACGATCCAGGAGAAGATTTGGGAGGAGAAGGGGAGAGGTAAGGTTGCCTGGGGAGCAATAGGTAAGTATATATTTTTTTGTTTTTAATGACAGAATCCCTTTAAGGCCCATTTAGACAATTATCGCTCAAAATTCACTCAAAAGCAGTCTTTTCGGCGATAATCGTTAGGTCTAAATGTGCCATATTTCACTGTTCAGTCGAACTTTGGTTTACAGTTCTGCTTGAAAACAGTCATTCAACAGAACAGCTGATAACCAGGACTCGACGCTATGTTCTGCTGGGGTCCAGCTGAAAACAGCTCATTGCTTTGTCTTAGATGTCAGCCCAGCCAGCAGAACAGCTGATAAGCAGGACCCCAGGCTGTGTTCTGCCTGCTGAGAGCCGATTACAGCTGATAACATTGTTACAGCTGTTCCCAGTTCTCATCCCCACCAGCAGCAGAACAGCTGATATACAGGACTGCAGGCTGTGTCTTCTGTCCATGGTGCTGAATTCTCCATGGAGAGCCCCTGGCTGAACAATGGAGCTAATTACATAGCCTCCTGCTGAGTTCTGTAACAGCTCCTAGAAGCTCATTTGCATCCAAATGAAGCTAATAAAGTGCAAATAACAATTAGTGCCTATTAGTACTTTATGCAAAACAATCGCTGATCTTTCCTTTTTTTTGAAAGATATGTGTGTATAAATGGGCCTTTACACCAAGCTGCTGTCCTAATGTAAGGAGCTGCTGTGTTGCCAGAAGCAGACAGCTCTGTATACACAGACAGTAGCCCAGGGTGACAACTGATCTGCCACCCAGAACCCCTGCAGATCTGCTATTGATTACCCATCCTGAAGTTGCCATCAGTAAGAAGTAGAACAACCTCTAAGTATAAACCAACAATCTTCTTTGCATAAATTACAATTTGACCATAGCATCCAAGCAGCTGGCTAGAGGGTGGTTACCCTCCCCCCCTCCCCCCCAGCATCTAAGCAACTGGCCAGAGGGTGCGAGGGTGCGAGGGTGCCCCCCCCCCCCCCATGCCGGTGAGTGAACAAGACATTCCACAGGTTAGTGAATAACACACACACCCCTCCCCATTCTTCATCCCTTTAAAAAAGAAAAAAGCATTTTTTTTAATTTTTTTTTTTGCTTTTACCATTTCATCCCACTTAACCCCTTCATGACACGGCCTATTTTGGGCTTAAGGACGCAACGATTTTTGTGGATTTTCTTCTCCATTTAGCAAAAGCCATAACTTTTATTTTTCCGTCGACGCGGCCGTATGAGGGCTTGTTTTTTGCGTGGCGAACTGTAGTTTTTATCGGTGCCACTCTTGGGTACATAGACTATATTGTAAAACTTTTATTATTTTTTTATGATAGCAGGGAGAGAAAACGCATCAATTCTGCCATAGATTTTTTTTTTTTTTACAGCGTTAGTCATGCAGCATAAATGCCACAATCCATTTTTTCTGCGGACCGGTACGGTTACAACGATACCAAAATTCTTACTTTTTTTTTAGGTTTTTCCACTTTTCTGCAATAAAAACCCTTTTTTTGGAAAAAAAATTTTTTGTAAATCGCTGCATTCAAAGTCCTATAACTTTTATTTTTTGATGGACGTCGCTCTGTGAGGGCTTATTTTTTGCAAGATGAGCTGTAGTTTTTATTGGTACCATTTTGGGGTACATATGGCTTTTTTGATCACTTATTGCGCTTTTAGTGAGGCAAAATGCTAAAAATTTCTTTTAACGCTTTTTTCCGTGCACAGTCTAAAGCATGTGCAACTTATTGTACGCGTTGTTACGGACGCGACAATACCAAATATGTGGGGGTTTTAATTTTTTTTAACCTTTTTTTATGCTAATCTGAGAAAAAGCATAAAAAAGGGTTTTTTTTACTTTTCTTTTTTTTTTTTTTTAACAACATTTGTGTCCCCTTGGGGGACTTTCACCACAGCCCTGATGATCGCTGTGATAAGGCATGGCAGGGCTACTGTCCTGCCATGCCTTATCGCTTATACAGCGATCTCAGGCACTGGCAACACAGGACGCCAGTGTCTGGCGTCCTGTTGCCATGGCGACAGGGCAGGCTCTTGCGATAACATCGCGAGAGCCGGCCGAAGACAGAGGGAGCGTGCTCCCTTTGAACTCTTTCCCTGCCGCGATCTACTTAGGGAAGGTGTTAGCAGCGGAAGGGGATCCCTGGAGGAGAGGGCAGGTAAGTGCACCTGCTTTTATGGTTTTAATAGATTTGCATCCATTTTTTTTTTCAATTGTCTCAGCTGGACAAACAATTTAAATTTGACTAAGAGCGGCTACAGAGCCAATAAAACACATTAACTTCACCCGGACACATGAAGTTGTCTTACCACGACAGACAAGGCACTGTTCTTGATTAAGGATGGCAAAACCGTCAGTCCTGATCGAACTTGGTAATCCCGGAATCCACCAGCAACAGAAAGAAGAGTTACATTTTGAAGTTGGTTTTGATTCAAAGTCCAATAATCGTTCACTAAGGCATAAAAATCTGGTAAAACAAGAGGCAGAGAAACAACAATGAGAACAAGCTGGGATAAGGCGACGCCGACGCAAAAGGTCCAACGTGCAACACTTTCTGAAGGTCTGTAGAAAAGGTGACCCGTTTACATGGAACACAAATTTAGTTGTACGCCACGGGAATCCCGCGGGGATAAACGAAAAAGTCCCCGCTGGCGATCGCAAAAAAATAAAAAACACGTTTTTCCGCAGTCACCATTAACCCCTTCATGACACGGCCTATTTTGGGCTTAAGGACGCAAATACCAAATACTGCAAATAATGGGGCCTTTTTTTTTTTTTTTAAGCAGTAAGACTTGGTTTCTCTTTGATTTGCTGGCGTCATCTTTCGGCCCCCATGGCTTTCGTTTGTGTCGCTCGAGTTGTGTGATGCTCATTTTTTGCAGGACGACCTGTAAGTTTTTATTAACATTTTGAGGTACAAAAGGACTTTTGGGTCACATTTTATAATGGCGTTCACTCTGCAGTCTTAATAATGTGAGATTTTGAGAAAATGGACTTTTTAGAATGTAGTGATGCCAGATTTTTTTTTAACCCCTTCATGACACGGCCTATTTTGGGCTTAAAGACGCAACAATTTGTGGCGGATTTTCTTCTCCGTTTATCAAAGTCATAACTTTATTTTTCCGTCGACGCGGCCGTATGAGGGCTTGTTTTTTGCGTGGCGAACTGTAGTTTTTATCGGTGCCACTCTTGGGTACATAGACTATATTGTAAAACTTTTATTATTTTTTTTATGATAGCAGGGAGAGAAAACGCATCAATTCTGCCATAGATTTTTTTATTATTTTTTTTTACAGCGTTAATCATGCAGCATAAATGAGACATTCCATTTTTTCTGCGGACCGGTACGGTTACAATACCAAAATTCTTCCTTTTTTTTTAGGTTTTCCCACTTTTCTGCAATAAAAACCCTTTTTCTGGGTAATTTTTTTTTTTCTAAATCGCTGCATTCAAAGTCCTGTAACTTTTTTATTTTTTGATGTACGGAGCTCTATGAGGGCTTATTTTTTGCGAGACGAGCTGTAGATTTTATTGGTACCATTTTGGGGTACATATGGCTTTTTTATCACTTTTATTGCGTTTTTAGTGAGGCAAAATGCTAAAAATTAGCATTTTGCCTCAGTTTTTTAGCGTTTTTTTGGGGGGGGTTTTCCGTGTACAGTCAAAAGCATGTGCAACTTATTGTACGCATCGTTACGGACGCGACAATACCAAATATGTGGGGTTTTATTTTTTTTATGCTAATCTGAGAAAAAGCATTAAAAAATGGTTTTTTTAACTCTTTTTTTTACATTTTTTTTAATCTTTGTTTTTTTTACACTGTTTGTGTCCCTCTGAGGGACTTTAACCACTGCCCTGATGATCGCTGGTATAAGGCATGGCAGAGCTACTGCTCTGCCATGCCTTATCGCTTGTACAGCGATTATAGGCACAGGCAATACAGGATGCCAGTGTCTGGCGTCCTGTTGCCATGGTGACAGGCCGGGCTCTCGCGATGACATCGCGAGTTCCGGCCGGAGACACAGAGGGAGCCGCGCTCCCTCTGTGAACTCTTTCCCTGCCGCGATCTACTTAGATCGCGGCAGGGAAGGGGTTAACAGCGGGGGATGCATCTCCAATGCCCCCCCGCTGTTGCAGCGGGACGCCGGCTGTGACTGACAGCCGTCTCCCGCTGCGAGAGAGCGCGGGATCTTATGTGATCCCGCGCTCTCTCCAGGACGTAAGTTTATGCCCTGTTGCGGGAAGTACCAGGCTGCCAGGACGTAAACTTACGCCCTGCAGCGGGAAGGGGTTAATACCACATTAATGGAGACCTCTCGCTGCGGAAAAAAACGGTATAATAAAGCAGGCCGCGATTTTTTGACCGCGGCGTAAATCCGCGGAAAAATCCCACATGTGAGGACTGAGCTATTCGGTTTAATAGAAGAGCAGCTATTAGCAGACTATTACCTAATAGTTTTGTTATTCTGCCACAGATTTACGTCGCGGAAACCGTGGTGCAAATCAGTCCGTGGGCATTAGCCCTTAGTTTTCCCATGCTGCATGCAAATCCTGGGTCATTGGTCCAGTGGGCTAGCCAGATATTCTCGGGAGGCCTGTGTACCTACTCTGCGCTAGTGATATGGGGCAGTCTCACGTCATCGCCACCACAGTCTATATCTCGTGCATGCGCCATGAGCAATGTGATCAGCGCATGCGCAGTTCATCCTTCTGTTCTGGGTAGATTCATAAAATCAAATGTGCATGCGCAAATTACATTGCTGGCAGTGCATGGACAAAATGTAGACAGGGTGGCAATAACGTGAGCACTTCTTACAACACTAGCACATGGTGGGACAGCATTTGGGGAGGCACGCGCAACCAGGGCGGCCGCCGCCAGGAGGAAGCCTCGCCCTCGGCGCAACCAGGGCGGCCGCCGCCAGGAGGAAGCCTCGCCCTCGGCGCAACCAGGGCGGCCGCCGCCAGGAGGAAGCCTCGCCCTCGGCGCAACCAGGGCGGCCGCTAGGAGGAAGCCTCGCCCTCGGCGCAACCAGGGCGGCCGCTAGGAGGAAGCCTCGCCCTCGGCGCAACCAGGGCGGCCGCTAGGAGGAAGCCTCGCCCTTGGCGCAACCAGGGCGGCCGCTAGGAGGAAGCCTCGCCCTCGGCGCAACCAGGGCGGCCGCCAGGAGGAAGCCTCGCCCTCGGCGCAACCATGGCGGCCGCTAGGAGGAAGCTTCGCCCTCAGTACAGCCCACGCCAGAACGTATGATGAACAGATCTAAACGTCTGACACTCCCTTAAACCCACAGTTTATATGGGAAAGTTAAACTCACCAGTTAGATAATGATCTATAGGCAACACTGGCATAACATGAGGTGTAGCTTGTGTTATAATGAGGTTTATCAGTTGAGGCTTAAAGTTCCTTAGGGTAAATAACGCTCTTGCAATAAGGCCACCCATTGAATGTCCAAGAAGTATGACACTTTGCGGAGGGAATTCTTGGTTCTACAATAAAGACAAAAACACAAGATTTGGTGCCTCGTTAGACGGCAGACAATATGTTACCGCTCCCGGTATATTGTATTGTAGATATTCACAAGGTGCGACTTGCATGTGTTCTACACTCAGACCTGCGGCCTGGGGCTTACAGCAAGAACCTGCTCTTTAGTTCATGCAGGGTGGATGTTTCAGCTGCTGATTTTGCAGAGGCGCCTTGTGTGCCGTCCTCCGCTTGTGTAGCTCAGCGATATGGTCAGGACATCCTGCAGCCACATGTGTTGCTCTCATGGCGGCTTTCAGTAGGATAATGTTCGGCCGCACAGACAAGGGGGTCACAGGAGCCCCCACAACATTGTCACACTGCCGTGGCTGCCGGTCACCAGATTTAATCGCCAATAGATCATGTATGGGACCATCTGAGACGCCAACTTCCACGGCCTACGAGTTTGACTGATCTAGAGGCTGTTACAGCAAATGTGGAATGATATGCTGCAGGATACCAAACAGAACCGGTATGCCTCCATGCCCACCTGTATCACATCTGGTATCCAAGCTAGAGGCGGTACAGCAGGGTACTAGAGCCTCCATGCCCATCCATATCACATCTTGTATCCAAGCTAGAGGCGGTACAACAGGGGGCTAGAGCCTCCATGCCCCCGGTATCACATCTTGTATCCAAGCTAAAGGCGGTACAACAGGGTACTAGAGCCTCCACGCCCATCCATATCACATCTTGTATCCAAGCTAGAGGCGGTACAACAGGGTACTAGAGCCTCCATGCCCACCCATATCACATCTTGTATCCAAGCTAGAGGCGGTACAACAGGGTACTAGAGCCTCCATGCCCGCCGGTATCACATCTTGTATCCCAGCTAGAGGCGGTACAACAGGGTACTAGAGCCTCCATGCCTGTCCATATCACATCTTGTATCCAAGCTAGAGGCGGTACAACAGGGTACTAGAGCCTCCATGCCTGCCCATATCACATCTTGTATCCAAGCTAGAGGCGGTACAACAGGGTACTAGAGCCTCCATGCCTGCCCATATCACATCTTGTATCCAAGCTAGAGGCGGTACAACAGGGTACTAGAGCCTCCATGCCTGCCCATATCACATCTTGTATCCAAGCTAGAGGTGGTATAACAGGGTACTAGAGCCTCCATGCCCACCCGTATCACATCTTGTATCCAAGCTAGCGGCGGTACAACAGGGTACTAGAGCCGCCATGCCCGCCGGTATCACATCTTGTATCCAAGCTAGCGGCGGTAGAACACGGTACTAGTTCCTCCCTCCAAGGGATCAGTTTCATTCTACTCCAACAACTTCTAGGGGAGGGATTGGCTTTGACAATCAGTGTATAGCCTCATCATCTGCTCTTCTTCTTGATGTGTTACTTCGTATTGGATGGTACAACCTTCAGTTGGTGCCTCTTCTGTACAGGTACATCACAGATTGAACATGCCGTTATTTCATAAGAGTGCCATCTTTAAAATTGGACATTCTTATTTAAAGCTGACTTTACAAGGGAGCCGTCAATAGTTTTTCCAGCGATTCCGGCGGGTGTGATGCATATGCAACGCGTTTTTGCCTTAAAAATACGTGATATGCCAGATTTATGCCTTTTTTTCAGGCATTTAAAAAAACAAAATTACCTTAAAGCGTTGAGGAATAGGTTGGCGCTATACAAATAAGATTTTATGTATTTTTATATTAGACCCAACTTCGGGCCAACAGGTTACCCTACACGGCAAACATACAGGCCACCATCTGGCCTCGGACTACCCCACAACTACAAGCCAAGGGAGGGGGCCAAGCCAACCTATAACAAGAATTCAGACTAAGGATTTACCAAGTGTCAGAAGAACAAACAAGACGTCTTACCTTATAAAGGCGAAGGATTGCTTTAATGCTTATATGTACAAATTGGGTTTGTTTCTGCAGGCTGCCACCATAAAGTGCAACCAGCTCCTCATTGAAATTAACGCTGAAGACATCAAAGTGATCGCTGTAACCAACGTTCTCCGCTTTACGAAGAGAAACTGATCCGATGGAGCGGACTGAGGAAACAAAGAAGGAAACTTGGCATTTATCACAGGGCTGTACAAGAGTGCGAGCAAGAAAAATAAGAAGAGATGGTAAAGTCGGCTCCCCGTAACCGGCACGGACCTGGCGGCCAGACTGGGCAAGTGGGAGCTAGGAGAGGCAAGTAGAACTTATTTTTGGCCGTGGGTAGCAGGAGTTAAAAAAAAAAAAAAAAAAAACCTCAGCCAACCCCTTTTAAAATGCATGAAAACAAGTCCTCACAACGTCATTGCGCAAGAAGAAATCCGGTGGTCCTTAACACCAAAAATTAGGCGCAGTCCTTAACAGGAAGAACCTAAATAAATGCTAACTCTAATTGTGTCACATAACATCTCATCTGCTGTATCGGCACGTGCCACGTACCCTGCTTGTAGCTGCCACGTACCCTGCTTGTAGCTGCCACGTACCCTGCTTGTAGCTGCCACGTACCCTGCTTGTAGCTGCCGGCATTCCCAGGAAGAAATAAGACCGGAATTCCAGTTAAGGAAAGATTTC
Organism: Eleutherodactylus coqui; assembly: GCA_035609135.1. NCBI lineage: Eukaryota > Metazoa > Chordata > Amphibia > Anura > Eleutherodactylidae > Eleutherodactylus > Eleutherodactylus coqui. The sequence goes on along the minus strand of CM069412.1, from coordinate 209,220,155 downwards.
GGATTTCCTCCATGTAAACGCCCTCGCCGTACAGATACAACTCATATGCTGGATAAAGTGCCGAAACTCTTCTTGGAAGTTGTATTTTCTAAAAAAAAAAAAAAAAAAAAATAAACACAAATTCGTCCGTTTTCCTGTTTTAGAACAGTCACAGATCACGAACAGAGGCATTGCTGGCATCTGGGACACAAGGACCAAATTCTCCTGCCCTACCCCATGCCACATACAACTTCTACATGCCAGGCCTAGATACAAAGGGTGGTATTAGTGTATCTTGATGCCACCAGGAAGTCCTGGTGGAGTCAAGATTGACGGGGGGGGGGGGGGGGGTAATGCCCCCTAAATGTGATTGGCTCCTGATCCGTGTTGGCTGCAGGTCCTGGCAGCCCACTGTCCAAATGTTGCGGCACCAATTCTGCCCACCCTGGACCGGAGTTGCATCGTGGAGCCTGCTGCATTGGAAAGTCCCTTTCCCGTCCGCCGGCCCAGAAGGCGGCACCGCGCTGTGTGTAGAAGCGCACAGCGCCGTTACTGGGCCATCACCCAGCTGTGTAGGGAGGACACAGCGCCGACCTTCCACAGCAGCAGAATACCGCCGGGCTAGTGCTGGACACAAGGTTCTCTCGCACACAGCGTTTGCACAGCAGGGAGGCACCATCGGCAGGGGAGCGACAGTTACAGCCACCGGTCGCACACAGCTGGGAGGCTGTGGGAGAGGCGGTGACCTGCTCTTACAGCGCAGAAGTAGAGCGGCATCGGCGGAAGAACCAGCCGCAGACACCATCACGAGGAGGGCAGCTCAGAGGGCGGCGGAAAAGACGGTGACCTGCGGTAACAGTGTTTCAGCAGTGCGCCAGCTAACATACATGGGCGGCTGCTCACTTCCAATGCCGCTTCCCTCTGTACTGCAGTTTACCTCCTTCCAGGACCTTGACGTCTTGACCCAAATCGGGAGCTAGGGGTGTGAGAGGGACGTTCCTCCTGTCAAACCCCTAGCTTCCGGTGGAGTCAAGATACACTAATACCAAAGAGTTAACTGCACACTGGTCCTTTGTAAAGTTCATAATCAGCCGTAGAAAAAACATACAATTTGAGCCCCCAGAAACGGTTTTGTAGTGAGCTAGTTCCGTGGATAACGCAAGGCACTGGTAGGCCAGAGGTGCGCCACACGATGGGGGCGGGCGTAGTAAGAACTTGGAGATGAGGAGGAAAGATACTGAGGCACAGCGCGACCTCCTAAATGTGAAGAGGAGCTTCTATCAATACCGGTCCACAGTAACACGGAATGTTAGACAAATATTCTAATTATTATTTTCTGCCGCCATCTTCTGACAAAGAACACTTTCCCCACAGTTGGGTGAGAGCTCAGCGGTACTGCCGGACATCCTGTAGTTTCTATTGGTACAGATGACTTGTTACATCTTCAGAGGAGTACGTTCCTGCACTCCTAGAAAATCCCAGCATGCTGAAGATTGCTGCGATTTATGATGTTTTGTAGCCCATGTTTCCCTATGGAGCTTTCCCTTATGCTGCATTGCATGAAACCGTGGCTTTCGTGTGGTGCGATGCAACTTTAACAGTAGGTAGTCCTACTGTCTCCCCTAAAATAAGCCCTAGCTGTATTAAAAAAAAAAAAAAAATACATTACTAACAGCTGCTGTCCGCGCCAACGCACTGGATTGCAGTCTTCAGTCGCTGCTTCCTCGCTAGGGGGTTCATAAATCCCGTCTCCCAGAAGCACTGTCTCAGATTGGTTCTCGAGTGCCATACCTCAGCCAATCATAGCCATTCAATGCAATGGCTGTGATTGGTTTATCGAGCGCGGCACTGATTGATTGGTTCTCAAGAGCCACACCTTAGCCAGAGCTTCCTGGAGGCCGGGCTTATGAACCCGCTAACCAGGAAGCGGCGGCTGAAGACTGCAAACCAGTGTGCCGGAGCTTCGGAAGGAAAAGTCAGGCAGAGTGGACAGCCTTCAGTAAGGTAATGTATTTTTAAATGTAGCTAGGGCTTATATTTCAAGACTCCCCCAGAAAAATCCCAGCAGAGTAACACAGAAATCACGGGTACACAGATGCTATATTTTTTGACACAAAAGGTGATGAAATTGGATTTTATTCCCATCTTGCCACCTGGAGTTGAGCCACCTTTGGCCTGAATGATTGCACGAACCCTCTGCGGCCGCTTCCCACCAAATTTCCAAATATGTTTGGAGGGATTTGCCGCATTCCTCAAGGGCTTCAGATAGTGACGACGGGTATGTTGGGCACATGGATACGGCATTTTACTTTGTTCGGCTCAATGAGATTGAGATCTGGACTTTGGGTGGCCAGCGACGTCTGCAGACGTTCTGTTCCCCACACTACGTGGCGTATGATGGGGCGCTCGATCATGTTGGTGGAGACTTGGGAGCTGTCCCAGAGTATTACCACAGGGAAGGTCATGCCACATTGTCCGGATGTCTCTGTACCCGTTGGTGTTGAGGATGACTTCCCTATAACCAATGGCCCTAGTCCTTCCCATCAGAACTCCCTCCTCCATAACAGAACCTCCTCCAAAACTTCCCTGTTGGGATGGTGAGTCACGTAGAATCACCTCTCCAGGTGACGGCCAGACCCAAGTGCCGCCATCGGACCGGAAGATGGTGTCTGTGATTCAGCCGTCCACAACACTTGCTTCCACTTAGTCGGTCGCTCCAAGCGCTGCTGTGCATTCACCACTGTGATGTTGGGTGGCGAGGCTCGTCCATGGTAACCCTTCACATGTCGGGAGGGTTCTGGTGCCCATGGATGTTCCAATGACCTGTACGATCCCCTGAGCGAGGGCAGACGATGTGTGTGATGTCTTCACAGCTCCTACAAGGCTTCACTGTCCACGTTCTGTCAGTCTATGAGGCCCTCCTGAACATGGCGACACACACCAGATAGTCCCCATGGAAATCTTGCATGTGCCACTAAGAGAATGTCCTTTTTACATGGACGATTATCGTTCAGATCTCCATGTTTACACAGGATTCGGAATGCTAATCGTCCCATGTAAGTGCATGCCGTGACTGTATGGGAATGGTTCTGTTTCTGCCTGCAAAAACCTGAATGACGTGCCATTCAGTACAAGTATGAATGACTCTTTACTGTGAATGGAGGTGGGTGGGAGAGAACGCTCCCTGGGCCGCTCCACCTCCATACCGGCAGCGCTGTGAGTGATGCCAACGATACTAGCGCCTCTATAACAGCACAGGAGCGAGCAGCACTGGGACAAGACTCGGCCACAGATTGCCCAGCAGTTCGTCCCGTGGAAAAGGATCTTAACTCTCCAACAGTTTTACACATTCTAGTCCTGACATTGTATCTCCTCTCATATTGCACGTGAGCTAGGTGGTAAAAGGGGACTGAGACAATTTACATATATATTAAAAATGACAACATTTCAGAACATTCTTTAAAATGTTAAGATTTTTTGAATTTTTTTCTAGGGGTATATAGTCTTGTGTTTCGAATTGGTAGGCGAAAATATGAGCCACTCGGACAATCACTGAGCAGTCACACAACACTCCGTGTAATCACAACGGATTTCATTTACTTTGTTAACAAGCAGAAGTATTTATAGTTTATAGACAATGAAAACGAGGCTAGAAGACGACAACGTCATCGTCCGTGCAGAGACATCAGTCTCTGGGCAAAACTCTTCTCTAGTCACACGCTGTTCGCCAACTGTCTCCGGGACCATAAACTGGTTAATCTATAAGCATTACTCAGCTTAGTTAACCCCTTAGTGACCAAGCCTGTTTGCGCCTTAATGACCAGGCCAAATTTTGCAAATCTGACATGTGTCACTTTAACATGGAAAAACACCAGAAAGGTTTTGCATATCCAAGCGATTCTGACATTGTTTTTTCGCCACATGTTGTGCTTCATTTAGGCGGAAAAAATAGACCGATAGAAATTGTGTTTATTTATTAAAAGCGCCAAAATTGGGAAAATTTTGAAAAAATCGTCATTTTTTCACATTTCCAACTGCAATATCTTAAATATGTGCAAACATAATATAGAAATTTTTGCTAAGATTTATATTTCCACCCGTTTACTTTATTTTGGGCGCACATTGGAAAAACTTTCGTTTTTTTTTAACTATTTAGGAGACGTACAAATTTAACATTACTTTTTAGCATTTTGAAGAACACTTTGTTTTCCTATACCAAGCCGAGATTGGAAAGGCTCATGAGTGTCAGAATAATAGATACCCCCCCAAATTACCTCATTTTAAAAACTACACCCCTTAATGTATTCACTGAGGGGTGTCATGAGTATTTTGACCCCACAGTTTTTTTTCAGGAATTAATTCAATTTAGAGGAGAAAAAGTAAAATTTCATATTTTTGCAAATCTGTCATTTTAAAGACATATTTTTTTCCTATAGTTTACATGAAAATCAGGATTTACACCCCAAAATGGATACCCCTATTTCTCCCGTGTTCAGAAATATACCCATTGTGGCCCTATTGTTATATCTGAGTCCACAACGGGGCCCAAAATGAAAGGAGTAGTCAGTGTCTTTCAAAACAGAAATTTTGCTTGAAGTCCTTTTAGGCCCCATAGCACACATGTAGAGTTCTTGAGCGCCCAAAACCATAGAAAACCCCCACAAATGACCCCATTTTGAAAACTAGACCCCTTAAGGAATTTATCTAGGGGTGTACTGCATATTGTGACCCCACAGTTTTTGAATGAATTCAAACCAAGCAAAAGGAAAAAATTGTGATTTTCGTTTTTTCGGCAATTCTGTCATTTTAAAAACAGCTTTTTTTGTACAGCACACATATGAAGGAAGACTTGCACCCAAAAATGGATACCCCTGTTTGTCCCGTGTTCAGAGACATACCCATTGTGGCCCTAATCTTATGTCTGGATACACAACGGAGCCCAAAATGAAAGGAGCGACCGGTGGCTTTCGGAACACAAATTTTGCTTGAAGTCCTTTTAGGCCCCATTGCCCACTTGTAGAGTTCTTGAGCGCCCAAAACCATAGAGAACCCCCACAAATGACCCCATTTTGAAAACTAGACTCCTTAACGAATTTATCTAGGGGTGTACTGCGTATTTTGACCCCACAGTTTTTGAATAAATTCAAGCAAAGCAAAAGGAAAAAATTTGGATTTTTGTTTTTTTGGCAATTCTGTCATTTTAAAAACAGCTTTTTTTGTACAGCACACATATGAAGGAAGACTTACACCCCAAAATGGATACCCCTGTTTGTGCTGTTTTCAGAAATATACCCATTGTGGCCCTAATCTTATGTCCGCATGCACAACGGGGCCCAAAATAAAAGGAGTAATCGGTGGCTTTCAGAACATAGATTTTGCTTGAAGTCCTTTTAGGCCCCATTGCCCACTTGTAGAGTTCTTGAGCGCCCAAAACCATATAGAACCCCCACAAATGACCCCATTTTGAAAACTAGACCCCTTAACGAATTTATCTAGGGATGTACTGCATATTTTGACCCCACAGTTTTTGAATAAATTCAAGCAAAGCAAAAGGAAAAAAATAGGATTTTCATTTTTTGGGCTATTGTGTCAATTTAAAAACAGTTTTTTTTGTACAGCACACATATAAATGAAGGCTTTCACCCCAAAATGGATACCCCTGTTTGTCCCGTGTTCAGAAACATACCCATTGTGGCACTAATAGACTTACAGGACCCATGGCTAGGCCTACAATGAAAGGAATACCCGTTGGATTTCAGGGTACCACTGAATAAATTTCAGGCCCCATTGCCCACTTATAGAGCCATTGAGCGGCCAAAACTATAAAGAACCCCTCTCAAATGACCCCATTTTGAAAACTAGACCCCTTAACGAATTCATCTAGGGGTGTACTGCGTATTTTGACCCCACAGTATTTGAATGAATCTAAGCAAAGCAGAAGGAAAAAGTTACGATTTTCAATTTTTTTGGCAATTTTTTCAATTTAAAAACAGTTTTTTTGTACAGTGCACATAGGAATGAAGACGTTCACCCCAAAATGGATACCCCCGTATGTCCCGAGTTCAGAAACATACCCATTGTGGCCCTAATTTACTTACAGGACGCATGGCAAGGCCTATAAAGGACGGAACACCTGTTGGATTTTAGGGCACAACTGAATAAATTCCAGGCCCCATTGCTTATTTGTACAGAATAAAGATTGACTCCCTAAAAATTCCCCCCCTCCCCCTCCGCACCCTTTTTGGCGTTCGCAAATCTTAGATAAAAGTAAAAATGTGAACTGTGTAGTATTTCCGAAGACAGGGGTAATTACGGAGGCTGGTTGGAATGGGCCCATGGGGCAATAAAACCGGGTATCCCCCCCCCCCTCCTCTCATGCTTTTTGGGGGTATTTCATGACCTCAGTGGCGGGTATGGGGTGTAAAAAGTGGCGTTCCGTGAGTCTCCGTAAGCTTGATGAGGTGCGGCGGTCTCACACAGAAGGCGCTCAACAAGGTGCTCCTGGAACTGCAGGAAGGCGAGCGTTCCTGGGGCTTCTTGTAAAATACGTATCACAGGTAGCGGTCTGAATAACGCCGGGCTCACGCGGGTGCAGGCGGAATCCGCTTGCGGAGGCCCACAGCGGATCCCATCTGTGAGCCTGGCTGTGACCCTGCGTACGGCTGCGTAATGTACTGCGCATAACTGCCTACTCACACAGGCGGTCATGCACAGTACACCTTTGTTTGTATTTCCCGCACCATCGCTTAGCGATGACGCGGGTACCCGCAGCCCGTATACAATGTAGTTGCGTATGGGCTGCGGGTATATCCGCGACCATGGAGCACAATGGGCTCTATGTTGCCGATATCCGCAGTAAAATAGAACCTGCTGCGTTCTCTTTTCTGCGAGTGGATTACGCAATTCCGACCCGCTAATGTGAGCGGAATTGTGTAATCCAATGCGATTGATCTGCGTAATACCGTGGATCAGAAGCATGCAGAATCCGTAATTCCTATCCGGTTATGTGAGACCGGCCAAAGGTAGATCGCTACCTTTTTATCACGTGACCGGGGACCGCTCAACGAGGCCACCCGTCACTGCTCCAGGCTCTGTGACCGTTGGTCGCTGGGAGCAAGGAGATTTTAAGTTTCCTGGGCTCCCTGACTCCTGCGCATGTGTCCGGCTTTTTGCCGGCAATCGCATGTGCAGAATCCTGGAAGGTCCACGGAGGAAGATCGCGTCGGGATTCAAATACGCAGGCCTCCGGTAAAAAGTTTCATCTCCTCTCACCGATCGCATCAGTGAGGGGAGATGAAACTTCAAATTTTTTTTTTTACTTTTATGTGATCGCCATTATTGGATAACGGCGAACACGTGACCAGGAATCGTTCACCGCGGACCCCCATTAAATCTCCATGCTCTTGGCTACGTTTTGTAGCCAGGAGCAGGGAGAATTTAAATTATCCTGGCAATCCACAGCTTTTGCGCATGCGCCCGCCATTTTGGCGACGGGCGCGTGTGCAGAAGCTGTGGTAAGGTCCGCGGATAAATCTGGGGGCCTTAGGTACGTACTTTCATCCTCCCTCACGGATATGATCCATGAGGGGAGATGAAACGTACGCTTTTTAAACTTTTAAAAACTTTTTTTTACTTTTTTTTTTTTAAACTTTTTTACACTTTTTTTTCACTTTACATGATCACTGTCATCCATTGGATGACAGTGATCATGTCCCCGGTATAATCTCTCTGCTCCTAGCTACACATGGCAGCCAGGAGCAAAGGGATTTTAAATTCCCCGGGGCTCGAGCCCGTCTGTGCACGCGCCCGATGTCAATCATCGGGCGCGCATGCGCAGACGGGGATTCGGGTCCCGGGACATCGGGACACCGCTGAGGACTGGGGGTGAGTATTTTCACCTCCCCTCATGGATCCGATCCATGAGGGGAGGTGAAACTGACTTTTTTAAAACTTTTTTTTAACTTTTTCGCGATCGCCGCTAACCATTGGATAACGGCGATCGCGGTACCGGGGACCGCTCACCGCAGTCCCCGCTGACATCTCCTGCCTCCCGGCTACCTACAGGAGCCGGGAGCCAGGAGATTTTAAATCTCCCGCGCCGCCGGGCCTTCTGCGCATGCGGCTGACGTAATGCCGCCTGGCGCGCATGCGCAGAAGACCGGCTTCGGGCCCCGGAGCGGCAGGAGAGCGGGGAGCAGCGTGCCGGACCTGGGTGAGTAATTTCAGCTGCTCCGATGGATCCGATCCATCAGAGCAGCTGAATCTTTATCTTTTGTGTACTTTTATTAACTTTTTTTGCGATCGGCGCTATCCATTGCATAGCGCCGATCGCAATGCCGGGGGGGGCTCCGAACAGCCCGGGATGACAGCTCCATGCTGTCAGCTACCTGCGGACACCGACAGCATGGAGCTGTCACGTCCACAGCCCGAGGGGCACTATTCTCTGCAGGAAGCATGTTTTTACGTCCTCAGAGAATAGAGCCCACTTCGGGAGGACGTAAAAACACTATGGGCTGGTCGTTAAGGGGTTAAGGCTTAGTTAGATATATGCATAGACGATAAGATGAAGAACTTATCATCCGTTTTACCACTTGCTAAGCAGACTAATCCTACAGCACAAGTACATTTCTAATACAAAGTCCATCGTTAATCAGCCATCTTCCCCTCAGCAGACACGTGTGAGCGAAGGTCAATAGCAGCTTTTACTCTTTAGTCCTTGTAAACTTCTGAAAGTCCTGTTGGGGAGCCAAGAAATCTGGATACGTATTAAGCAAGATGCACAGAGAGGAGTAGAGAGTCAGACAGCGTGCAGCAGACCGCTTCTCTCACAAGACTAATTTAACATGAACGTAAAATTTGATGTGCATTTTTAATTTCTATGCATGTTATTAACCCCTTAATGACACGGCCTATTTTGGCGTTGAGGACCAAGCGATTTTTTGGTATTTTTCCATCTCCATTTTTCAAAAGCCATAACTTTTTTATTTTTCAGTTGACGCGGCCGTATAAGGGCTTGTTTTTTGCGTGGCGAGCTGTAGTTTTTATCGGTGCCACTTTTGGGTACATAGACAATATCGTAAATTTTTTTTTTTTTTTTTAATGATAACGGAGAGAAAACGCATCAATTCTGCCATAGATTTCTTTTTCTTTTTTTTACAGCGTTAATCATGCAGCATAAATGACACACTAATTTTTTCTGCGGGTCGGTACGGTAACAACGATACCAAAATAGTTATATTTTTTTTAGGTTTTTACACTTCTTTGCAATAAAACCCCCTTTTTTTGGGAAATCTTTTTTTTTCTCTATTGCTGCATTCAAAGTCCTGTAACTTTTTTATTTTTCTATGTACGGAGCTCTATGAGGGCTTATTTTTTGCGAGACGAGCTGTAGTTTTTATTGGTACCATTTTGGGGAATGTACGGCTTTTTTGATCACTTTTATTGCATTTTTTGGGAGGCAAAATGCTAAAAATTAGCATTTTGCCTCTGTTTTTTAGCGTTGTTTTTTACGCTTTTTATCGTACAAAATAAAAAGTGTGTTCAACTTTTTGTACACGTCGTTACGGACGCGTCAATACCCAATATGTGGGGTTTTAATTTTTTTCCCCTTTTTTTATGCTAATATTAGAAAAAGCATAAAAAAAGGGGTTTTTTTACATTTTTTTATACATTTTTCTTTTTTTTTTTTTATACTATTTGAGTCCCTCTGAGGGACTTACAACACTGTGCCTATGATCGCTGTTATAAGGCATGGCAGAGCTACTGCTCTGCCATGCCTTATCGCTTATACAGCGATTATAGGCACAGGCAATACAGGACGCCAGTGTCTGGCGTCCTGTTGCCATGGCGACAGGCCGGGCTCTCGCGATGACATCGCAAGTTCCAGCCGGAGACACAGAGGGAGCGCGATCCCTCTGTGAACTCTTTCCCTGCCGCGATCTACTTAGATCGCGGCAGGGAAGGGGTTAACAGCGGGCGGCACATCTCCGATGCCCCCCCGCTGTTGCAGCGGGACGGCGGCTGTGACTGACAGCCGGCTCCCGCTGCGGGATAGCGCTGGATCTTATGTGATCCCGCGCTATCTCCAGGACGTACCGGTACGCCCTGTTGCGGGAAGTACCAGGCTGCCAGGACGTACCGGTACGCCCTGGAGCGGGAAGGGGTTAAAAGATTGTGCAGCGCAATTCCCCCACCGATGACTATGACACGTGAAACAAAATGCAGATTTATTAAAGGGACGAGGAAGAAACACTAAAGAGGTTGGCCAGCATGTACTGAAGGCACCGGGGCTTATGGTGTAGGGATACCAGGGTGCCCAAGCTTTCAGTTCCCCAGTCTGTAAGGGCAGCCAATGTCTCGCTGATCATTATCCAGGACAAGTTAGTTTTGGCAAGGTTAATACTGGCCGAGCTTTTCCTCCAAGTGCGAACACTATCTATACGGGCAGACAGGAGACACAGAGATCCATCTAAACCTATGCTTGGGTATATCCGGGGTTTGTCTCCTGAGGAGACCTGCTCAGGTGAAGACTTGTGATGGTAAGTATTAACACTTTGCAATCCAATTTTGAATTCAGGGTTTCCTAGGGGAGCTTTCTCTTTCTGCCGTTATACAATGGCACCATCTGCTGGCTAGAGCCAGTACTGTGGTATGGGATATGCTGGAGAGGCCCCCCCGACAACAGAGCGGCCAGGATTCTACAGTAAGAATACCCTGCCGGATGTCTTCCGATATCAGAGTTGTACAGCCTTCAATCATAATGTCTTTAGACATCAGACAGTGGATTGGAAAGGGTTAAAGTAATAGAGTTGTATCCAGAAACTATGAAGTCCACCAAATGTGTAAGAAGGTGCGTTCTTCCCTACGACCCAAAAAGGCCAGATATTCCAGGGAACATATGGGATGATCTTTGAAGGGGTGGGGGGGGGGGGGGGGGGAGGTTCTGGGGCAATAATACTTGATAGCCCGCTTCCATGATTGATACAATAATTGTTTAAGTGGCTATCTTATGCCAAATCAGAAAAGGCCCGTTTACACGGGACGATTATTGTGCAGAATTGGAACAAAATTGCGCGATAATAGTTACGTCTAAGTGCAAAGCCATTGTTTACTATCAGTTTACTTTTCCTTCGTCGCTCAATCTCAAACACCATAGAAATCGTGACCGGTTCGCCCACTTTTCGCTATGTGCCGGAGGAAAGCGGGATAGCCATCGAGCTGCACCTCCTGGACGGTCGACCCCCACGGGTATAAAGAGGAGGAAGGGCAGGACACAATGTTTCCACTTCCAAACCAAAGAATCTGTTCAAAAAGGGGAGTGAAGACCACAAGGGATCTGATATTAATCCACGTGTCTACAGCAGTTGTGCCAGCTGGGCAGTGGGGTAGTATTATTGAAGACCAGGGCCACCCAGACCTCCCGCCTGACAGGACGCGTATCAGAGTGTTGGAGGCACCAAATAAAATAGATAAGGAGTTTGATTGAAGGCGTTTCAAAACTGTAGCGAGACAGAGCGCAAAATACACCATTTTGAAGAGAAGTTATTTTGACCAAGTCAATCCCGCCGAGCCACAGTCAGTGCCACCGGCCCGTCCATCCCGCCGAGCCACAGTCAGTGCCACCGGCCCGTCCATCCCGCCGAGCCACAGTCAGTGCCACCGGCCCGTCCATCCCGCCGAGCCACAGTCAGTGCCACCGGCCCGTCCATCCCGCCGAGCCACAGTCAGTGCCACCGGCCCGTCCATCCCGCCGAGCCACAGTCAGTGCCACCGGCCCGTCCATCCCGCCGAGCCACAGTGCCACTGGCCCATCCATCCCGCCGAGCCACAATCACATTGCCAACGACCACTGGTCCGTCAATCCATGTGATGTGTGAGTTAAGTGATGTCAGTTACCGGCTCTTCGCTCCGCCCCCTGATCACATGATGGTGATGTCACCACAGGTCCTTGTTATGGGAATAAATCATATTCCAGAAGATTTTACTGGTTTGCTCCAGATTGGTTATAATGAGAAGCTTCATGCATGAATATATGTATTTGAACTCACGGATGCTCCCCGTGAGCCCCCATACCCTTCTGGTTTATTTAGGCCTCATGTCCACGGGGAAAATCAGATCCGCTGCAGATTCTCCATGGAGAATCTGCAGCGGGTCCCTCCTGCCCCGCGGACATGGGCGCTGAAAATAGCAATTTAAAAGCATTTACCTATCCGTAGCGGGCAGGGACGCTCTGCTCTTCCTCACGGCCAGATCTTCATTTTCGGCCGGCGGATGAATTCCTCACGCCGGCGGCACGTCGCCGGCACGTCGTCGACGTGCCGCGCGCATGCGCCGGGCACATCCGCCGAGCCGAAGCAAGAAAGATCCGGCCGTGAGGAAGAGAAGACCTTCCCCGCCCGCTCCGGATGAGTAAATTCTTTTAAATTCCTATTTTTGGTCTCCCGCGGATCCGGACGGCTTCCATAGGCTTCAATAGAAGCCCGCGGGAGACGTCCCCGCGGGAGACCCGCACGAAAATGGAGCATGGTCCAGATTTTTTCATGCTCCATTTTTTTTAAAATGCCTTTTATTGACGATCCGCGGGTATTTATCTACCCGCGGGTGGTCAATGCATCCCTATGGGGTGCGGATCCGCGCGAGGGAGATCCGCTGCGGATTTTAAATCACATTTTGCCCGTGGACATGAGCCCTTACAGGAAGTACAATACAGTTATACTGAATATGATGCACCAATTACATGCATGCCCCCCCCCCCCCTCATCATAACAAGTCATGATTGGCCTAGTATGTAATGACACTATTGATTAACATATGTTTACGCCCCAGGTGTATGTTGCTAGGTGAATATGTAATTCCTATATGGATACAGCAGTACTCCATCTGTCAGTTTATACCTGGTTGTCAGACGGCCGCACACCTCCAATAAATGACACCTCACAAATTTACACATACCGGCTCTTAGCACCGCCCCCTGATCACATGACGGTGACATCACCACAGGTCCTTCACACATACATAGCTGCCGATGCATGCTGACCAATAACATTGAAGCAGAGTCTTTCCTCACCATCTTCACATCTCCTGAACGCGATGTCATCCCAAGAGCCAATGCCGCCAACACCAGTCCAGCCTTCATCTAATCGCCAATCGGTGCCCAGTGGTGAACAAATCCTTTCACTACATATTATATTAGTAAGTGGGGCCACTAGATACACAGGTGCTATAAATGGTTGTATCTGGTCTTCACCAGAATAATGGGTGGAGACATACTTTGGCAGTCCCGAGTTGAAGCACACACCCCCAGCGGCTGATTGGCTGCTGCAGACGTGCCCTACTGAGCTGGACATCATGCCTTATCCTCCAGGGCCCCACACACGTATGCCACTGGAAGTGGGGCCGGCCCTGCAGGGAGAACAGGAAGAGTGACAGCGTTCCCGCTGGCAGCGGCAATGACGCAGCACAGCAGGGCCCTGAACAGCACAGTTTGGAGGCAGATCAGCACGGACGGCATGGGTCCATGTGAGAGATGGGGGAGGGGGGCCTCCTTGTGTGGTCCCATACCATCCAAACCACACTGTTCAGGGCCCTGCTGTGCTGGGTCATTTACCGCTGCCGGCGGGAACTCTGTCATTCTCCCAGCAGGGCCGGCCCCACTTCCAGGAGGATGAGGCAGGAGGTTCAGCTCTGGAGGGCACGTTTGTAGGACCCAATTAGCCGCTGGGGGTGTGTCCTTCAACTCAGGACTGCCAAAGCATCTGTCCACCCATTATTCTGGTGGAGACAAAATACAACAATACCGCTATAAATACCAATAACTAGTAAATCACTGGAGGACCAAGAAGTGAGGTCTTGTGCCCAACATTTGATCAGTGATCGCTCGGCTCTCGGAGGAGTCTGTAATACTCACTCCCAAGTACTGTGGGCTCCTACTAACCAAACTGAAGTCTAGCTTTAGGAATTTGTGCGTGGGGGAGGAAGGGGTATTAGAGACTTGGGGTTACTAAAGGCCCATTTACACAAGCAGATAATCGCTCAAAGATCACTCAAATGACAGCTTTGACCAATAATTGGTATGTAAGTAGCTACTCAGCTACATAAATACCAATTAATTATGCAAATGAAGCCTTCCCTGAACACAGCTAATAGCCAGAGGCGATTATCTGCGCTCAGAACATTTGTTCTCAACGGGAAACAATGAGAACTACTGATAGAAGTGAGCAATGATTTTTAGGTTTTAACGATCAGCTAGCAGTGCCCGAAAAGCGCACGATGGGCGCACATTTACACGCATCGAGTATTGCTAAAATGATCGCCGATCACACTGATGCCCATTATAAAGCTGCAGCAGGGTGGCACACCTAGCACTCCAGATACCCACCCGGCGCCCCGCACACCCACGTAGTACTCCATACCCCCTCCAGCACTCCGCACAACCCCCCCCCGCCTGGCGCTCCGCACAGCCCCCCATTGGCGCTGCTCGTCCCCGCCTGGCGCTCCGCACAGCCCCCCACCGGCGCTGCTCGTCCCCGCCTGGCGCTCCGCACAGCCCCCCACCGGCGCTGCTCGTCCCCGCCTGGCGCTCCGCACAGCCCCCCACCGGCGCTGCTCGTCCCCGCCTGGCGCTCCGCACAGCCCCCCACCGGCGCTGCTCGTCCCCGCCTGGCGCTCCGCACAGCCCCCCACCGGCGCTGCTCGTCCCCGCCTGGCGCTCCGCACAGCCCCCCACCGGCGCTGCTCGTCCCCGCCTGGCGCTCCGCACAGCCCCCCACCGGCGCTGCTCACCCCCGCCTGGCGCTCCGCACAGCCCCCCACCGGCGCTGCTCACCCCCCCCCCCACCGGCGCTGCTCACCCCCCCCCCCCCCCCCCACCGGCGCTGCTCACCCCCGCCTGGCGCTCCGCACAGCCCCCCACCGGCGCTGCTCACCCCCGCCTGGCGCTCCGCACAGCCCCCCTCCGGCGCTGCTCACCCCCGCCTGGCGCTCCGCACAGCCCCCCTCCGGCGCTGCTCACCCACCTGGCGCTCCGCACAGCCCCCCTCCGGCGCTGCTCACCCACCTGGCGCTCCGCACAGCCCCCCCTCCGGCGCTGCTCACCCACCTGGCGCTCCGCACAGCCCCCCGCCAGCGCTGCTCACCCACCTGGCGCTCCGCACAGCCCCCCCTCCGGCGCTGCTCACCCACCTGGCGCTCCGCACAGCCCCCCTCCAGCGCTGCTCACCCACCTGGCGCTCCGCACAGCCCCCCTCCAGCGCTGCTCACCCACCTGGCGCTCCGCACAGCCCCCCCTCCGGCGCTGCTCACCCACCTGGCGCTCCGCACAGCCCCCCTCCAGCGCTGCTCACCCACCTGGCGCTCCGCACAGCCCCCCTCCAGCGCTGCTCACCCACCTGGCGCTCCGCACAGCCCCCCTCCAGCGCTGCTCACCCACCTGGCGCTCCGCACAGCCCCCATCCGGCGCTGCTCACCCACCTGGCGCTCCGCCCCCCCTCCAGCGCTGCTCACCCACCTGGCGCTCCGCCCCCCCTCCAGCGCTGCTCACCCACCTGGCGCTCCGCCCCCCCTCCAGCGCTGCTCACCCACCTGGCGCTCCGCCCCCCCTCCGGCGCTGCTCACCCACCTGGCGCTCCGCCCCCCCTCCGGCGCTGCTCACCCACCTGGCGCTCCGCCCCCCCTCCGGCGCTGCTCACCCACCTGGCGCTCCGCCCCCCCTCCGGCGCTGCTCACCCACCTGGCGCTCCGCCCCCCCTCCGGCGCTGCTCACCCACCTGGCGCTCCGCACCCCCTCCAGCGCTGCTCACCCACCTGGCGCTCCGCCCCCCCTCCAGCGCTGCTCACCCACCTGGCGCTCCGCACCCCCTCCAGCGCTGCTCACCCACCTGGCGCTCCGCACAGCCCCCCTCCAGCGCTGCTCACCCACCTGGCGCTCCGCACAGCCCCCCTCCAGCGCTGCTCACCCACCTGGCGCTCCGCACAGCCCCCCTCCAGCGCTGCTCACCCACCTGGCGCTCCGCACCCCCCTCCAGCGCTGCTCACCCACCTGGCGCTCCGCACCCCCTCCAGCGCTGCTCACCCACCTGGCGCTCCGCACAGCCCCCCTCCAGCGCTGCTCACCCACCTGGCGCTCCGCACCCCCCTCCAGCGCTGCTCACCCACCTGGCGCTCCGCACCCCTCCAGCGCTCCTCACCCACCTGGTACTCCGGGTACTCGAACATGTAGGTCATGCTGCAGCGGTTGCCCTCGTACACCAGCAGCACGTCCAGCACGCCGAGCGCCGCCAGCAGCACCAACAAGCCGTTCCATGCGGCGCTCAGCAGCCTCATCGCTCGGGGACGGTGGGCGACCAATGTCACCTGGCGCCTCACACGGAACACCGAAGCCGGCGGCGGAGCTCAGCGCGGACCACAGGGGGCGCCATCACTGACCGCAGGCGCCGCGCGGCTGAAATACAAAATATACGCCGCGCACTCCACGCTGCCGCCGCTGCTTCCTGACAGCACTTACAACGGCCGCGCCCATTGGTGGCTCTGCTGCCGTCCCCATTGGTCCATGGAAGGCAACTTCTGATTGGCTGCCGAACACGTGCTCGTGTTGGCCTGCGCTCCCCTTTGCATATTTGTGATTTTAGCCGCACTTAAGCAGCGCTGCTGATTAGAGCCACCTGATTGGCTCTTCGGCACCACGTGACTACACAGCGTGCACGGGCATTGCCTTCAGCAGCCGTGCACTACACACTACACTTAAGCAGCACTTTGTATGGCCATATTAATGCACTTTGTAATATACATTGTGCATTAATTATGAGCCATACAGAAGTTATTCACTTACCTTCCCTGCGCTGGCGTCCCCGTCTCCATGGTGCCGACTAACTTCAGCGTCTAATTGCCCGATTAGACGCGCTTGCGCAGAAGGGTCTTCTGCCTTCGGGTCTGTCCGGCAGCAGCGGCGTTCTGGCTCCGCCCCCTTCTATGCAGCATCACGTAGCTCCGCCCCGTCGCGTGTGCCGATTCCAGCCAATCAGGAGGCTGGAATCGGCACACGGGGCGGAGCTACGCGATGACGCGTAGAAGGGGCGGAGCCAGAACGCCGCTGCTGCCGGACAGACCCGAAGGCAGAAGACCCTTCTGCGCAAGCGCGTCTAATCGGGCGATTAGACGCTGAAGTTAGTCGGCACCATGGAGACGGGGACGCCAGCAACGGAACAGGTAAGTGAATAACTTCTGTATGGCTCATAATTAATGCACAATGTACATTACAAAGTGCATTAATATGGCCATACAGAAGTGTATACCCCCACTTGCTTTCGCGGGACAACCCCTTTAAGTGCGGCTGAAATCACAAATATGCTCCCCCTTGTGCCGCTGGTCGCAGTGTTGCCATAGCGACGGGTGTTCCGCGTCCTGTATTTCCGGTCTGTCAGGTCTGTCATTCCTGGAGGGTGAGCCGCAAGCCTCCATCAGGGCTCGTTCACAGGCGGACTGCCGGCCGCTGGCTTCACTCCAGATATCACAAAGCCCCTGTCCCATCTAGTGGCCGGCTGGTGAAGTGCAGCCGATCAGCAGCCCTTCTGCTTAGCTTCTGACGCAACCTATCTACATAAACATAAGATGCGCAGCGAGTGCGGTTTTCGGGTTGCGACATTCCCGCCGTTGCCCGGGGGTAAGAGCTAAGTAGTCTGCCATCAGCAGCGGCTTCCAGAGGTGAGTACCCCCCGGCCTCAGCGGCCACCTACAGTCCACCAATAAGCCTATAGGTTATAGGGCTAAATGTACCTGGCGGATTCCCTTTAACCCCTTAGGGTCGCGGCCTGTTTTGGCTTTGAGGACGCAATGATTTTTGGGCGATTTTAATCTCCATGACGACGATACCAAAAATATCATTTTTTTAGGACTTTCCACTTTTGCACAGTAAACCCCTTTTTTAACATTCAACGCCCCATAACTTTCTTGTTTCTCCACGGACGGCGCTCTTTGAGGGCCTGTTTTTTGCGTCACGACCTGCAGCTTTCATTTGTACCAGTTTGGGGTACATACGGCATTTGGGTCACTTTTATTGTGCTTTTTAAGAGGTAAAACTCACAAAATAAGCATTTTGCCTTCATTTTGGTCCATTTTTGCTGTGCTCACATTATAGTACCGGCCCTTACGGACGCAGTGATTGCAAATATGGGGGAGGGGGAAATGAGCAAAAGAGTTTTTTTGCACATTTTTTCACCTTCTCACACTCTTTACGTCCCTGCAGGGGACTTATACCCTCACAGCTCTGCAAGGCCTTATCACCTGTAATAGCAATCGCAGGCCATGGCAACCCATCGGCGATGACGTCACGGCGGTCCGATGAATACACAGGAGCGCCCTCTCTCCGTGAACCCTTTACATGCCGCGATTTATATGCATCACAGCTTGTAGGGGGTTAACGGCGAGGGTCGCTGTCCTCATGCACCCCCGCTGTTGCAGGGTGAGGCCGGCTATCAGTAACAGCTGACTTTCCCCTGCAGGACCTCGCATGCTCACTTCTGGACCCGCACCATCCACAGGAGGTAAGCTTACGTCCTTTGCATTAAAGGGGTTTTCCAGTGAAATACAGGATCGGTCATCTATAGTTGATTGGCCGGGTACGCCACTCCGGATCCCAGCCGATCAGCTGAGCGGGTGCAAGCTATGAGTTGAGTTCTGTCACTGCAGCAGAGCATGGAAACGACAGGTTTAGGGAAATGAATAGCTCCAGAACTTCCCGCCAGGGATGAGTGACATAACATCTTACTTGAGTTAACCCCTTAAAGGGGTTGTCCCGCGAAACCAAGTGGGGTTATACACTTCTGTATGGCCATATTAATGCCCTTTGTAATGTGCATCGTGCATTAATTATGAGCCATACAGAAGTTATTCACTTACCTGTTCCGTTGCTGGCGTCCTCGTCTCCATGGTGCCGTCTAATTTTCAGCGTCTAATCGCCCGATTAGACGCGCTTGCGCAGTCCGGTCTTCTCCGTGTTGAATGGGGCCGCTCGTGCTGGAGAGCTGCTCCTCGTAGCTCCGCCCCGTCACGTGTGCCGATTCCAGCCAATCAGGAGGCTGGAATCGGCAATGGACCGCACAGAAGACCTGCGGTCCACCGAGGGTGAAGATCCCGGCGGCCATCTTCGCAAGGTAGGTAAGAAGTCACCGGAGCGCGGGGATTCGGGTAAGCACTGTCCGTTTTGTTTTTTTTTAACCCCTGCATCGGGTTTGTCTCGCGCCGAACGGGGAGGCTATTGAAAAAAAAAAAACCGTTTCGGCGCGGGACAACCCCTTTAAATGCACACAACGAATTATCGCTCAAAATTTGCTCAAAAGATTTTTTGAGCGATAATCATTGTGTCTAACCCAGGCTTTAGTGACCACCCCATAGACTTTTTACATCCTGCTTTAGTGGGATTTAATCCCCAGGGCTGTAAAAACACGCTTGCTCTGGGGATTAAAGCCCTGTGGGCGTGGATGTGACAGCTCCCTGCTGTCGGTTCCGGAGGTAGCCCACAACCTGGATCTCTGATGGGGGGGGGGGGGCCGGGATCGCTGCTATCCAATGGATAGTGGTGAACGCATGAAAGTAAACAAAAAGTTAAAGATTCAGTTACCCTCATATATCGGATTCAAGAGGGCAGCTAAAAATAATCAACCCTACCCTCTGCGATGTCCCACAGTGATCTGGACCTTTTGGACCTGACCCCGGTCTTCTGCCCATATGCGCCAGCCGTCATTACAACAGCTGCATGTGCAGAAGGTCGAGAGGCCCGGACAATTTAAAAATCTTCCCGCTACTGAAGGTTAAAGTTTCAGCTCCCATCAGGGATTGTATCAGCTGAAAATACTCACCTCTGTCCTCCTCGAAGTCTCACGGCGATCTGGACCTGCCACGGGCATCTGTTCATGCGCCGATGTGGCACGCATGCGCAGAAGGCTGGAGAGCCCGGCAAATTTAAAATCTCCCTGCACCCGGCTGTCAAAGATAGCCACTGGATAATGGTCATCATGTAAAGTTAAAAAGTGTAAAAAAAAAAAGTTTACTCTTCCCTTACGGATTGAATCCGTGAGGGAAGGGGGATAAACGTACATACCAAAGTTCCCCAGATTTGTCCCCTGATTGGATCTTTATCCGTGGACCTCTCCCAGCTTCGGCATATGTGCCGTCAGCAAAATGGCGGACGCATGCACAAAAGTCAAGAATTGTCCGGGGACATGATCACTGTTACCCAATGGATAACAGTGATCATGTAAAGTAAAAAAAAGTGTAAAAAGTAAAAAAAAAAAAAAAGTTAAAAAAAGTTTCAAAAGGTTTTTAAAAAGTTGAAAAAATTTACGTTTCATCTCCCCTTACGGATCATATCCGTGAGGGAGGATGAAAGTACGTACATAAGGCCCCCGAAATTTTTTACCGGAGGCCTCCATATTGAACCCCGACGCGATCCTCCTTCGTGAACCTTGTGCAGGAGTCGGGGAGCCCAGGAAACTTAAAATCTCCTTGCTCTCAGCGACCAAGAAGAGCCTGGAGCAGTGACGGGTGGCCTCGTTGAGCGGTCCTCGGTCACGTAGTAAAAAAGTAGCGATCTACCTTAGGCCGATCTCACATGACCGGATAGGAATTACGGGTTCCGCATGCGTCTGATCTGTGGTAATACGCAGATCAATCGCATTGGATTACACAATTTCGCTCACATTAGCGGGTCGGAATTACGTAATCCACTCGCAGAAAAGAGAACGCAGCAGGTTCTATTTTACTGCGGATATCGGCAACATAGAGCCCATTGTGCTCCATGGTCGCGGATATACCCGCTGCCCATACGCTACTACGTTGTATACGGGCTGCGGGTACCCGTGTCATCGCTAAGCAATACTGCTGGAAATATAAACAAAAAAAAGGTACTGCGAATGACCGCCTGTGTGAGTACGCAGTTATGCGCAGTACATTACGCGGCCGTACGCAGGGTCACGGCCGGCTCACAGCTGGGATCCGCTGCGGGCCTCCACAAGCGGATTCCGCCTTTAGGGCGCCCACCCACTGGCGTTTTTTTTCCCTGCAAAATTCGCATTTTTTTCTCTGCAGGGGTCTATGGGACTTGTAATGTTAAAATCGCGATCGCGCAAAATCGCGATTTCGCGGTAAATTGCGATTTTGCGCGATCGCGATTTTAACATTACAAGTCCCATAGACCCCTGCAGAGAAAAAAATGCTGCGAATTTTGCAGGGAAAAAAAACGCCAGTGGGTGGGCGCCCTTAGGGAGTCAATTTTTATTCCGTACAAAGGAGCAATGGGGCCTGGAATTTATTCAGTTGCGCCCTGCAATCCAACGGGTGTTCCCTCCATTATAGGCCTTGCCATGGGCCCTGTAAATAGATTAGGGCCACAATGGGTATGTTTCTGAACTCGAGACAAACGGGGGGATCCATTTTGGGGTGAATGTCTTCATTCCTATGTCCGTTGTTGCAATAAGAGGGGGCGAGACAGGGGCGGAGCTAAGTCCCTGGACTTAGCTCCGCCCCCGTCCCGCCCCTTCCATTGCAAATAGTGGCAAGGGGCGGGAGCTCAGTTCCTGCTCCTGGCTCTTCCATCCTCCCCCTGCACACAAGGACACTGTATATCGGCTCGGCGTGAAAACCGAGCCGATATACGGTCGTCTGAATCCACCCTGAATCGTGCAGCAAAAATGACAGAATGCATTTTTTTTCTGCGGACCGTTACGTTACAACGATACCAAACTTCTTAGATATTTTTTTAGATTTTTCCACTTTTCCGCAATAAAAACCCTTTTCTGGAAATCATTTTTTTTCTAAATCGCTGCATTCAAAGTCCTATAATTTTTTTTATTTTCCATGGACGGAGCTCTATGAGGGCTTATTTTTTGCAGATGAGCTGTAGTTTTTATTGATACCATTTTGGGGTACATTTGGCTTTTTGGATCACTTTTATTGGGTTTTTTGAAAGGCAAAATGCTAAAAAAGTTTTTTAGGTTTTTTTTACGCTTTTTGCTGTGCAGGATAAAAAGCGTGTTGTTCAACTTATGGTACGCATCCTTACAGATATGACAATACCAAATGTGTGGGATTTTCTTTTTTTTTTAATGCTAATATGAGAAAAAGTCTTTTTTGCACTTTTCTTTATCTTTATCTTTTTTCACACATTTTATGTCCATGTGGGGGACTTGTACCATACCAGCTCTGATTGCTATGACAAGGCATAAGACTTGTTACAGCGATCACAGAAACTTGCAATGCAGGACACCGGTATCTGACGTCCTTTTGCCATGGTAACCCGTTGGGCTCTTTGCGATTATATCGCGAGAGGCCGATGACGTCACAGAGGGACTGCACTCCCTCTGTGAACCCTTTACATGCCGCGATCTACATAGATCGAGGCAGGGAAGGGGTTAACAGTGGGGGTCGCTGCTCCGATGCATCCCCGCTGTTGCAGCAGGAGGCCAGCTTTCAGTGACAGCCAGCTACCCCTGGCAGACAGCGCCAGGTCTCTTATGATCTTGCACTATCCCGAGGGTGTAACTGTACGCCCTGTTACGCTAAGTACCTCCCTGCCAGGATGTACAGTTACGCCCTGTGGCGGGAAGGGGTTAATGAATTCCATGTTGAAAAATCCGCAGCATTAACACCCCAAATAGAGCATGCTGCTGATTTCGGTATCCAAATTATTCATTAGTCCTGCTGCAGAACGTTTGGTAAACCCCATTCTCATAAATTGTACGGTACATTGCAGTGGAATTTTGGCGGGAAATCCACAGAAAGGCCTCCCTCACACGGGCGCTTTTCTTTGCGATTACCGCTCCCCGGGTTTTAATGGAGCCTCTCAGACAGCCGCTCGATCGCTGTGTTTCCAGCGCTGCAACTTTCAAGCAGTCTGTCCTATTAGTGACGTTTAGTGCACCTCATCCATGATGGGGTATGCTAAACTCCACTGTCGGCTTCAAGGAGCTGCCAAAAAATGAAGTTGTGGCGCTTTGCCAAATGCATGTGTGAGGGAGGCCTAACTCCACGATCTGTGAACCTACCCCCAATATAGTGCATTACATTTAACCCCTTAGTGACCAAGCCTGTTTGCGCCTTAATGACCAGGCCAAATTTTGCAAATCTGACATGTCACTTTAACATGGAAAAACACCAGAAAGGTTTTGCATATCCAAGCGATTCTGACATTGTTTTTTCGCCACATGTTGTACTTCATTTAGGCGGGAAAAAAAGACCGCTAAAATTTCTGTTTATTTATTAAAAGCGCCAAAATTGGGAAAATTTTGGAAAAATCGTCATTTTTCACATTTCCAACTGCAATATCTCAAATATGTGCAAACAATAATATAGAAATTTTTGCTAAGATATATATTTTCATCCGCTATTTTGGGCGCATATTGGAAAAACTTTCGTTTTTTTTAACCATTTAGGAGACGTACAAATGTAACATTACTTTTCAGCATTTTGAGGAACACTTTGTTTTCCTACACCAAGCCAAGATTGGAAAGGCTCATAGGAGTCAAAATGATAGATACCCCCACAAGTGACCCCATTTTAAAAACTACACCCCTTAACGTATTCACTGAGGGGTGTCATTAGTATTTTAACCCCACCTTTTTGTTTTCAGGAGTCAATGCAATTTAGAAGAGAAAAACTAAAATTTCATATTTTTGCAAATATGTCATTTTAAAGACAGGACTTTTTTCTATAGTACACATGAAAATGAGGATTTGCACCCCAGAATGGATACCCCTGTTTGTCCCGTGCTCAGAAACATACCCATTGTGGCCCTAATATTACGTCTGTATGCACAATGGGGCCCAAAATGAAAGGAGCAACCGGTGGCTTTCGGAACAGAAATTTTGCTTGAAGGAGATTTAGGCCCTATTGCACACTTGTGGAGCCATTGAGTGACCAAAACGATGGAGAACCCCCCCAAGTGACCCCATTTTGAAAAGTTGACTCCTTAACGAATTTATCTAGGGGTACAATGACTTTTTTGACTTGATAGTTTTTGAATGAATCTAAGCCAAGCAGAAGGAAAAAAATTACGATTTTCATTTTTTTGGTAATTCTGTCATTTTAAAAGCAGTTTTTTTGTACAGCACACATATAAATGAAGACTTGCACCCCAAAATGGATACCCCTGTTTGTCCCGTGCTCAGAAACATACCCATTGTGGCCCTATTATTACGTCTGTATGCACAATAGGGCACAAAATGAAAGGAGCAACCGGTGGCTTTTGGAACAGAAATTGTGCTTGAAGGAGATTTAGTCCCCATTGCACACTTGTAGAGCCCTTGAGTGACCAAAACGATGGAGAACCCCCACAAGTGACCCCATTTTGAAAAGTAGACCCCTTAACAAATTTATCTAGGGGTACGATGACTTTTTTGACTTCACAGTTTTTGAATGAATCTAAGCCAAGCAGAAGGAAAAAATTATGATTTTCATTTTTTTGGCAAATGTGTCAATTTAAAAACAGGTTTTGTTGTACAGTGTACATAGGAATGAAGACGTTCACCCCAAAATGGATACCCCCGTTTGTCCCGTGTTCAGAAACATACCCATTGTGGCCCTAATCTACTTAAAGGACACATGGCTAGGCCTATAATGGAAGGAGCACCCGTTGGATTTCAGGGTACAACGGAATAAATTCCAGGCCCCATTGCCCACTTGTAGAGCCACTGAGCGGCCAAAACGATAGAGAACCCCCACAAATGACCCCATTTTGAAAACTAGACTCCTTAAAAAATTCATCTAGGGGTGTACTGCATATTTTGACCCTACAGTATTTGAATGAATCTAAGCAAAGCAGAAGGAAAAAATTACGATTCTCATTTTTTTGGCAATTTTGTCAATTTAAAAACAGGTTTTTTTGTACAGTGTACATAAGAATGAAGACATTCACCCCAAAATGGATACCCCCATTTGTCCCGTGTGCAGAAACATACCCATTGTGGCCCTAATCTACTTACAGGACACATGGCTAGTCCAATAATGGAGGGAATGCCCGCTGGATTTCAGGGTACAGCTGAATAAATTCCAGGCCCCATTGCCCACTTACTGTATACGGAAAACAAAATTGACTTCCTAAAAATACCCCCCCCCCCCCCCCGCCATCCCCATTTTTTGGCATTCCCTAAATATTAGATAAAAGTAATAATATAAACTGTGTTTTATGTCCGAAGACAGGGGTAATTACGGAGGCTGGTTGGGAAGGGCACATGGGGTGAGAAAACCGGGTATCCCCCCCTCTCACTTTTTTGGGGGTATTTCGTAACCTCAGCGGCAGGCATGGGGTGTAAAAAGTGGCGCTGTGAGGCTTTTGTAATCTTGCTGCAGCGGTCTCACACAGAAGGCGCTCAACAAGCTGCTCCTGGAACTGCATGAAGGCGAGCATTCCCGGGGCTTCTTGTAAATTACGGATTACAGGTAGCGATCTAAATAATGCCGAGCTCTCACGGCCGTATGCAGAATCCCCTTACGGAGGCCCTTAGCGGATCCCAGCTGTGACCCTGTGTACAGTCTGTGAGGGGTTAATTCTAGATTTTCTCCTGTCTCAAATAAAAGAAAAATACGTTTAATTTCTCTTTCAACTTTTACTTTATCTAACTTTCTCTCTCTATATGACCCTGAATCTTGTTCTCACATGTCTTATCTGTACTTTCCCATGTCATCCTGTTCTGTTCTCATTCAAGGATATATTTTGTTTTGATAAAGTTATCGCGGAATGTTGATATATTGTTCCTGTAGGAGATGTCTTTGAAAGGAGTATTATTAATTGTTCCTCCAGCTGTCCAGCGCCCTCAGACATGCGCAGTGACTAAATCATTACGTAACAAACTTTTCTCTATAACTTCTGTACTCTGCTGAATAAACCTTCACTTCGCTTCTTGGCATCGCATGTCGTATGTGGTCGTCCATTTGCGTCGTCTAAGAGTACTCATATCTAAGACTAATTCGGAAGCAGACAGCATCAGCTGAATGGTCTGATCAAAGACCCCCCTAACATTACTTGGCTGCCTAAACGTGGGGCAGAAGCTAACTCCTTACCTGCAGCCGATACCTGATGACCCTACCTGCCGACCAGCCAGACCAGAGGCCACGGGACCCCAGATCTACAAAACACCGGTGTAAGGTAAGCCCTTGACTTGCCACTCCAGCTCTGGGCTCCCCTGACTTCAGTCCCGTGTTGACAGGAGGTGAGTCGCTGCATGTTATATAGGATGCTTCTGCCTGTTATTTACGGTGTTCTTAGTAACCGTGCAAGACGGAAGAACCCTTGTGTGTACATTGCCATGCTGTCTGCTGTGTGCTGTAGAAATTATTGCTTTTATTCTTGCTTTACTTGCCGGACTCATAATGTTAGCTGTAATTTGTAATAAGATTACTAAAAGCCGCCCAGCAAGGCAAGCCGTGGTCCTCCCCCTATCCCCATAAGAAGTAAAGAGATTGCAAATAGAATTCCTGCCAATACTTGGCAGAAGGGCCATAGAATTCCTGCCAGTTGCGGACTTGGCAGAAGGGACTGAAAAGTCCATAAGTATCCTGCCAGTTGCGGACTTGGCAGAAGGGACGATAGTGGTAAATCAAGAGGTAAGTCCATAGTCAGAATGGGGTCCGACCAGTCTAAGACTTTCTTGACACCCATTGAGATAAATAAGATTGGGGGAAGGGAAGGACATTTGTAGGCAAGCCTATAAAGTATATAAACAGATAGGACTTAAAAAGACGGGAACCTTTAACTATGAGTTCTGGCAATAGTACAGGAAAAAGCATGAAAGATATCAGAGACGCCGGTTTAGAAAAAAGAACAGACAATATGGGAAACGTACAGGGCAAGGGGTATGCCTATATGGAAAATAGCTAGAGAAATAGCAAAGGACAGAGAAAGCAAGTTAGCCGTGGGGAGAGAATGTAGTAAGTTGTTGAGAAAAGCAGGTGTTTAGAATTTTGGAAGAAGGGAGTCTTAGACCAGCAAGTTTGGGAAAGATTCAGAGATAGTCAAAGGTTGGATAAAAGTATGTTAGACAGATGGATTGAGGCAAGTGTAGATACGGCAGTAATGGGTTATCAGAGAAAGGGAATTCTTTTAGTTTGTGTTCCTTTGGGACATAAAGCAAGTTCATGCAGAATCTATGGACAATTATGTGACAAATAACCATTATTGTTTGTCTTGTATGTCTTGATGTTATGTAATCTAATCTTTGTTATACATTTTAGTCTCCTTCATACAAGTGTAAGAAAGTTATACCCCACTCACATCTGTGGGGGCTTTTAAGAATACAAGGGTTAAAAATGCGGAAAAATGCTGCGCTGTTAGAAGCGCTTAGCATGTTGTCTTTTCTATGTGTTTAACTATCCCCTGCCGTCTGTGTTTCATAGTCTGTGCAGAGAAATATACCTCTTGTAATTACTAATGATTAATGTTGTTTAAGGTCTGAATGTTCTGGCCGCTTTCTAAAATCTTAGTTATTGTTCTGTTTCATAGAGAGATAAAATTCAAGGTCATAGAAGAAAGACAAACGTTGATGAAATAAGAAACTTGTAATGAATTACGTGAATTATACGGTCTTAAAAATAGAAAACATATAGGGATTTTAAGGTATATTTTTGCTTTTTGGGTAAATGTCAGTTCTGTGATTGGTTGGACGTCTGTATTACTGCTAAATGCTGTTAGTATTGTACTGTCTCTGAGAGAATGTTCTGTAGGAGAGACACGCAAACGGCCAGTATCGAAGGGGTGGAGCTAGATGATGTAAAAGTACGTAATGTTTCATCCCTCTCTTCTTCGAAAGGAGGGGGTGAGAAGCTTGGGCAGTTAGGAAAAGTTTTTTTGTTTTTTTTTTCAAATTTGATGAGACATTGCAGGCAGGATCAGATTAATAATGAATTTGCTTAAAGAATATCATATTCCAATGTGGATAGATGTTTGTGGATTATTCTGCCTTGTTGTAATTCATGTCTCTGTTATTTGTACTGATATCTTACAAGCCTTATCTGCATCTATCAAATTCTCACCAGATAGATCGGTATGGGTTGAGACCTCAGGTGACAGTTCAGAAGATTTTTGTAAACTAACTGCTCTCTTGGTGGATCCGGCTCATGTGTTTGTCTTGACAGCTACTGCAGAAACTCAGCTTTCCGCAGGTCCTGACAAATAGTAAGCCACCTCCAAGACAAACTCCAATTCTGCAAAACAAAGGTTGTTCTCCTGGGTCATCGCTTAGCCCAAGGAACTGGACATCTGACATAGGGACAAAAGGCTGCTGTCCAAAAGCCATACCTGTACTTACACCTGCTGCCAAACTCCGCACCTTTCTGGGCCTTGTTTCATACTGCCGCCCATGGATCCACTCTGTTTCCTCTCTTATGCAACCACTCTATGACTGTCTTTCAATCATTCTTTTCTCTCTCACCCCTGAAGCTCAATTTTCAGCTCTCCACCCTTTTACACTTTACCATTTATTCTTTTCTGTACTGAATTTTCTGGCCATATGACGACAGTATTGACACAAAAGCACGGAGGACAACCACGGCCACTTAGATACTACTCCATGAGGCTGGATCCAGTGGCTCGAGGAGCTCCCTCATGTGTTTGTGCGGTGGCAGCAGTACAGGCAATGGTTGACAAATCTTCGGATTTGGTATTGGACTACCCCCTAGTGGTCCTCACCCCTCATGACATCCGGAGCATATACACGCAAGTGCAACCCAAGCACTTATTTCTGGCCCGTCAAGTCCAGCTACAATGTGCTCTTTTCATTTTTTTTTTCAATGTTGCTACTACTTTGAACCCGGCTACTCTTCTTCCAATTAAGTATCCTAGTTCAAAGGGCGGGGGGAGGAGAAGACATAGGTGATCTAGGTATTGCAGGTCAGCTATTTTTAAAAATGTTTTATTTTTTTTTGCAACAAGGTTCTGATCTATTTGAAATAGAATACCAGCCTGATTGTCTAGCGGTAATCGGTACAAGGGGTTTCAGGAGTGCCAATTCAGCTGGCAGAAACTGAACCGCTTGAGGTAATGTTTAAAGGGTCGCGATGTCTCACGCGCTTCCTTGTGCTGGAAGGTCCTGAAAGCATATTGGGAACTGACGTGATGGGACCCTTGGGATGTTGTATCGAACTTCACCCGTCCGGTGAGGCTCGTATACACCCCGGGTCTGAAAGTCACCCGACCTTTTGTCGGATGGCAGCAGACCAAGTGACACCTCTCCCTGTCCTCACTCTTACGCAAGCAGAGGACCAAGCTCTTAGTGTCATTCCTTCGAGCCTTTGGGCTACCAAACAGACGGACCTCGGCAGACTGTCTGTCCCACCGGTAATGGTTTACCTAAAGGAAGGGAAAAAAGCCCCCTTGGTCCGTCAGTACCCCCTGGCACATGTCCAGGAAGATGCAATTGCAGACACTGCCTCTTCTTTATGTCAACTTAAAGCCCTTAAGGAATGTGTCTCCCTAGCCAATACCCCTTTTGTTCCCCATTAAGAGAAAGAGTATAAAGGGCCAGCCAGACTGTCAGTATTTGTTGGCATTTATTTTCAGAGGAAAGCAGTACTGTTGGACAGTGCTGCCACAAGGGGCACAGAATAGCCCAAAACCAGTTCACCAGATGCATGAAGCTGGTATTAGACGCCTGGCCAATTCCCGAGGGCACCGCCCTCTTGTAATATGTTGATGACTTACTTTTGTGTGCTCCTGACCCAAATAGTTGCCTCAATGCATCACTAAGCCTTTTTTGTGTTTCCTCCATCAGAGTAGAATGGCTGCAAAGCCAGCAAAGACAAACTTCAGTTCTGCAAGTCCCACATAGTGTTCCTGGGCAACTGCCTAGGTCCAGGTACCAAACACCTGACGCCGGAGCGCACAAAGGTGGTAAGTGACATGCAACTTCCCACCTCCCATGCCCAGTTGCGTAGCTTCTTGGGACTGGTTTCATACTGTCAGCCATGGATACGCTCTGCCTCCATGACCATGCAGCCTCTGTACGACTGTTTGGGTTCACGGCCATTTGCCCTGACCCCGCAGGCCGAGTCAGCCTTCCATCAGCTGAAAGTACAGATAACCAGTGCACCCACACTGGGGCTGCCAGACTAAGACAAACCTTTCCAAATGTACGTCACTGAGATGGCGGGACACGCCACCGCTGTACTGACACAAATGCATGGTGACAAAAAGCGACCTGTAGCATACTACAGTGCCCATCTTGACGCGGTGGCTAGAGGGTCTCCATCATGCATCCGAGCGGTTCTAGCAGTTCAGGCACTACTGGACAAAAGTTCTGACGTTGTCCTAGATCACACCATGGTGATCTACACCCCACATGACATACATGGTATCCTGACTCAGGTAAGCCGTCGTCATCTGTCTCTTGCCAGACAGATAAAAATGGAACTCGCAGTGCATTCCTCCTCGAACATCTCATTCCAAAAGGTGCACCACCTTGAATCCAGTCACCTTACTTCCATTAGGTGACGTAGATTCAAATGGGGGAGTAAGTACAGGGGACCAGTTGTTTTACAACTCCCTGACTGACGAGCAGGAGGCATTTGACACCGAAAGCCAGCATGACTGTGTGGCCCTTATGGCCCAGGAAACGGCTGGGTTCGCGCATGTCACAGACAAGCCCCTGCAGAACCCCCAGTTTGAGCTGTTTGTGGATGGATCCAGATACCTGAATGACGAAGGAAGGTTTGTAACAGGTTTTAAAGTAGTCACACTGAATGAAATACTTGTACAAAAACCACTGCCGCCACACATGCCAGCACAGGAGGCTGAGCTCCGTGCTCTAACTGAGGCCTGTACGATTGCAGAAGGTACCACTGCTAACATCTACACTGATTCCAGGTACGCCTTTGGTACTGCACACGATTATGGACCCATCTGCGGTCCAGGAGCTTTCTCACGGCACAAGGCAGGCCCATTAAGAATGGTGTATCAGTAGGTAGATTAATGCAAGCCATCATGTTGCCAGAACAGGTGGCCATAATAAAGGTTAAAGCACACACGCAGGGGCTGTCACCAGAGAGCAAGGGGAATGATAGGGCAGCCAAGGCTGCAGCTCTCCTGGACAGGACTTGAGACCCCCCAAGCCCTGCGTGCTGTAAGTTGGATCTTGGTCCCACCACTCTTGTTGAT
Organism: Eleutherodactylus coqui; assembly: GCA_035609135.1. NCBI lineage: Eukaryota > Metazoa > Chordata > Amphibia > Anura > Eleutherodactylidae > Eleutherodactylus > Eleutherodactylus coqui. Next base: position 209,189,044 of record CM069412.1, on the reverse strand, counting down.
GTGGGATTTGGCGTCACACAGAATGAAGTGGAGCAGTGGACCAAGGCAGGAGCCAGGTACGTAAATGATGTATGGAAAGTGGGAGACAGAGTGTGTTTACCAGCGGCTGCCTACCCCCACCTCGCCGTCCTAGCTCACGGGAAAGTGCATGCCTCTCGGATTGCCATGGTTTCTGTTGTTGACAAGGTATGGTATGCTCCAGGGTTCGACAGGTTGGCGAAGTCATATGTGAAGGCATCCCGCCCCCCTTCCCGGAAGTGCACACCCAGACCACTGTATCCTTTTCAGAGATTACAAATCGATTACATCCAGCTTCCCAAATCAGGCAGGTATGAGTACGTCCTTGTGTGCGTGGACCTGTCCAAAGCCACCGCACAATGTACAGCGACTAAACTTGTGTCAGAACTTGTATGTAGATTTGGGGTACCAGAGACAATTGAGAGTGATAGAGGTACACATTTTACAGGTGAAGTGATGCAAGAGGTGATGTCAGCCCTTGGGGTGGAACAAGCGTTTCACACCCCATACCACCCGCAGAGTTCAGACAAAGTTAAAAGACTAAAATGGTACGCTTAAGTTAAAAGAAGTGTTGTTTGGCTCTATGCCAAGATTGGGGCTGTATCATCCACAGGCCCTACAGCAGGGCTATGACACAGTAGCCGGATATGTAAAGCACCTGTGTGACCAACTAAAAGTAACACAGAATCTAGTCTTTTCTTCCATTCCAGACCCAGACAACTTAGAGGGATCACACTCTCTGCAACCTGGAGACTGGGTGGTCGTAAAGAGGCGTCTCCGGAAATCCCTAGGGCCCAGATTCGAGGGGCCCTATCAAGTCCTGCTGACCACACCTACTTCGGTGAAAGTTGAAGGAACTGTTGCTTGTCTTGGGACTAATGGGACTTTTCACGCCCTGCTTTGCCCCCGCTATGAGAAGGAAAATGAAGGACATTTTGTTTATTGTTGGACTTTTTGGACTCCTCACTCCATGCTTCGCCCCTATGAGAGGGTGCAAAATGACAATGCCCAAAACCACTTTGTTAGACACCACCAAATACTGGTAGATGGGCTGAACACCTCACAGGTGAAGGACTGTTGGACTTGCACACACACACCTGGTGCCACTAGTCTTCCTTTCCTGCCTGTTCCTGTTTCGCCGAAAGAACTGCTTGCATGGACAAATGAACACTCAGAAACCAGAGATAGCTGGTGGGGTAACACATTTAGCCTTCTCATTCCCGCTAATTGGTTCTCTGGTCTGGGAGGATGGTTCATGGGAATTTTACAAAGTATGCTTTAAGTAGTAATGATTTTGCTCGTCATATATGTTGCTTTAAAGTTAATCATGTCTTGTATCACATGTTGTAGTAAAAAGGCTTTTGCTAAACTTTAACCCAGATGGACTTTGGGACCACCACATGACTCTAGGGAATCTGGCAGGAGCTGGCACCACTCGGGTGAACGTACCTAGCATGATGGTGGACCCAATGTCCAAATGGGGAATGTGAGGGGCTAATTCTAGATTTTCTCCTGTCTCAAATAAATAAAAGAAAAATACGTTTAATTTCTCTTTCACTTTTACTTTATCTAACTTTCTCTCTCTATATGACCCTGAATCTTGTTCTCACATGTCTTATCTGTACTTTCCCATGTCATCCTGTTCTGAGAAACTTATTCAAGGATATATTTTGTTTTGATAAAGTTATCGCGGAATGTTGATATATTGTTCTTGTAGGAGATGTCTTTGAAAGGAGTATTATTAATTGTTCCTCCAGATGTCCAGCGCCCTCGGACATGCGCAGTGACTAAATCATTACGTAACAAACTTTTCTCTATAACTTCTGTACTCTGCTGAATAAACCTTCACTTCGCTTCTTGGCATCGCATGTCGTATGTGGTCGTCCATTTGCGTCGTCTAAGAGTACTCATATCTAAGACTAATTCGGAAGCAGACAGCATCAGCTGAATGGTCTGATCAAAGACCCCCCTAACAAGGCACGTAATGTATTGCGCATAACTGCCTACTCACACAGACAGGCATGCACAGTACACCGTTTTTTGTTTATATTTCCCGCGCCGTCGCTTAGAGATGACCCGGGCACCCGCAGCCCGTACACAATGTGTTTGCATATGGGCTGCGAGTATATCCGCGGTCATAGAGCTCAATGGGCTCTAGGTCACGGATATCAGCGGTAAAATATAACATGCCGTGTTCTGTTTTCTGCGAGTGGATTCCGTAATTCCGACCCGCTTATTGGGGGGAATTGTGTAATCCAATCCATGTGATTGATCCGTGGATTACCGCTGATCAAGCGCATGCAGAACCCATAATTCCTCTCTGGTCATGCGTGGTGGCCTAATGTTATATCGCTAATTTATCACGTGACTAGGGACCGCTCAAAGAGGTCTCCGGTCACTGCTCCAAGCACTCAGCGACTGTTGGTCGCTGGGAGCAAGGAGATTTAGAATTTCCTGGGCTCCCCGACTCCTGCGAATGTGTCCGTCATTTTGCCGGCGGGCGCATGCGCAGCAGCCGGAAGGGTCCATGGAGGATAATCGCATCTGGATTCAAATGCAGAAGCCTCCGAGAAGATGTTTCATCTCCCCTCACCGATCGCATCGGTGAGGGGAGATGAAACTTCCACTTTTTAAAGAACTTTTACGTGATCGCCATTATGCATTGGATAACGGCGATCACGTGACCAGTAACCGCATACCGCGGCTCCCCGTGACATCTCCAGGCTCTTGGCTACCTTTGGTAGCCAGCAGCAGGGAGATTTTAAATTTCTTGGGCAATCTTTCACTTTTGCGCATGCGTCCGCCATCATGCTGACGGGCGCATGCGCAGAAGCTGGGGTAAGGTCCACGGATCAACATCCCACCAGGGAACAAATCCGGGACCTTGGGTACGTAATTTCATCCCCTCTTACGGATACGATCCGTAAGGGGAGATGAAACTTTAACTTTTTTTTAACTTTTAACTTTTTTTTTTTTACTTTTTAACTTTATATGATCACCGTTATCCGACGGATAACGGTGATCATATGACTGGAAACCGCATACAGTGGTCGCCAGTCATATCTCCCTGCACTCGGCTATCTGTGACAGCCGGGTGCAGGGAGATTTTGAATTTGGCGGGCTCGCCGGCCTTCTGCGCATGCGCGCCACATTGGCGCATGCGCAGGAGCCAGCGGATGGTCCCGACACTGGCCGGAGGACACGGAGGAAGGAGTATTTTCACCTTCCCTCATGGATCCGATCCATAAGGGGAGGTGAAGCTTTTCTTTTTTTTACTTTTTTCTCCACTTTTCCACGATCGCCGTTATCCATTGGATAACAGTGATCGCGGTACCGGGGACCACTCACCGCGGTCCCCCCTGACATCTCCTGCCTCTCGGTTATCTACAGGAGCCAGGAGATTTTAAAATTCCCGGGCCGCCAGGCCTTCTGCGCATGCGGATGACGCAATGCCGCCTGGCGCGCATGCGCAGAACGCCGGCTTTGGGACCCGGAGGACCAGGAGAGCGGGGAGCAGTGTGGCGGACCTCGGTGAGTAATTTCAGCGGACCTCGGTGAGTAATTTCAGCTGCCCTGATGGATCCGAATCTTTAACTTTTTTCAAACTTTTATTTACTTTTTTGGGATCAGCGCTATCCATTGGATAGCGCCGATCGCATTGCCGGGGGGGGGGGGGGCCCGCAGCCCGGGATGACAGCTCCATGCTGTTGGCTACCTGCGGACACCGACCGCATGGAGCTGTCACGTCCATAGCCCGAGGGGCTTTATTCTCTGCAGAACACATGTTTTTACGTCCTCAGAGAATAAAGCCCACTTCAGGAGGACGTGAAAAGGCTATGGCCCGGTCGTTAAGGGGTTAACATCCATCTGTTAAAGTGACCCTTCGGTTGTGGGACAAAATACTCTCTGGGACCAGAGGACTATCTTGAGCTTCTCTGCCTGGTCCCCCTGTTGCATTGGTTTGCTTATTAATTTTCAGATGGCCAGGATGGCTGCTGCCATTTTCTAACTAAGGGCTCCCACCCACTGGCGTTTTTTTCTCCACTGCGATGCGATTCGCAGTGCGAGAAAAACGCAGGCAGATACCCAAAAATCGCTGGGCTATCGCTGCGACATCGCCAGTCTTTTCAATGGGGCCAGCGGCAGCAGCGCTAGCCCCATTGAAAAGATATGGAGAATGCCGCGGACTTCTGCCACAGCTGTGACAGCTGTGGCAGGAGTTTCCTTCATCCCCGCGGGGACATCGGGGATGAAGGAATCCTCTGTCACAGCTGTGGCAGAAGTCCGCGGCCTGCTATCCCATTGCTTTCAATGGGATCGGCACTGCTGCCGATCCCATTGAAAGTAGTGGTTTATGACAAGCCCCGCAGAATGATTATCGGAAAAGGGCTTGAAATATAAGCCCTTCCCTGATAATCATCAAAAAGTGGTTATAAAAATAATTAAAAAGTTACTCACCTGTCCTGCTGTCAGCCATGTCCTCCGGCTGGCTCCCCGACACTGCTACTGAGCTCTTTCAGCAGACGGGGATTTAAAAATCCCTGCCTCCTGAAAGGACTGTGCGGATTGGCTGAGGGCTCAGCCAATAGCAGCTAATGCTTAGCTATTGGCTGAGCGCTCAGCCAGTGGCAGATAGCTCTTAGCTATTCATTCATGAATAGCAATATCTTAGCTATTCATGAATGAATAGCTAAGAGCTATCTGTCATTGGCTGAGTGCTCAGCCAATAGCTATTTTTAAATCCCCGTCTGCTGAAAGAGCTCAGTAGCTGTGTCGGGGAGCCAGCCGGAGGATGCAGCTGACAGCAGCACAGGTGAGTAACTTTTTTATTATTTTTTTTAACCATTTTTTGATGATTATCGGGGAAGGGCTTATATTTCAAGCCCTTCTCCGATAATCATTCTACGGGGCTTGTCAGAAACCACTGCTTTCAATGGGATTGGCAGCAGTGCCGATCCCATTGAAAGCAATGGGGTAGCATGCCGCGGACTTCTGCCACAGCTGTGACAGAGGATTCCTTCATCCCCGATGTCCCTGCGGGGATGAAGGAAACTCCTGCAACAGCTGTCACAGCTGTGGCAGAAGTCCGCGGCATTCTCCATATCTTTTCCATGGGGCTGCCGCTGGCCCCTTTGAAGAGACTGGCGATGTCGCAGCGATATCCCAGCGATTTTCTCGCACTGCTCTGCGAGAGTTTTCACTTACTCTCGCAGCGCAGTGGAGAAAAAAACGCCAGTGGGTGGGAGCCCTAATAGACACTGTGACCTGCTTTCTGATTGGCCTGTGTTGATCATGTGAGGAGTGCTTGCCAGTCACAGAGCAGCTACAGTCCATTAGTAATCCTAATAATACCAATGACCTATGGATACTCTGGTAGTTTAAAAATGTCAGCAACCACCTTGGCCACCTAAAAACAGAACTGCAACCAGCAGAACAAAGGGCCAGTAAAAGAAGATAAAGCACCAGTAAGATACGCCTCCAGTCCTTGGACAGAATTTTATCCCAAAATCGGAGGGTCGCTTTTAGAGTTTATTTGCCTGAAATACCTATTTAAGGCTTTTTAAACACTATTAGAAAAGTCCAATATTTTGTATTTCATTTATAGTTGCACAGTCCTGATTAACCATTTAGTATACCCAAGTCTTTATCTGGGTCTGGGTCAACAATCAGTTAATTGTAAACTGTGTTACACTAATTTTCAAACATGGTAGAGGGCCTGTAATGGTTTGGGGGGCATTTTCCACTGGTAGAGTGAGTATACTGTATAGAATCAATGGAATTCCTAAATACAAAGGAAATTATAATTAAGGTAATTTCAATGAATAGGAGCATTCCCGCACGTGCGGGAAATCACCCGCACCATACTCCATTTTCTGCGGGTCTCCCGCGCGGACGGCTTCTGCAGGCTTCCATAGAAGCCGTCCGGATCCGCGGTACACCTACAGCTGAATTTCTGCTCTGCCGTGAGAGAGCAGGAGTTAAAAAAAAAAAAAAAAGAGTGCACGGCGCATGCCGAGCACATCCGCCTGGCAGAAGGAAAAATGATCCGTCTGCGGCGGGCGGGAACCCGCAGCGTCCGGACAGGTAAGTAAAATCAATTTTCAGGCCTCATGTCCGCGGGAAAGAAGGGACCCGCTGCGGGATTCTGCATGGAGAATCCGCGCGGGCCCGAATTTCCTAGTGGACATGAGGCCTTAGGTGTGCTTATGGGTCATTATCTTGCAGTGTAATGAATCCTTGACCAATTATTTTTTTTCAGTGGTGAACAAGGATTTGGTGGTTTCCTTTGTGTCTAAGAATTCCATTGATTCGAGGGGGCGTGGCTTTGCTACAGAGCAGGAAAGACGTGTCCCACATAGCTCCCCAGCAAGCCCTACTAAAATAACCCTAAAAACCCAGAAAATTGATTGCCAAAAGCACAGAAGTTAAACTACTTCACACCAGGAAGACCCCCGGCGACTCAGTGAGAGACTGGGGACCTCCGGAGCCTCACAGCAGGCGAAGAGATCCAGCGGCCCAGAACGATTTCCGCCTCCCCCACCATCTTCTTACCTCGGACCTCTGGCACCAGGGATGGCTCTGTTCCACCTCTGTGGCATCTCTCCCCATTGAGTGGACACTGAAGCCGGGGGAGTGTCATTGCCGGTGAGCCGCAACGTGAGCACATTTCACTGCCGTTCCCGTGGGGGGTCTCGGAGGTGCTTCCTCTCCGTGCCTGCGGAGACGCCGAAACACGGGGACTCCACTCTTCTGCCGGGATGTGTCAGCTGTGAGCTGAAGGGCGCACGGAGCCTGCATAAGCCGCTGGCCGAGCCTGCAGGAGGAAATAGAGACTCTCCTCCACCCCCCCCTCTTCATTTAACTTGCGGCTAGAGCCGACGGGACTACGGGGAGACACCCCCCCCCACTCCCGCTCCCACACCACTTAAGGCATCCAAGGCTGTGACACCTGAAGCTTGAAGAGAGACCCCCTGCTAGAGTGACCATCTGCATAAAGGGCTCCGGAAAACAAAACGTGCTTCCCTGCACATCACCCTGAGGTAGGGGCCGATTCTACTCCGCTCTGCTCCCCTCTACCGACGACTTCTGCTTCGCTACAACCTCTGTGGCTCCCGCCCACGGCGCTGCTGACTACCGCTGACGGCTGGAGCTGGGAGGGGATTCCACCACCACCACCAGGTTGGCACCGTAACATTAAGGCTATACGCAGCTGAAGATACCACAAGTGCGGGACTTGCGATCCCGCGGCTCCCCGTCAGGCACAAAGACGCCCACAGCTCCCCTCTGCAGGCAGAGGTACTCCCGGGTGCCGGAGAGACACCCCGACCCAGGAGAAAGAAACTGCACAGCAAAAGGCACAGCAGCAGGACCTGCAGAGCGCCGGTATAGAGACCGCAGCATCTAACTGGACCTAATCTTTCACCAGTCGCAAACAACTTTTTGTATCACCGCAAGTTAAACCCACTATATACATGAGGTCCTACCCGAAGAACAAAAAGACAGAAACATGGCAGACCTCTTCCGGGCAGCGGACCTTTTAAAGATAAGAACAACTTTCCTCCTAGATAGACCACTACTTTCTAACGAAATATTCTAACAAGAATTACAGTCAACATCGAAATGCTTTATGCTTTATGTTTTGTAAGGCTTTCTACCCAGATCTACCCTCCCTTCCCCAGCCTCTCTGCCCTCTCTATCCCCCCCCTTCCCCTCTCACCACTCCCTCCCCTCTTAGGGTCTTCCCGACCTTCATTAACTCCAAACTACAAATACTAATAAGCCACCCTAGCTCAGAGCTAAAATGGCTTCCTACTTATGCACTACCTTGTAACTATGAAGAGTTTACCACTTGTTACTACTAAGACAATCTCACCCATTGCTCCTAACAATAAAAGGATACGTTGGCCACACCCTCCTTCCCCCTGCTCCTTCCCTCTTCCTGTCCCTCCCCAACCTCCCCTCCCATGGGGTGGAGGTCCTGAGACGGTTTCCATTCACAATATTTACCACCTCCGCCCATGGACCTAAAAATAATTACCCACAATGTACAGGGTTTTAACTCCCCACAAAAACGCTCTAAAGCATTTAGATACTATAAAAGCAGACACGCAGACATAGTGTGCCTACAAGAAACCCACTTCTCCAGTAACTCCACCCCGCGCTACCTTTCCCCCCAATACCCCACATTCTTTTCAGCAAATGCTACCACCAAAACTAAAGGAGTCACCATCTGCTTCAGTAAATCAGTTCCCTTCACACATAGCAGATAGCAGACCCGGAAGGTCGCACCCTAATACTGACAGGCTCCATCCAAGATGTCCCAGTAACTATCGTCTCCTACTACGCTCCAAATTCAAGACAAATCCAGTTTTTCACAAAACTTTTTGAATTGGTCGAGACCAACAAATCCGGCACTATTATCCTTTGCGGTGACTCAAACTGCATTCTTAACCCAAATCTGGATAGGAACTCAACCACCCTTCCAGCCCATCCCCTATTGCCCCAACACACGATATCACACAACTTTAAATCCTTTCTTCAACAACACCACTTGGTAGATGCCTGGCGAGAATCAAATCCAACCACCAAAGACTATACTCACTTTTCAGCCCCACACTCTCTATATAGAAGAATAGACCACATATTAATCCCCGATACCTTCACACCTCAAGTACTACAGTCTAAAATCTTATCAGTACCATGGTCTGACCATAGCCCGTTATACATTACATGTAACTCTTTGATGTCTAAACCCACAAACACATCTTGGACCCTCAACGACTCTCTCTTATCGATCCCTGGGGTTATATCCATATTAACTCCACAATTGGAAGAATGCTTTCAATTGAATAGCCCGTCTGCCTCCTCCCCCATCTCTCTTTGGGAAGCGCACAAAGTAGTGATTCGAGGTCACTTAATACAAATAGCAGCCCGACGTAAACGGGAACGCATGTCGCAACAACTAAAATTAGAACAACAAGTCTCTCAACTTGAAGAAGCAGCCAAAAAACACCCATCTAAAAATAATCTCCAAGCGCTATCTCGAGCTAAAACAGAGTTAGACCTTTGCCTTACAGATACAATAGAACAGAAAATACGATGGTCCCGACAGCGTTTCTACGTACTTAACAACAAACCTTCCACGCTTCTAGCCCGTAGACTTCGCTCGCACCCCAACACAAACCCATTCTACAAGCTACGCACATACCAAAACGGAGTTACAGCAAACCCAAACACAATAACGCGTGCATTTCAAAAGTTCTTAACCAAATTGTACTCACAACAATGCGCTCTTCCAAGAAATGAAATCACCTCTTATCTTCAAGAAACCCCACTACCAACACTTGGGGAAACATTCCTTGACAATATAGCATCCAAAATCACCCATGAAGAAGTGGCTCATGCTATTAAAGCACTAAAACCCAATAAAAGACCTCGCCCAGATGGCTTTTCGGCCCCGTATTACAAAACATTTTCGCCAATCCTAAGCACTTATCTGGCTGATTACTTCAATGCAATGAGAGATGGCCACCAGGTGGGCCAGACAGCCCTTCTAGCCTCCATATCAATGATACCTAAGCCAGATAGTGATTTGTTAGACAAACAGAACTATCGCCCCATCTCTTTAATAAACGTAGATGTAAAGCTTCTCACCACAATCCTAGCAACGCGATTAAATATGGCCCTCCCCACACTAGTCGATAAAGACCAAGTAGGATTTGTCCCAGGCCGTCAGGCTTCTGACAACATCCGAAGAATAATCCACCTCACCCACCTCTGCAGAACCAGAAAGATCCCAGCTATGCTTCTATCCCTAGACATACACAAAGCGTTTGACACACTAGGTTGGGAATACTTGTTCTTGGTCCTCGACAGGTAGGGGTTTCCTGACGAATTCCTCACATGGCTACGGATACTATATGCCCACCCTAAGGCCTTTGTACGATACAGGGGCTTCTGCTCCAATACATTTCCAATCCATCGTGGGACACGACAGGGTTGTCCACTATCCCCACTACTTTTCATCCTGGCCATGGAACCCCTGGCTATTAATATTCGCAACAACCCCAATATAAAAGGAATAGAAATCGCCTCAGTTCATCACAAACTCTCAATGTTTGCTGATGACTTACTACTGCTCATATCTTCCCCACACACTACCATACTCAACCTCATGGCGGAGCTATCCAGATTCGGGTCAATCTCTGGCTTAACAATTAACCATACAAAATCCAAAGCATTCAACCTCACACTATTACCCGAGGTGGTAAATTTGCTTCAGACAAACTTCCCCTTTCAGTGGGCGACGGGCTCCCTGGGCTACCTGGGCATCCAACTGACAAATTCCTATTCATCTTTATATAGTCAAAACTACATTCCCTTTCTTCGCAAAGCAAGGTTACTTCTGGAAAGTTGGAGCTGATATCACATCTCCTGGATTGGGAGAGCCAATGCCTTAAAGATGTCATTTCTCCCTAAACTATTATACTATTTCAGGGCTCTCCCGATACGGGTGCCTGGATACATGCTGAAGACTCTTCAGCAAATGTTCCTCCGATTCGTGTGGGCTGGCAGTATCCCCAGGGTCCCACAATCTATGTTATATAGACATAGAAGAAAGGGAGGCTTGGGAGTTCCTAATTACTCAAAATAATACCAGGCGGCCCAGGTGGCCCAACTGGCCCTCTTACACTCCTTCTCTAACACCCCTCTCTGGGTATCACTAGAAGCAACAGAAATACATCCCCTTACAATTGATTCCGTTTTATGGATACCACCTAAACATAGACCCACTATCAACAACCCTATTATCAACCATTCCCTCTACATCTGGGACTCAATAAAATACTCAGGAAAACTAATATCTCCGCACCTACCCCTCACGCCACTCTTGCGAAACCCTATGTTTATACCAGGAATGGAATCGCCTCAGCTGTTTAAGAATTGGACGAATTCGGGTCTCACCAAATTATACTATTTACTCTCAACAAATGGGCTCACCCCTTTTCCCACCCTACAGGAAAAACATAACTTACCATCCTCGGAAACATTCCGATAACTACAACTAAAACACTTTATTTCCTCTCTCCTCAAGAACTTGAATTCTCCACTGACCTTAACCCCATTTGAGAGATACTGTCATAAATACCCACATGCAAGAGGCCTCATTTTGCAAATTTACTCAGATTTGGTTCATTCCTCTTATCGCTCTCAAATGCCGTACATAACGCATTGGGAGAGAGACCTAGGCAAAACCCTATCCGATGAGAATTGGACTCAAATATGGGAGTCTACCAACAGTAGCAACAGAAATATATTAATGTTAGAAACTTCATTTAAAATTTTATTCCGCTGGTATTTAACCCCAGATAGAGTAGCCCATGCAATACCCGGACGCTCTCCCAACTGCTTTCGCGGATGTCTAGATACGGGCGATATGCTCCACATATGGTGGTCCTGTCCCCGGGTTAAGAGACTATGGATTCGAGTTTACTCCCTAATATATTCAGTTACAGGCTACAACATCCGCAAAGACCCTTGGGAAGCACTGTTAAATAAACGCATAAACAATATCCCTCCTGACTCAAGAAAATTAATATCCTTTCTATTCCTGGCCACAAAACAAGTTATTGCCTATTCATGGCACAAAGCTTCCTTAGACTTCACTGAGGTTAAGCGTAGGATGGACTGGTACCTAATAAATGAAAAACTGACCTCTATTCTAGCCGACAGACACGAGAAATTTTTAAATATATGGTCCCCATGGCTAGATTATTCCTACCCATCACAAAACAATAGATTGCTAACTTCCCTGTAAACACATAAGGGAACTAGAACAACAAAGATCAACCTCTGTCACTTCACCCTGTTACAGCCCGAAACCGCCCTCTACAACATCCACCCCATGGGAACAAAAACTCCTTCTGTCTCAGAAGTCTCAGAATAACACAGGAAACCATATGTAAATGATAACAAACACAGTTCTTAGCTTTGAGATGCAACAAGTAAATGGGAGATGAAGAAAAAAGCTCTGACTGCTATCACAGTCAGAGGGAGACTGAAGATTAAACAGCAATGAGCTAAGCATCAGGCCAGGCTTAATAGCCCTGACAAATACCCACAGGAGAAACAAAGCACATCTCACCTAATACCACTCCCACTAGAGCCACAAAGATGGAGAACCCTACAAAACCTGTACCAGACTATAAGAAAGGAAGTGATCTCAGAACTACTGTAACACATAGCTTAGATATTAGAAAAAAACTGCCAGTGAGGGTTATCAATGAGTGAAACAGATTACTACACGAGGTGGGGAGTTCTTCAAAGTCTTCAAACATTGGCTGGAAAGACATCTGTCTGGGATGATTTAGTGATGACCATGGAGGTCCCTTCCAACTCTATGATTCTATATTTCACCAGACAAGAGATTTCTCCCTATTCTAGTAGTCTGCCTGTCAGGACACAGGGTTACTAAGAACAACCAATGCTTTCTAGTTGAAGTTGTTATTTCTGCAGCGTAATGAACGGCCGCTGTGCTATGTCAATGGAGACGGGCGGGGGAGCACGAGGAGAGAAATCTCTTGCAGCCTCCCCACTGTGATCCAGCGATACTAGCTCCTGTGCAGGTGTTCAGGAGCTAGAATGTGCGGGGACGAGTGTCGGGCATACTTTGCCCGACACTCGTCCCATCTAAATGAAGCTTAAGACTTCCCCGAAGTCTTTTAACCCATTAGTGGGAGTCCCTGACTCCCATTACACCAATTAGCAGGAATCAGGTAGCCATTAGACTGAACACCATTCTACAAGTATGAGACAGTATTGAAGGTTTCAATATATATCCAGCACAGATCAATCTCACAATGTGTTACATTCATTTCTACAGGTTATTCACTTGCACTCTTCTATGATGCAAACAAGCTTAATTATACAACTTGACTGTGAAGTCACTTCAATGCTCTTTCTAAAGAACCCAGCCCAGTTTTTTTTATTTATACTGCAAGCAAAAAGTGTATAGTGGTCTGTCATGGTGGACCACCTTCCTGAACTTAAGAAATCATGATAAATCGTATAGCCAACACTTACCCGCAACAGATCCCATAAGCAGTGCCGCTGATCTGAGCTGTTAACCCCTTAAATGCCGTAGTTAATTCTGACAGCGGCACTTAAATAACCTAATCGACGACCCCTCACACAACTAACTAACGGAAAAATAAAGAAATTGTGGCTGTCAGAACATGGCGGCAGAAAATAAGTTAAGAGAATTAAATATCTTGGTCTTCAAGAAACACTGCTTCTACTGGCTCAGTGAGCATCGCAGATCGAACCTGGGACCTCCTGCACTTCAGTCGGCAGCTCTCCCTGCTGAGCCATTCAGCCCTTGGACAGCTCCCCTGCTGAGCCTTGTTCATGATCCAGTACCTGTTTTGCCTCCACCCTACTTGCTAATTGGATATGCTATAAATGCCCGGCCCTTCCCCCAGTACCTTGCATGATTATTCTGCTACACTGCCTTGATCAAGTTTCATCTCCTAAACCTGTTCTTCCCCTGCAAGCCCCAACTACCTGTTGACAACCTCTGGCTCTCCTCCCGACAACACTACCTGCCTCCTCCATTTGTACTGCAAACCGTGACTACCTGTTGACTACATCCAACTTCCTTCCGATTTCTTTCCTGTCCTGCACGGCTACTACACCTGCGGCTCCAATCTAGCACCTGAAACGCTACAGTACAACTAAATATTAACCATTAAACAAGCGTAACATCACCTTTCACAGGGTTTTTACTATTGACCTATAATCAGCAATAGTTAATTAGTGAGGATCCTGAGAGGTGAATGACCATTTGTTTCAGGGTTGTAAGCTGAGGGAAAAGAATAGTTCCACATCAAAGCAAAGTGAGAACCTTAATCAAAGACAATATTTACTGGAAAATCATGAAGTCTGACAACATTTCTAGTGAAAAACTGTAATAACATCTGGGAGTTAGGTAATTTAGATAACGGAACATTGTGACATAGTTTGCTAAACTTGTCAACAATAACCCAAATTATTGCCTTCCTTTCAGAAGGTGGGAGATAAAATTCATGGAAATGTATCTAGGGTCTCTTTGGGACAAAAGTTGTAGTTGACTGATAGAATGGTGCATGCACAGGCTTTATAGTAACATGTTTTCAGCCTAACATGTATGTTAGGCTGAAAGAAGACAATGTCCATCTACTTCAGCCTGTTACCACCATCCCCTTGTGGAAGGCAGAAAAACCCTCAATGAGGCAGAAGCCAATTTAGCCCAATTGGGGGAAAAAAAATCCTTGCTGGTTATTTAATGTCTATATCCTGTAATATCATAGTTCTCTAAAAAGACATCTAGCCCCCTCTTAAACTCCTCTATGGATTTTGCCATCACCACATCCTCAGGCAGAGGGTTCCACAGTCTCACTGCTCTTGCAGTAAAGAATACTCTTCTATGTTGGTGATGAAACCTTCTTTCCTCTTGACGTAGAGGATGCCCTCTTGTTACTGTCACAGTCCTGGAATAAACAGATCATGGGAGAGATCCTTGTATCCCTCATGTATTTATACATAGTTATTTGGTCACCCCTCAACCATCTTTTTTCAGGGTGAATAATCCCAATTTTGATGCCTCTCTGGGTATTCCAGTCCTCCCATTGCGTTTATTAATTTAGTTGCCCTTCTTTGAACCCCCCAAGCACTGCAACATCTTTCCTGAGCATCAGTGTTCAGAACTGTATACAGTATTCCATGTGAGACCTGACATGTATCTGACTGTCTAAGGATGCAGCATGAGAGCAAACTCTGACATCATTTGCTCATTCAATGGAGAAATCGGCTCATCTAAATGGACCCTATGGTATCTGCCTGTCTAAAGATGCAGCACGAGAGCGAACTTTGACATCATTTGCTCATTAAATGGAGCAATCGGCTCATCTAAACAGACCCTATGGTATCAAAAATATTTCTTGCACTCCAAGGAAGGCCACCAGAACAATCACTACCTTAGTAAATACTCAGAGAGGAGGCTAGGCCAATGGAAGATAAATAAACTGAAAATGTTTAATTAAATTTCCCTTCTGAAATGCAACACTGAAGTACAGGTATATGAAGATGTCTTTCATGTTAAAAGTCCCTATCTTATCCCCTTCTTGAAGGATGTGAATAATCAATCATTTTGAATTGTGTTCTGATGAATTTTTTCAGGAACATAAGATTTATAGCAAACCTCCACCCTTGATTGTTTTGGGCACAGCAAAGATCCTTGAAAATATACCTAAGCCTTTGTGATGCAAATGGACAAGCTCTAGGGCAACCTTTTCCACAAATTCCTGCAGAAGCTAAAGGACCACTGAATTGTTGTCTTGAGTTTACAAAGAAACATTTTGGTCAAAAGATCTTGAAATCAAAGTATTGGAACATGAGATAAGGCAGCCCTGCAACACGACTCTTCCCTCTGCCCTGCCACAAATTCTGCCAAAGGGATAATGTGTGAAGAAATAATTTGGAAGTGCTGAGAGTCCTTTCAGGTTACCCCAGAGCAGGAAAACAAGGACATCCAAATAATCTAGGAAGACTATCCAGATGCGACAGAAGAAAATACATGGCTGGTTATTGTCTCAGAGCATGCTTTTATGGGTGCAATGCTTCTGATTGATTAGAGGAAGTAGCCCCCTTAAGTACAAGATTTGGCCAGGTTAAAGGGGGAGCAATAAGGCACCCGAAGGGGTGCTTAGAGGCCTTGCTTCCCTTCTACTGGTTGTTGGAACACGCTCTTGAGCTTTTCTTGTATTTTCGTGTCTTGTATTTCCATGCACATCTGTTTGTTAAGCTGTTCTTCTGCATATTAAGCCAACATTGTTTTCTCTTCAGTAAGCCACTGTTCAAACATCTTTTTTTCTTCTCCCAGTTGGACACCATCTGATGTCCACAGTAATATCTTCTAATTCTTGCTGAAGACTCGACTTAAACTTCTCTAATGCCTCGAGATCCCAGGTGGTAGCCTAGACATCCACATGTACAGAGATGTCGTAAGGGTACCTATGAGTGTACCAGATGAATATAAAGCCAGAGATCAAGCAGAATGGGTCTGGTCCTGTGGTAATCTTTCCTACACAAATATCCCCACCAATATTCCAGGAGGACCGTGTGCACTGTCCCGGCTAAGTATTCTTATGTACCAAAGACCCGATTGCCATAAGCCCACAACCTTTGAGCCCACACCTAGGTATCGGAGGGGCATTTACAGCCTAAGCGACAGTTGTGAAAGACCGCCACTCTACTGAGTTTTCAGAACATTCTACACTAGAGTTTATTCTGATAAAGAAGTTATTAATTATATTTGTCACCTTTATAGTCATCCTAATTTCTGTTTGTTGTTGCATACAGTGTATTCCGACCCTGATGACTACCTGGTCCACCTATCTCACTACGATGTCCAACAAAAAGCCCACTGTCAGTGCAAACATCATCATCATGGATCCAGAATATGATGATGTCGAACCATCCTATACCCCCATGGCAGTGATAGCCCCCGTCTACAACACAATGCAGATCTAGGGTCAATGGTGGGGGATTAGGGTGGGACAGAGTAGGGACACGTAGTGTAGTGAGTTTAGTGAAACAGATAGTTTCAAGGGGGGTTTGTAGTGGAAACCCGATATATATATATTTTGGATTGTGGACCTTTGTAGTGGATAGTGAACCTGTTTTTATAGGTTTAGCATTCTGTATAATAAATGACAGTACTTTTCCATTACTGATACAAATATAGATATGCCTTCTTTCATGTATCCAATGTATCTACTTCCTTTAATGAAACTTCTATTCTCTAAACTCTTCTGACAAGATAATATTTAGCATAAAACGCTGACAAGATAATATATAGTATAAACACGTTATATTTTCCCCATCTGTTTTGTAACTTTAGAAGAAGTAAAGTCAGACACAAATAACCGCAGTCTGAAGCAGCTACCGCAATAATAACCCAAGCAGTTTTACTGGAAACGTATGCAAATAACACGGGAAATTTATGCAATTAATAGTTCAAGCTGTAATATCCAATCATATCGGAGGAATCACACGTGGGTCCAAGACAACCCACTCATCTCGTCCTGCTACCACATGATGGGCAATCACAGATGACCGGAGGATGGAAGAATTTCAAGATGCTTATCCAATAATTAAACAATACGTTGTATCTATGTAATCTTTGACCTCCCCAGATGGGCAGATATGTTAAACTCTTTAACAGAGGCTGCGGGCCCACAAATAAAGCAGAATTGAGGAAGCTTATACATGCTGAACCTGTGTCAGTGTGAAATCTTCTTATGCGCATAATCAATTCATAATTAATCTGGAAGGGTGTAAATATTCCTAATTGAGTAAGTCGTTGGACGCAAAAGGAAATCCACGACAACGGGAAGCTTATACATGCTGAACCTGTGTCGTGGATTTCCTTTTGCATCCAACGACTTACTCAATTAGGAATATTCACACCCTTCCAGATTAATTATGAATTGATTATGCGCATAAGAAGATTTCACAGTGACACAGGTTCAGCATGTATAAGCTTCCTCAATTCTGCTTTATTTGTGGGCCCGCAGCCTCTTTTAAAGAGTTTAACATATCTGCCCATCTGGGGAGGTCAAAGATTACATAGATACAACGTATTGTTTAATTATTGGATAAGCATCTTGAAATTCTTCCATCCTCCGGTCATCTGTGATTGGCCATCATGTGGTAGCAAGACGAGATGAGTGGGTTGTCTTGGACCCACGTGTGGTTCCTCCGATATGATTGGATATTACAGCTTGAACTATTAATTGCATAAATTTCCCGTGTTATTTGCATACGTTTCCAGTAAAACTGCTTGGGTTATTATTGCGGTAGCTGCTTCAGACTGCGGTTATTTGTGTCTGACTTTACTTCTTCTAAAGTTACAAAACAGATGGGGAAAATATAACGTGTTTATACTATATATTATCTTGTCAGCGTTTTATGCTAAATATTATCTTGTCAGAAGAGTTTAGAGAATAGAAGTTTCATTAAAGGAAGTAGATACATTGGATACATGAAAGAAGGCATATCTATATTTGTATCAGTAATGGAAAAGTACTGTCATTTATTATACAGAATGCTAAACCTATAAAAACAGGTTCACTATCCACTACAAAGGTCCACAATCCAAAATATAGATATATCGGGTTTCCACTACAGTATCATAAACAATTGCTTTTTCTTCATACCATTGATTTATAAATTCCAATTCTTCTAAAATTTCACTCTCTTGCTCTTCAATAGAGACCTTGCATGCATGGTTCTCCTCTATTTCCTTTGGCATATCTGCAGCCATATTTTGAAGTGTTGAAATCTGCTTTAACAGGTTTTTCTTCATTTCTGCATCTACTTCTAACTGCTTAAATAACACATTTCTCTCATCTTACATTCTCTTCAGCTGTGCACTAAGGTCAAGCTTCTGACTAACTTCTTCTTGCAGCTTGTACTGAGACTCTTGGATCTGCGATTCCATTTCCAACTGCAGTCTATTGCCTTCTTAGACAACTCTGTCTGTAACCTATTGCCTTCTGTCGGCTTTACTCGTAGCTCTTGAAGCTGTGTCTCTACTTTTTTCCTCTCGTCTTTAGAGTCACTCTCGTCTTCCCATAGGACCTTTACCTCATTGGTCTACCCAGTACACACCCACAGGTTTCTCAACTAAGCGTTTCTTAAACTGGGTCGCCTCTGACTCAAGGATTGCTTCCTTGGCATCCAGTCTATCTTCCAATGCCCTTGAATGTTTTTCTGCTTGGCTTCATGTAACTTTTTCACATTCTAAGTTTTCTTTGAGTTCATTTATCTGAGACTCCAGTTCACATTTTTCCTCAGCTAACTGCATTTTCTGCTCTGAAAACCGTATACTCTCCTACTGATTTGTAACACGTCCTCTCTTACTCTTGGGCTCGTATTAGGATTTTCTTAAAGCTCTGTTCACATTGCGCAGCTTGCGCTTCCAGAAATAATCTGTGCTCAGATTCATTTCTTTTTTTTTGTAAATCAATTTTTATTGAAATTTTTCCAAATATTCAACAAAAATCCCAGAAGGGAGATACATACTTTTACATTTACGTGACATGGCACGACGAAAGGGGAAATTCCAAGATATCACAAAATCTACCCGTCACAAGAAATCTACACATTATTGTGCCTACCCCTCCAGCCCCAAATTTTAGCCATGTAAGGTTATACTAACATAAAAGAAAAGGAAACAGGGGGGGGGGGAGAGTGTAGGGGGGATGTTCATAATGATAATATCCTTTTCTCCATTTCCTCTCGTCCCACTCAGAAAGCCCACGCCTTGGTAGTGATGTACGAGATTTTTGTCCAAGCATTTTGTCCACGTCCTTTGCAACCACAGTATAGAAATCAATGCCTTAGCCGCGTCTTTAAGGAGAGCAACCAGTTTATCTTTGAGACCACAGAGGGTCTCCATAAGAAGATTTTTTCTGCTGATAAGGAGAACCCCAGTTTAATACTCTTTAGTGTATTCTCCACCTCTCTCCAAAAATTGGTAAGCGCCGCACATTCCCACCAAATATGTCAATATGATCTCACAGCGGAATCACATCTCCAACACCTTCTGTGGGAGGCCAGCTTATATGCGTATAGCCATTAAGGAGTTTTGTACCACCGGGCCAATAGCTTGTAATGACCTTCTTGAAGAAGGACGCACGGAGAGAGGCCAAAGGATAGCTTAAGAATAAGTTTTGTGTCAGCCGCTTATTGAGATATGTTCAATTCTTTCTCCCAAGAGGTAATAAATCCTGGTTTAGAAAGTAATGGGGGAGAAATAAATTTCTTCTGAAATTGGGCAATCATTTTATGCTGCTGGATACCCATCTCTACTGATTTTTCAAATGAAGTGGTTGGTCTGGTGGACTTATATGACCTGAGAAAATTCTCTAAGACTTTTGTGACATGAGCCTTTTGCAAAAAGGAGAGAGGGATTCCAGAGCGCAGTGTCTGTAAAACATCGAAAGCTTTTGCTAATGCCTGGATATCCCCTAATTTTAGTTCAGAAAATTTTCCCCATATACTTCTGACCGAGGGATCCGTAGAAATGCCTAATAGCTTACATAAGGTTCCTACTAGAGCTATCGGGGACGGATCTGGGGCCAGTGAGCTCCTTAACTTGTCCCAGGTCTCACGAGGGCCCTTCAACAGTGGGTTAAAGCTATTAGAGTTATATAAGCTCTTAGCCGGATACCATAGATCGTCCAGTAAAGTGTCGCCATATGTACTCACAGCTAGGCTCTGCAGCAGTGGGTCTCTTGTTGGGCGCACCGATTCAAGCCAATAACTAAGCTGTGTCACCTGATAGACGTCGTGGACACACGGCATGTCAATCCCCCCCCCCCCCCCCCCATCTCCTCTTTACCAGAGTACTATTAGCTAAGCAAGGTCTCCTCTGTCTCCAAACAAACTCAGAGAATACTGTACGGAGGGTTTTGAAAAATTAGTTAGGTATAAAAATTGGGAGCATATGAAGTTTATATAAAATGACTGAGAGGATGTATGATTTTAAGATATTTTTTCTACCAAACCAAGAAATGTAGGGTATGTCAAATGAGCGGAGTAGGTTCTTAATGTATGGAAGGAGTGGTTGAAAATTAGTGATGAAGAGATTCTTAGCTTTTTTCGTGATCTTCACATGTAATAATCTATTGAGGTTTGAGACTAAACAAAAGGCGAATTAGCTTTTATAATTTTACTACAAGATCCCGAGACAGGGACGTTTAGAATAGTGAACTTAAAAAGTTAATTCTAAAGTCCGAGACTTCACCAACGGTCTCTAAAAATGAAGTTAGACTTGGCACCCCCTTCCTGCATGAGAAGTGTTTTGTTTAAATGTGTGTGCTGTTCTTTTAGTGATGGCCGCAGATGAGCCCTCCAAGTCTTCCACCCGTCTCCCCATATGCCGTATATCGTCTCTGCTAAGTCAGCTCACAGTGGTCTCATGCTTTAGATATGAGATCTCTCATAATTCTTCTAGAGATCTGTTCCCCGTCTTCTCACTCCAAAGAGGACTCACCCTCACACTCTGCATCTGAGACAGCAGCAGCAGCCGGCGCCATCTTGCCTGGGGCACGGGGGGAACGAGCGCTCCGCTCTCTGAGGAATTTCTGTAAGTCTGACTGGCCGCGGGCTGGACGAGGAGTCCCCAAATGTTCTCCTCCCTTTTCCCTGTTCAGTTTTCCCATATTGGGGTAAGCTAGCTTCTGCAGGGTGTCTGTAGCGGTGTCTCTGTGACAGAGCTTCCACTCTAAGCGGCCATCACGCTCCGCGGTCAGGCTCTGCCTCCTGGCTACATTTCTAAGGTCTTGTATCTCTTTATCGGCTTTTAAAAGATATCCCTCATATTTTTTTTCTCACTTCTCAATCCTTTCAAGTCTTGTTTACACTAAGCGGTTTGCTCTTCTAGCAACAACTTATGATCACCTTCAGGTTTAGCTAATCTTCTTGAGGCACTCATTCTCCTTTAAGACAGTCACACTTTTTGTTTTCACCTGAGTGGCTTCTTTGAGAGCATCTTCTTTTCCTTCTGGAGTCTCTCTGTTTCCACTTCTACCAATAGCCTTTGCCTCTTGGCCTCTTGTCCAAGCAGACACAAGTTGACCATTTCCTTTTCCAACTGTGCATCATATCTTCTATTTGCAGCATGCCACAAGCTCACATCTGTACAAGTTCCTCCTGAACTCTGAGCAACTGTTCTCTTCCTTTCACATTTTGCACCTAGGGGCCGCACTGACTATATCTACTGTCTTACTAGAAACAGTCTTCTTTCACTTTTTATTTGCACTTTTACTATCTGCAATCCCAATGGACATTTGGTTGCTACTAGCAACTAATTCTGTTTCACAGGAAACTACACTGGCAACACTTCTCTTTAGTTTGCCTTCACTTATAGTACTACATGCATTCTTTTCAGTAATTCTCCTCTATATCACTAGAGGCATATTTGAGCTAACTCCCACATGGGCAGATGCTGAACTCCCTGTAATAGCCTGTTCAGACTCTGCCTTCACCTGTGTAGATTGGAGAATACTTCTGCAAATTCTAGATATCTCATAGACAGAACCAAACATTCCACAAACCTTGACACATGAAACGTCTATGTCAATAGAAAACTTTTTGAGCAACACATTTTAGCAATACAGTTTTCAGACATGTTTTCATTAAATGTCGATGCTCACTGTGCAGTTTTCACTTCGCTATCCTGCA
The DNA here is from genome assembly GCA_035609135.1 of Eleutherodactylus coqui. Lineage (NCBI taxonomy): Eukaryota > Metazoa > Chordata > Amphibia > Anura > Eleutherodactylidae > Eleutherodactylus > Eleutherodactylus coqui. The sequence goes on along the minus strand of CM069412.1, from coordinate 209,166,736 downwards.
AGGAAAACATATCATGCAACATTTTAATTACATTTGTGTCAGTTCACTCTCTGAACACTGTGCAGTTTCCACTGCACCAATCTGCAAAACATTTGCAATATAAGTCCTTTTAAGCCCATACTACACCCTTTAAGGAGTTTCTTGAAAGATCTCCCCATTCCTTGGATCAAGCCTGCAGCATTTCTGGCATTGATGAACTCCTTTAAACACAGTTCACTTTCTAAGTTACTACGACTCCATCCATAATCCAGTGGAGTTTGACTGACCACTTTGCTCTGGACAAACAAACATGCAATAGTCCATTTGTAGAGAATGCCAATATGGCTCCATACTTGCGACACCAATACAAACATGAAGTCCACTGGCTTCTTTGGCAGCCATCCTTTGCTGCACGATCTTTGTTGCCCACGGCAACCGCAGTTTCGACCTCCTGGCCCTTTAAAAGTACCCTGCACTCTGCAGTACTTTGTGCACCATTCCCTGCCAGTGCATCCTCCCCCTATTGTGGAAACCTGAGGATTACTCTCTGGGATCGCCATCTTCCCCATTCAAGAGGGTTAGCACCACACGCAAAAAGTTCAGGACTTCTGTCCAAGATGTGATGGACCCTAGTCTGGTCTGTGCCGGACCTCAGGCTCCCAGTTCCTGATGCTGCTATCACAGCCTCTCTCTCTCTCGCTTTCAGCTAACTTCCCCCTGAGTGTGGCAGGAATTAATACTTTTATCTTACTTCCTGCCACACCCACAGGCGTTCTCTCTCATTTTCAGTCCCTGAATGCCTGTCTACAGACCCCTGAGAGAGAGAACCAATTATTAAGCTGATAGGATTCTCTTTTTGCCCTAAATTGTAGTCAGATTTTGTTTCAGGTTTTTGAGAATACCTAAGTGTGACAAAGTACAAAAACATACTGGCATATTCTTGGGCAGCTGAAAGGTAATCTATCACTATTGGCAAATGAAGTTCAATGTGGATAAATATAAGGTTATGCACATGGGCAGGAGAAACAGATGTCACCAATATACACTAAATGGGGTACTGCTAGGGAAAAGTGATATGGAAAAAGACCTGGGGTTACTAGTGGATTGTAGACTAAACTGGAGTAACCAATGCCAGTCAGCTGCTGCAAAAGCTAATAAAGTCTTGGGGTGCATTAAAAGAGGTATAGGGGCGAGGGACAAGAATATTATCCTTCCACTATATAAGGCAGTTGTCAGGCCCCACATGGAATACTGCGTACAGTTCTGGTCACCGGTGATCAGGAAAGATGTCACAGTGCTGGAGGGGGTTCAAAGAAGGGCAACTAAACTAATACATGGAATGAAGGGACTGGAATACCCAGAGAGGCATCAAAATTGGGATTATTTACCCTGGAAAAAAGACGGCTAAGGGGTGATCAAATAACTATGTATAAATACATGAGGGGACAATACAAGGATCTCTCCCATGATCTGTTTATACCCAGGACTGCGACGGTAACGAGAGGGCATCCGCTACGTTTAGAGGAAAGCAGGTTTCATCACCAACACAGAATAGGGTTCTTTACTGTAAAAGCAGTAAGACTGTGGAACTCTCTGCCTGAGGACGTAGTGATGGCAAAATCCATAGAGGAGTTTAAAAGGGGACTTGATGTCTTTCTGCAGCGGAAGGATATTACAGGATATAAATCTTAGGATAATTGTTAATCCGGGTATACAGGCAGGTAGGAACTATTAGGGGTTGATCCTGGGATTAGTCTGATTGCCATTAGGGAGTCGGGAAGGAATTTTCCCCCCAAAGGGCTAATTGGCTTTTGCTCTTGGGTTTTTTTGCCTTCCTCTGGATCAACAACACAGGAGGATAAACAGGCTGAACTAGATGGACATGGTCTTCATTCGGCCTTACATACTATGTTACTATGTTACTATGTTACTATTATGTGTTGGTTAGTATTAACAATCAATTAAGCTTGAATTGCATTAGTTTGATTAACCAGCCCCAATACTGTTAAAATCCGATCATCTAGATCAGGGTTTCCCAAACTCCTTTCCTCATGGACACACACAGGTCATGTTTTCAAAATATTCTATAGTAAGAACACCTGTGGCAATGTCTGAGGCACCGACAATAATTATATCACCTGTGCAATACTGAGAAAATACAGAAAACATGATCTGTGGGGTTCCATGAGGAATGGAATTTGGGAAACACTGATCTAGAAATCACTGATCATTGGTCTGTAGCTTTCATTAGCTTCACCCTCCTTTGTGCATGAATGGGCAAATGATTTGAAAACAAATTTGTCCCATAATTTGCAACCTTCAAACACCTTGCCCAGGAGGGGTAACAGTCTATAGTGGCATTTTCCCGAACAAATGAGATGGCATGGTAATCCCCAGTCCATGAGCAATTAAGAATCAACCCGGAGTCACCACGCCATGCTCCAACCATTTCTGGGGCGGCTCTGCTCTTGTATTTTTGTAACAACACAGGGGTACCAAGACTTAGACCATTACTTATTATTAGATCATTACATGATCTCCTCCACAGTGACGAGTATAGCCACAAAGGGCGTAGAGGAGGACGCTATAGGGGCATGTGTACACATTTAAAAATTATTCCATTTTTCTGCATCATCAAATGCTGCTACAAGTACGTCATGATTTTTAACAAACTTTTTGTCCCAATTATATTTCAACACATTATTGAGTCCATATGTGTTTAGCAGCACGTGGCAACAGCGATAAGTCTTTTTCTGGTTCCGGAGTGAGGACTGCGGCTGACGTGTATCCAGTTGTCTTTTCCTTTCAATTTGACTGAAGTGGCAGTTGTCAACTGGATCAGGTATGGTCCATCATCAAATCTCAGTTCCAAACATCTTCTGATATGTCCTTTTGCCAAACTATGCGACTCCTCTTTTGAGTCTGAAACTATAATTGAAAAAAATACATGTTTATGAGTCACATTTAATTCCTGATACAAAGCATTTTCATGGAAAGTGAGGTCCTAATGCTGGGGCTGGAGAAAATATAGGCCCGTTACAGGGGGCCCTACTAAACAAAACTTCATATGGGCTAAACTTAGTCTTATAGTTAGACACAGTTCTGACTGAGTAGAGGGCTAATAAAAATGTGTACCTCTATTATTTTCTATGACTTCTAGTACACTATACAGTTAGTCCCTGACTTGCGAACAGGTTCCGTTCCAGGAGCCTGTTCGCAAGTCCATTTTTTCGCAAGTCCGAACAAATGGTTGTATGGAGCAGGATCGCGGGTGGATCCCGCTCCATACAACGTCGGGTGCAGCGGGCACCCGGCGGCAACAGTTCCGACGAGCCGCGCCGCCGGTTGGCCCATGGCTCAGGTGTGACATCATGAAGTACAGCGTGCAGGGGAGGCACAGGATCTTACCCTTCCTCCAAACCCTATCAACGTTCTATACACTCTTCTCTTTTGCCATTCTTATATTAATTTTTGCCCTCAAAGGATACGCTAGAGTTTATTTTTGGGGGATGTCCTATATTGTCGCAGATAAGCCCAGTCAGTAACCCAAGCAGGTTCGATGCAGATCCTTCCCACTACTCTCTAGAGCCCCCGGTGCAGTTCCTGCAGTCCTTAGACTGTCTGCCCACACAGAATCCCTTGCTGGTTACAGGATTCATAACTCCCGCCTCCACAAAGTGATGGCTGTGATTTGTTCTTCGAGCGATGTGTGCAGGTGGAATTTATGAATTGGCTGAGCCACAGCTGTGATTAGTTCTTTGAGCGCTGCTCTGCTAATCAATGCAATGCTCAAAGAACCAATAACAGCCCTCATATTGTGGGGGTGGGATTTAGGAATTGGCTGAGCCGCGGCTGTGATTAGTTCTTCAAGCGCTGCTCTGCTAATCAGTGCAATGCTCAAAGAACCAATCACAGCCATCGCTTCATGGAGGCAGGATTTATTAATTGGCTGAGCTGCAGCTGTGATTGGTTCTTTGAGCGTTGCTCAGGCAATGCAGCGTCTTATCGGCGCTGGAGAGGAGCTACGAGTTTAGTAGCCATGCAGGTCACTCGAGAGTAGTCAGGATAGCCAGGAGTCATTACCAGGAAGTTTCAGGTCGCAGTACAGATAGAGGAGGCGTGTAGCATTGTTGGGAGGAAAGCTAGGAGTCATTATCAGGAAGTCTCAGGTTGCAGTACAAATGAAGGGGGCAGTTAGCATTGTCGGGAAAAAAGCCAGGAGTCATTATCGGTAAGTCTTCAGGTCACTTATAGCGGAGTTGGAAAAGACCTAGATCACGGCTATGGAGCACAATAATCATGCACTGAGGGAGGGGCAGGGCCAGGCTTTTATAGTGAGCCTAATTTGGAACTGATTACTGATCAGCTGATCACGTACTTTATTAAATAAAAGGAGAAGTTTTCCAAAACCTTTGGTCACTTCCCACTTGCCTTAACCTGGAGTGTTGCGCTTTCTACACTGACGTTTTTTTAGTCCTATTCTCTCACTCTGTAGCACCACCTGGGTGGGTGTGTCATCGGGTCAGGCAGCACCTCCACTATTGAAGTTACCACTTTACTCTCTTCACCACTTATGTAGTATCATCGTTCACAACAAACACAACTGTATGAGTTTTGCTCCACCCCTCTTTTTCCTCCTCGTCCATAAAATCTGGAACCAGGCAGAGCTAGAACAGAACTGGGTTTGCAGGATCTGGGAACAAGGCAAAAGGTATGCAGGGGAACTATTGAAAGGGCTAGATGGCTCAGCAGGGAGAGCTACTGACTGGAGTGCAGGAGATCCCAGGTCGGATCCCAGACAGTAGCCGCCTCCTTCTAAGATGGCTTTCAGACATCCCAGGGCCTGGTTTTCTGGGGTACCTCTTGTGGAACTCCCCAGTGAGCTTTGGAGCATGCACATTTTCATCTGGTTTCCAAGAGTTCTCCTTCGGCCCATATCCCTGCCACTGCACCTGGTACTGAAGTCTTCTTCTCTGTTTTCAGGGGTCCAGGATCTTTTTCACAAGGAATTCATCCTGTACTTTTAAGGGAGGGGCAGGTGCTTGCTGTCTTCCAGTGAAGGTGTTCTCATGAAAAGGTTTCAGCAAGGATACATGGAAGACAGGATGGATTCTGAGGCTTTCCGGAAGGCACCTGGCTGATGCTTGCTGTAATTCGGATGGGACCAATGAATCTCTGTCCAAGCTTGGGAGAGGGTACATGGGTCTTTAGATTTTTGGTGGACAACCATACTTTATCACCCACTTGGAAGGTAGGGGCTGCTTTGTGATATCTGTCTGCTGCTTTCTTGTAAGCATCTTGGGCTTCCCCTAAGGCTTCCTTCAATTTCCCTTGCGTTTCAGACAATGCCGTTAGACTGTGATTGACCGTTGGGACAAGAGTGGTGATCAGAAGGCCAGGAATGAAGGTCTGAACTGTGTTTGGCATTATTGTGGGTGAACTCCATCGTTGGTAGATAGTCCACCCAGTCCTAGAGATGAAAAATGAAGCAGCAAAGATATTGCTCCAGGGTCTGGTTCGTCCTCTCGGTCTGGCCGTTAGACTGGGGATGAAAGGTAGAAGAAAGATTTACGGTGGTTCCCAGGGCTGTACAAAAGTGTTTCCATAATTTAAACGTGAACTGAACGCCCCTGCCAGAGAACACATCATCAGGAATTACATGTAGTCTGAAAATCTCCCGGATCATCAACTCCGCAATGTGCTTAGCAGCAAGCATTCCTTGGATGGGGATGAAATGGGCCATTTTTGTAAATTGGTCCATGTGGACAAGAATGGTAGTCATACCTTTTGAGAGGGGTAGATCCACAATAAAGTCCATAGCTATAGATCCCCATGGTCTGGACGGAACTGAAAGTGGCTGTATAAAACCCAGAGGGCGAGCTTGTGGCTTCTTGTTCCGCACATGCTTCGCAAGAGATGACGTATCTCTTCACGTCCATCTTGTAGTCGGGCCACCAGAAGGAATGAAGCAAGAGCTCCAAAGCTTTTGTGACAACCAGGTGATCAGCAAGCTTGGAGTCATGGACCAGTCTAAGGACCTCAAGTTGACATGCCACCAGGACATATAGCTGGTCCTTTTTGCATCCCTAGTCCATTCTTTAAAGCAAATTCCACATCCTTAGAGGGACAACTTAGGAAAGGGTAATTTTCGTATCCCTCTTTAAACCTTGCTAGTAAGTTTTCAAAGTGCAGAATACCTAAAAAATTTATTGGGGACAGAATTGTGCAGTCTGTGCTTGACCCCCCTTCAGGCTCAGAATAAATCCTGGACAAAGCGTCCGCTTTGCCATTTCTGGAACCAGGTCGGTAGGACAGGACAAAGCTGAACTTGGAGAAAAACAGGGCCCATTGTGCTTGTCTCGCTAATAACCTCCTCACTAATAACCTCCTAGCAGCTCAGCTTCACAGGTTTGGTTGATTGTGCTGACTAGGTTTGGTTTGCTCCATGTGAGCCAATCTCTCAGGTCTGTTGTTTATATATACCAGCTCCTTTGTCAGTTTCTGCTGGTTTTCCTCTTGGAGTGTGGTAGTCTTGTGTTCCTGCTTCTTTTAAGCTCTTATAATCTATCTGTGCTGGCATGGTCACCAGTTCTGATTCTGTATCTGTATATTTGTCTGTCTCTCTGTGCTTGGTCTGAATCCCCGACGAAATTGGCTAAGTTGTGCAGCTGGGTTCCACATGGTATTAGTCACCCAGTGCCAAAATTCCTGCCGGATATTCTGCAACGGAGCGTCGCCCTTGTCGTAGGTTCCTTCCGCTGTGGCATAGCGATTTATATCCTCAAAGATTTGATGCATAGTGGTCATAAATGCAGCAAGGAGATTATTGTTGGTCTTCAGATACGGCGAGGCCCATGCAAGCGCCTCATTAGTGAGGAGGTTGATAATAAAAAAAACCTTCTTCCTGTCAGGATAAACAAGGTGGGCTACATCTGAAAATAGATTCAACATTGGTTGAGGAAACCTCAATAGCAATGACGATCCACAACAATTTTGTTGGTCTTGGCCTGCGGACATCCAAGCCCGAATGATGCAAATCCAACAGTTATTCCTGTGAGGTAATTATCTCCTTCTGTTGATCCAGCACCAGTGTTTGTAATCCAGAAAACTTCTCCTGGTAAGAGGCACAGAATTCTTGGAGCTCTGTCACTTGTTTCCACAGGGTGGTCACTATGGACTCCATTTTGGGGTGTGATTATTTTGTAGCGTCATACCGGCGCTGGATAGGAGCCGTGGGTGTACTAGCTGTGCAGGCCACTAGAGAGTAGTCAGGATAGCCAGGATTGTTACTAGGAAGTCTTGGGTCACAGTCGTGACCCCAATGAGGAACCGGGCAGAGCTAGAGCAAAACTGGGTTTGCAGGATCTGGGAAAAGGCAAAAGGTTTGCTGGGGAACTGTCCAAAGGTCGGAATCGCTCATCGGGGAGAGCTACTGATTGGAGTGCAGGAGGTTCCAGGTTTGATTCCTGACAGCCAATGAATGCAACGCTGCTCAGTCAATGGATGCAGCGCTTGAAGAACCAATCACAGATTTATGAATCCTGGAACCACCAAGTAATTTTGTGTAGAAGGCAGAGGACTGCGTGCGCCAGGCAAGGGCTCTGGAGCGCAGCAGGAAGGACCTGGATCTAGTCTGCTGGGTGACATAGATGACTTGCGTTAAAAGTGCTGTAAAAATGCAGCAATGTTATTTTTATAGCCCATTCCACTCACCTAATGCATTCCTGTTAATGTTTTTCATGAATTGTACTAGGGCGTATTTTCAGGGAAACACACTATACAGGGCTAGGCGTTACAGCTCTGCAACCTGTCCTAAAGGGTGCGCTCTAATAACTATGCATCAATATATCAAGGGGCAGTAAAGAGATCTCTGCCATCATGTATTTATACCCAGGACTGTAACAAGGGGCTGCTCTAATAACTATGTATAGATATATTAGGTGTGCGTACAGAGGTCTATCCCAGGATCTACACTCTTTGTAAAAAAAAAACAAGCGCCTAGAAGTTGTCAGAGTGGAATGAAACTTTCTCTGTGTGATTGTAACGTTGATATAAATAAGCAATTACAATATCAGAGCAAAATGATCATTTAGTGTGGAAAATTGACCCCTTGAAGGGAGGCTGTAGTACCCTGTTGGGCTGCCTCTAGCTTGGATACAAGATGTGATATGGACAAGCATGGAGGCTCTAGTAGCCTGTCGGGCCACCTCTACCTTGGATGCAAGATGTGATACGGGCAGGCATGGAGGCTCTAGGACCCTGTTGGGGCACCTCTAGCTTGGACACAAGGTGTGATAAGGGCAGGCATGAAAGCTTTAAGGCACTGTTGGTCTGTGATATGGGTGGGCATGGAGGCTCTAGTACCCTGTTGGACTGCCTCTAGCTTGGATACAAGATGTGATATGGGTAGGTTTGGAAGCTCTAGTAGCCTGTTGTACCGCCTCTAGCTTGGATGCAAGATGTGATACGGGCAGGCATGGAGGCTCTAGTACCCTGTTGGGCCACCTCTAGCTTGGGTGCAAGATGTGATACAGACGGGCATGGAAGCTTTAATACACTGTTAGTCCACCTCTAGCTTGGATACAAGATTTGATATTGATGGGCATAGAGGCATACAGGTTCTGTATGGTATCCTGCGGCATATCGCTCCACATTTGCAGTAACTGAGCCTCTAGATTATGCAAACTTGTAGGCTGTTGAAGGCGGTGCCGCAGATGGTCCCATAATGTTCTATTGGCAATAAATCTAGCGACCAGGCAGGCCACAGAAGAGTGGCAATGCTATGGAGGCATTCCTGTTGTGAGGGTATATATATATATTGCCATATGTGTTTTTTATGCTTTATACCTATATGCAAGTTTTATTCAATTCCAAATGAAAAAAAACTTAAATGTCGCCTTACATCAGATATCCCAAGGCTTTGCAAGAAGATGTTCTAGAAATTCAGAGAAAACCACCGAACCAGACATGAAGGACGCATGTACTTGGCTGTTTTCCCAGAAGCCCAGAAACAAGATATCAAGATGTTCAAATGTACATAACTTTCACTGTCTCAGTCCGCGAATCCGGACTTCCCATATATGGTTATGAGCCCATCACCCCGTAGTGGGGAGGGGACAAAGGGTATAAGATCTCATGTAATCTGTAATAAAGCACGTTGGCACGTCGACGTCAGCCGGGAGCCATGTCCCGTGTGAGAAACTATACCAGACCTCTGTGTGGTGTCTATTCTTACGGCCGGCAACGGGGCGAGTGGGGTGGGGCCGATTGGTGCTGTACTTAGAATTTTAACCCTCATAAATGGCGCAACCAACTGGGGCGGTAAAATCGGAGCTTACAGCGCAATTCACCCGGATCCACGCTACTGAGAAACCGTCCTGCTGCAAACCGAGCCTGATCAACTCACAAGAACTCCAGGTAAGACAAACATATATTTATGTTGTGTTTTACTGCGAGTCTTGCAGCAGGAGGGACTATCTGTGGTTTGTGACCGGACGGGTTGGGTTAAGAGTTCTACACGGTAACTCGTGTGGGCTCCGGGTTTGCCGTCATGGACCACTGACCGTGATATGCGCACCAATGGCTCACCCAGAAACTAGTCTGTAGTTTATTTGTACCTTGAAGTCCGTAGCGTTTTAGCGATAGTGGAGATTGTTTGTTGTATCTGCAGAATTTTTTTTTTCCTCTTACTTTTCATTTTGTCTCACAGACGAAGGAACCCTCCGTTTGAGTTTATTTAGTTGTTAATGGTTTAGAGGAGAGGGAAGCACTCTGTGAGACAGGTCCCATTGACGAAGGAACCCTCCGTTTTAGTTTAGTTTAGTAGTTAATGGTTTAGCTGAGGAGAGGGATGTACTCTTTGGGACTGGTTCCATAAGAAGAAGATGCCTTCGGTTGTATTGCCATATATAAGGGGCTGACAATTCGGGTCAGAAGGATTCACTCTATGGAGCGTGTTATTTTTATTATTGTTGTTGTTGTAATATGCGTAAGATCTTATTAAAGAAGATAGAGCCCCTCAAGGGCTGCCGCCGTGCGGATGAATCTGTAAAATGTAAGAAAACTCTAATGAAAATGTGTGACACCGACCCACACGGCAGATTACAAAATGGTGTCTGGGAGGGAGGTCTTTAGGACCCAGAGGTGCCTTGGAAGACCAAGGTTTGCTAGAAGCAGAGAGACAGTCAGAGAAAGTTACGTATGTACACATTATTTGTTTAAGAAAGTATCCGTAAGTGAAATGTTGAAAAGTACAGTAAGTGATCAAGAGGGCGTCAGGAGAGTGTCTATTGAAGGTTATATTGGCAGTTAGGTAGGGGAGAGAAATAAGAGTAACAAGCAAGTCGATAAGTAAGTTACAATGCACGTGATTTTTTGGCAAAGAGATGAAGATGTGTATAATACAAGATAGATAATAGATAATATGTATAATCCATACTAGGTGGATGTATATGTGTATATATATATACTGTATGTGCAAATAATTAACTGAGCTTGCTTGTAGGGGAGAAGAGTTTTGTTGACATGTAGCTGCTGAGTCTGTGTAGCCTTCCAAGGTCGGAAGATAACAGCGAGAGAGAAAATGCAATAACAACCTTGGTTAATATCGTTGCTTGCTTGCAATGAATTGAAATGAATTTAATTAGTTATACTGTCTTAGTAGGCAGGGAAATATAGCAATTTCTAAAACATATATTCTTACTTATACAGGGGTTGAAAATGAATGTTGCAAGGTCCCAGCATATGTGTTAATTATGAGTTCAAATGTTTTTTCAATAGTTTAAGCTAAAACTTATTCAGTCTGTGTTTCATATTCGCGGAGAGATAACGGTTTGTTTTAAAAAAGGGTGGGGGCTTTCAGAATTCACTCCAAATTCAGGGTCACAGAAACTAAATACTTTAGCGTTTAATACAGCATATAATAGCTTCAGTAGATAAGAAATATAGAATATTTCAGTCACTCAGCAAACTTTTTCACATAATTTGTCAAAGATAGCGCTCATTCACAATCTCATCTCAATAGAATTATGTACTTTATAAAATAATAGCACTCACCTGGGTGTTTTTCAGATGATGTATGTATGTTTGTCAAACTTTTTTTTTCTGTGCATCTGTATGGACTGGTACGCCTTCAATAGGGGGTGACGGAGCAGACTTGGGAGCATGGATGGATGGGAGTTGGTGACCCGTGTTCGGGCTGTGGTGGAATGTGTGATGTGGATAATTGACTGGGGATAAAAGTCCTCCCCATGCATGGGACTTTGCTTGGTTGAGATGTGGATGCTTGGACTGTTACCCTGAAATGGAGTTGAGAAGACGGACGCAATGTGCCAATATCGAAGGGGTGGAGCTAGATGATGTAATAGTACGTAGTAATGTTTCATCCCTCTTGTCCACAAGGGAGGGGTGAGAATTTTGAGCAGCTAGTAAAAGTTTTTGTTTTGTTTTTTTTCCTCTGCAGAGTACATTCCATTGCAGGCAGGAACAGACTAATAATGAATTCACTTAAAGGGATATCACATTTCCAATATTAGTAGATGTTTTGTAGATTATTCTTCCCCGTTGTAACTCATGTTTCTGTTATAGGTGCTAACATTTTACAGGCCTTATCTGCATCCATCAAATCTTTTTACAATGTTATACTACCTTGAAACCGGGTGCTCTTGTTCCAATTGAGTACCCTGTTTCAAAGGGGGGGAGGAGAAGGCATAGGTGATCTAGGTATTGCAAGTCAGCCATTTTAGGTATTGCAAATCAGCCATTTTTACATTTTTTGCAAGCCATTTTTAAATTTTTAAATTTTTTGCAACAAGGTTCTGATCTTTTTGAAATATAATACCAGCCTGATTGTCTAGCATTGATGCAACAAGAAAATTTAAGTTTTAAAAAGTTACTGAAAGCCCTTGTTAATAATGCATATTTTGAGTTGTTTTTTATAGATGGTACCCAGGGTGATTGACGACTCCACACTGGATATACAGTGTTCACACAACAAGATGTCCTAAAAACAGAATGTCTCCGCATGTCGCAGCACAAGAAGCGGATTTAAAAGCACTCACGGAGGCGTGTAGAGTGGAGGAAGGTAAGACGGCAAACATTTACACTGACTCCCGGTATGCATTTGGCATAGCTCATGATTACGGCCCAACATGGAAGGCCAGACAGTTTTTTACCACAGCAGGACAGCCAATTAAGAATGATGCAATGGTGCAGAGTCTCATGGAGGCCCTATTTCTACCTGACAAGGTGGAAAGCTCACACCAATTCCCACACCAAAGAAGCGAGAGGCAACGCCATCACAGGCCACACAGCAAAAGCAGCGGCCCTTAAGCCGTGGAAGAAAAGAAGAAAAGAAGAATTTAACAATAATTTTGGACTTTGACTACACTTGGACTTTGATAACAACTTGGACTTTGATAAAAACTTGGACTTTGATAAAAACTTGGACTTTGATAAAAATTTGGCCTTTGATATGCTAAAGACTTTACAGTTAAGAAAAAGACAAATGGACTAAAAAGGGACGGCGTATGGTGAACAGTCAACAGAACTTGCTTACCATAGTCCCTGTGCCCCATGATGGCCCAGCTGACGCACGGAAAGACGCACCTCTCAAAGCAGTAATGATTTCGACGCTTGAACAAGGACGGGTGGCTCCTTGGTTTTCTGTAGCTGCTGCATCATTTGTCCAATTTTGCATGATCTTTGCCGTAAAGCAACAGGGCAGAAGTAAATTTGCCACACCACACTTGCCTAGGCCACTCTACCCATTTCAGGGATTGCAAATTGGCTACACACAGCTCCTACTTGTTGGGAAGCATGAATATGTGCTTGTTGTTGTTGATGTCTTTTCAGGTTGGAGACCTACCCTGTTACCAAAGTAAATAAGCAGGTAACCGCACAGAAGCTCATGAATGAGGTAATCTGCAGATACGGGGTACCGGAAGTGATTGAGTCAAACAAAGGTACACACTTCACAGGTATAATAATGCAACACATCATGTCTGTTTTGGGTATATTCCAGGCTTTTCATACACCCTACCGTCCGCGGAGTAGTGGGAAAGTAGATACAAAAGGCAATAGAGAAAATGGGTAAATTTTGAATTAAGTGTCTTCCATTAGTTTTTCTTTTTTTCCAGGAGGATACATGCCACAGTAGCAGAGTTTGGGGAATGATTTTTTTGTTAATGTTGCCATAGGTCTCTCCAAGGAATTGTCAATAATGTATTCTGTAGTCTCTGCTTTTCTCCCAGGTCCTACAGTTGAGTGTCACAATCTAAAACCAGGTGACAGGGTCTATGTGAAAAAGTTTGAGAGAAAAACCCGGTTTGAATGTCCCTACCAGATGTTGCTTACCACCCCAACTGCAGTCAAGCTCGAAGGAAAGCCCACTTGGATCCACACTTCGCACTGAAAGAACTAATGATCCTGCATATCCTTTACATGCTATAATGTGGTACAATTCCTCTAACACACACCTTTGACTACTGTACACTAGCCCCCTGTTTCAGAACAAATTAATACAATGAAATGTGCAATATGAAGACTACACTGAGGGTGAGAATCCAACACCGCATCGTGCTAAGAGAGACATTGACGCTCCAGGTGGTAACTTTTATCCACATGTACACATAGATACAATAGGAGTGCCAAGGGGGGTGCCAGATGAATTTAATTCTAGAGATCAGGTTAAAGCAGGTTTTGAGTCCTTATTTGCTTTTGTCACTGTTAATAATAATGTAGATTGGATGAATTATATCTATTACAATCAGCAGAGGTTTGTAAACTACACCAGAGATGCTTTACAAGGGTTAGCTGACCAGTTAGGGCCCACTGCATCCATGGCGTTCCAAAATAGAGTGGCCCTGGATATGATTTTAGCAGAAAGAGGTGGGGTATGTAACTTCCTGTATGTGTATTATCCCTTTGATCAAAAAGAGTATGAGTAAGGGACTGGATAATGTGACCAAAATTTACCTTGTTTGAAAAAAGATGAAGAGCCAGTTCCGATAATGGCAACCACGTATGTTACCAGAAGAATGGAGAGATGGACTAGTACTGTGTCTGCCTCAGTCTCATAAGATGGACTGTCAGTGGACTTCCCATTTGCCTAGGGAAAGTGCAGAAGACCTTAGGTTCTGGCGAGGGCACACCCTGCGGGGTGTTAACTTGTACAGATAGAGGGTATGGATGCCCGGAAATAAGCCCAGGGAATCCATGGCCTCCTTCTGAGGTGAGGTAGGCATCCCTCCCCTTTTAGGAGTAGGGACTTACGGGCAGTGGAGAAACCCTGACGCAAGGGAGAGACGACCGAGGAAGAGTGCAAGGTCTGATGCTTGATCTCCATATTAAGTTTTTTAGGGGGGTTTGTGAGGGTATATATATATATTGCCATATGTGTTTTTTATGCTTTTATACCTATATGCAAGTTTTATTCAATTCCAAATGAAAAAAAACTTAAATGTCGCCTTACATCAGATATCCCAAGGCTTTGCAAGAAGATGTTCTAGAAATTCAGAGAAAACCACCGAACCAGACACAAGGACGCATGTACTTGGCTGTTTTCCCAGAAGCCCAGAAACAAGATATCAAGATGTTCAAATGTACATAACTTTCACTGTCTCAGTCCGCGAATCCGGACTTCCCATATATGGTTATGAGCCCATCACCCCCTAGTGGGGAGGGGACAAAGGGTATAAGATCTCATGTAATCTGTAATAAAGCACGTTGGCACGTCGACGTCAGCCGAGAGCCATGTCCCGTGTGAGAAACTATACCAGACCTCTGTGTGGTGTCTATTCTTACGGCCGGCAACGGGGCGAGTGGGGTGGGGCCGATTGGTGCTGTACTTAGAATTTTAACCCTCATACTGTGACACCCTTGTGTGTGGCTAAACATTATCCTGTTGGAAAATTCCTCTTGAAAGCCGCCATGAGAGGAACACAGGTGGCTGCAGGATGTCCTGAACATATCGCTGAGCTGTCATTGTCCCTCGTACCACTGCTAGGGGTGACCGACTGTTGTGTGCGATGGGCCCCAGACCATCACACCAGCAGTCGGGGCAGTGCGCCGCTCCACAGCAAAGACAGGATTGAGGAACTCACCCCTAGGTCTCCAGACATGAACAAGGCCGTTGTCAGTGCCCAAACTAAACCTGGATTTGTTGAAGACTACCGTGTTCCACTCCCTGGTAGTCCAGTTTTATCATTCATGATAATGGAGGCGACGGTGGGTGTGAAAGGCAGTACACATAATGGGCACAGTGAGACCAAATGTACTTTAGCCAAGCGCCTAGAAAAGGTTCCGACAGACACAGGGGTGTAACAATGGTGCCACCTGTCTCTGGATGGTGGACAATGAAACAATTACAGCTACTCGTACTGGTCGTACTTTCTACTGGTGGTCTGTGGAGGGTGTCCTGAGCCTGGTCACCTTGTGTGCATGCCCTCATGCAATCACTGGTCCTAACACCTCCTAACAGTCTGGTCAGAACGGCCCAGGTGGCATGCAATTCGTCGATATAACCATCCAGTTTCTCGTATTCCTATAACGTGCCCCCTTTTAAACTCTGTTAACTGGGTGAAATCTCTTCTGTGTCGTAGAGGCGTCTAGTTGTCAACAAGCTCTACACAAGCGGAAGAAGAGGTTACTACACACAAGGAGCCTCCGAGAGCCTTTTATAGGACAAGGGGGGAACCACTTTTAAGGTCCATTTACACAGAACGACTGTCGGGCAAGCGATGTCCCTGTGTGTCCGAGCTCCTGTGCTGTCACACAGGAGATAGCAGAGCTGGCTGGTTCACAGAGCAGCCAGCAGGGTGGTGGGGCGACAACAGGAGATTTCTCTCCTCTCACTCCCCCGCCCCTCTTCATTGAGATAACACAGCGGCCATTCACTACTGAACGGCCGCTGTTTAAACTGAACGATGAGTGATCAAGCTCAACATCCATCATTTATGCAGCATAAATAACGGACGATCAGCTAATCGCTTAATTTAAACAGCGTCCGTTCAGTAGTGTTATCTCAATGGAGAGGGGCGGGGGAGCGAGAGGAGAGAAATCTTCGGCACTGCCCGCGCCCCCCTGCTGGCCACTGTTAACCAGCAAGCTCTGCTAGCTCCCGTGTGACACGGACACACGGGGACGAGTGTCGAACATCGCTTGCCCGACAGTCGTCCTGTGTAAATGGACCTTTACGGTTTCAGACCGTTTTGCATAACGACCTGAGATGTAACTGCATGCCAGGTTTTGCAGCGAGACGAAAATGTCTGGGGCTGGATTTTTTAATGCTGAAGATTTTCAATGCAGATTTCATCTTGTTGAAATCTGCATAAAAATTTGCATAATGCATTCAGACTTTTTTGAGGCTGTGTGTGAACATCCCCAAGTACAAATCCACCTCTTTGTATCATCACTTCACAAATCTCATAAACAGTAGGGCAGTACTTCATTCACATTCGTCCCGGAAACATTATGTGAGGACAACTGTGGCGGCCCTTACGATGCTGACGTTGGTTTGCTATTCGTTCAGCTTCTTACTCACAATAGAAGTCCTTTTGTATTTTCTTTGTTCGTTAATGAGATCTAATTTTAATAATGAATTTATATTGCAGAGGCCCCTGATGGGAATTCAGCAGGGAAACATAAAAAACGATATGAGCATTGAAGCAAGTCCTCTTGAATGAGATTTAAAGGGTTAAATGAGTTTGGGCCACTGATCTATCCCAGAGTGTGTCCCGCATCAAATATAGTGGGTTCAGCCTGGCCCACAGTGGTATTGGGGGATGAAAACACTTGGAATCCGTACCACTTTTTGATCGCTTTTTATTGCATTTTTTCTTGCAGACAGGGTGACCAAAAAAGTGCATTTCTGGCATTCCTTTTTCTCTGACGACATTTATCATGCGGGGTAAATAATGTGTTACTTTGATAGATTGGACGCAGCGATGCCAAATATGTATCTTTGTTTTATTGTTTAGATTCTTTAATTAAGAATAGCAAAAGTTTTTTTTTTTACTTTTTTTTTTTTAATAATTAGTAAAACTTTATTGATCTCATCTTAACTTGTTTTTTTAGTCCCCAGAGGGGACCACAACTTGTGATGCTTTTGATCGCTCCTGCAGCATGATGTGATGCCATAGCATTACATCATACTGCGATCAGGCAGGCATTCTATCAAGCCACCCCACGGGCACGGCTTGATAGGCATTCTGCCATGTCACCCGCATGGCTCCCTGTGATCTCATTGCGGAGGGCCATACGGGATGTTCGGGGGATTTAAGTAACTGTTAGAATTGACAGCGGGTTGATTTAGAGGGTTAACCGCTCCGATGAGCTGCACGGTGTATCAGAGTTGTTGTGGGCGTTGCCGGCTGTATGAAACACCCATTGCCAGCGTTGTATGGAGGGAGATCACCCCACGATCTCCCTTCATACATGTCCTACAGCTGTAGGGCTCCCACCCACTGGCGATTTTTTTTCCTTTGCGTTTTGCGTTTTTTCTCAAGAGCAATTAGGATAGAATGTGTTCTTGTCCACTTGCGTTTTTTTTTTCAGTCCGTTGCAATTTTTAACATAGGAACTGTCAGTTGCATATGTGTCCTTATTTTTCTCTTAATGCACCCATGAATGTCAATGGAAATTAACGGAAAAGGCGCGGAAAACGTGCCAAAAACGCGCGGAAAACGCTGCGTTTTTCACGCACGGAAATCGCAAACGCCAGTGGGTGGGCGCCCGTAGGGTGTAAAAACACAATAGGCCAATCACTAAAGGGTTAACATGACATCATAAAGTGATGCGAGGCGTTTTTAACACAAAAATTCTTCGCATCCGCAAGGACATCGCACGTTGGGGAGCGCGATATTGGGTGGAGTTTCCAGGCTCGATATCGTACTCACCTGTGTGAAATTGGCCGCATTCCAGCTGACCGTGAGCGACAAACGACACATAAACGAATAGGGAACAATGTCGTTACCGTCAGACTGGGTTTTTCGCTTATTTGAATTTTGCGCAACAATCGTTATGTGTAAATGGCCGTTATACAGCGAACTGAATGGTCCTGATAAAACGAGAATGGATGCTTCATCTTTGTGGACGAGCAGACCGGGCATCGCTGCACATTCGCTAAGGCCAATGGTTATGGCTCCGTGTACAAGCACCCTGTGAGGAGAACCACCTTAGATGTGTCGTGACCTGCGGCTCCTTGAGAGAACCACCTTAGATGTGTCGTGACCTGCGGCACCTCGTAAGGAGAACCACCTTAGATGTACCGTGACCTGCGGCTCCTTGTGAGAACCACCTTAGATGTACCGTGACCTGAGGCTCCTCATGAGGAGAACCACCTTAGATGTGCCGTGACCTGCGGCTCCTTGTGAGAACCACCTTAGATGTACCGTGACCGGAGGCTCCTCGTAAGGAGAACCACCTTAGATGTGCCGTGACCTGCGGCTCCTTGTGAGGAGAACCACCTTAGATGTACCGTGACCTGCGGCTCCTTGTGAGGAGAACCACCTTAGATGTGCCATGACCTGCGGCTCCTTGTGAGAACCACCTTAGATGTGCCGTGACCTGTGGCGCCTCGTAAGGAGAACCACCTTAGATGTACCGTGACCTGCGGCTCCTTGTGTGAACCACCTTAGATGTACCGTGACCTGCGGCGCCTCGTAAGGAGAACCACCTTAGATGTGCTGTGACCGGAGGCTCCTTGTGAGGAGAACCACCTTAGATGTGCCGTGACCGGAGGCTTCTTGTGAGGAGAACCACCTTAGATGTACCGTGACCCGAGGCTCCTCATGAGGAGTACCACCTTAGTTGTGCCGTGACCTGAGGCTCCTTGTGAGGAGTACCACCTTAGTTGTGCCGTGACCTGAGGCGCCTTGTGAGGAGAACCACCTTAGATGTGCCGTGACCTGAGGCGCCTTGTGAGGAGAACCACCTTGGATGTGCCGTGACCCGAGGCTCCTTGTGAGGAGTACCACCTTAGATGTGCCGTGACCCGAGGCTCCTTGTGAGGAGTACCACCTTAGTTGTGCCGTGACCCGAGGCTCCTTGTGAGGAGAACCACCTTAGTTGTGCCGTGACAGGTGGCTCCTTGTGAGGAGAACCACCTTAGTTGTGCCGTGACCTGAGGCTCCTTGTGAGGAGAACCACCTTAGTTGTGCCGTGACCTGCGGCTCCTTGTGAGGAGAACCACCTTAGATGTGCCGTGACCTGAGGCTCCTTGTGAGGAGAACCACCTTAGTTGTGCCGTGACCCGAGGCTCCTTGTGAGGAGAACCACCTTAGTTGTGCCGTGACCCGAGGCTCCTTGTGAGGAGAACCACCTTAGTTGTGCCGTGACCTGAGGCTCCTTGTGAGGAGAACCACCTTAGATGTGCCGTGACCTGAGGCTCCTCATGAGGAGTACCACCCTAGATGTGACCTGACCCGAGGCTCCTTGTGAGGAGTACCACCTTAGTTGTGCCGTGACCTGCGGCTCCTTGTGAGGAGTACCACCTTAGTTGTGCCGTGACCCGAGGCTCCTTGTGAGGAGTACCACCCTAGATGTGACCTGACCCGAGGCTCCTTGTGAGGAGTACCACCTTAGTTGTGCCGTGAGCTGAGGCTCCTTGTGAGGAGAACTACCTTAGTTGTGCCCTGACCCGAGGCTCCTTGTGAGGAGTACCACCTTAGTTGTGCCGTGACCCGAGGCTCCTTGTGAGGAGTACCACCTTAGATGTGACCTGACCTGAGGCTCCTTGTGAGGAGAACCACCTTAGTTGTGCCGTGACCTGTGACTCCTTGTGAGGAGTACCACCTTAGTTGTGCCGTGACCCGAGGCTCCTTGTGAGGAGTACCACCCTAGATGTGACCTGACCCGAGGCTCCTTGTGAGGAGTACCACCTTAGTTGTGCCGTGACCTGAGGCTCCTTGTGAGGAGAACTACCTTAGTTGTGCCCTGACCCGAGGCTCCTTGTGAGGAGTACCACCTTAGATGTGCCGTGACCCGAGGCTCCTTGTGAGGAGTACCACCTTAGATGTGACCTGACCTGAGGCTCCTTGTGAGGAGAACCACCTTAGATGTACTGTGACCTGAGGCTCCTTGTGAGGAGAACCACCTTAGTTGTGCCGTGACCCGAGGCTCCTTGTGAGGAGTACCACCCTAGATGTGACCTGACCTGAGGCTCCTTGTGAGGAGAACCACCTTAGATGTGACCTGACCTGAGGCTCCTCGTGAGGAGAACCACCTTAGATGTGACCTGACCTGAGGCTCCTTGTGAGGAGAACCACCTTAGATGTACTGTGACCTGAGGCTCCTTGTGAGGAGAACCACCTTAGTTGTGCCGTGACCCGAGGCTCCTTGTGAGGAGTACCACCTTAGATGTGACCTGACCTGAGGCTCCTTGTGAGGAGAACCACCTTAGATGTACTGTGACCTGTGGCTCCTTGTGAGGAGTACCACCTTAGTTGTGCCGTGACCCGAGGCTCCTTGTGAGGAGTACCACCCTAGATGTGACCTGACCTGAGGCTCCTTGTGAGGAGAACCACCTTAGATGTGACCTGACCTGAGGCTCCTTGTGAGGAGAACCACCTTAGTTGTGCCGTGACCCGAGGCTCCTTGTGAGGAGTACCACCTTAGTTGTGCCGTGACCTGAGGCTCCTTGTGAGGAGTAGCACCTTAGATGTGCCGTGACCCGAGGCTCCTTGTGAGGAGTACCACCTTAGATGTGACCTGACCTGTGGCTCCTTGTGAGGAGTAGCACCTTAGTTGTGTCGTGACCTGTGGCTCCTTGTGAGGAGTACCACCTTAGTTGTGCCGTGACCTGAGGCGCCTCATGAGGAGAACCACCTTGGATGTGCCGTGACCCGAGGCTCCTTGTGAGGAGTACCACCTTAGTTTTGCCATGACCTCAGGCTCCTCATGAGGAGAACCACCTTAGATGTGCCGTGACCCGAGGCTCCTTGTGAGGAGAACCACCTTAGATGTGCCGTGACCCGAGGCTCCTCATGAGGAGAACCACCTTGGATGTGCCGTGACCCGAGGCTCCTTGTGAGGAGTACCACCTTAGTTGTGCCGTGACCTGAGGCTCCTTGTGAGGAGTAGCACCTTAGATGTGCCGTGACCTGAGGCTCCTTGTGAGGAGTAGCACCTTAGTTGTGTCGTGACCTGTGGCTCCTTGTGAGGAGTACCACCTTAGATGTGACCTGACCCGAGGCTCCTTGTGAGGAGTACCACCTTAGTTGTGCCGTGACCCGAGGCTCCTCGTGAGGAGAACCACCTTAGATGTGACCTGACCTGTGGCTCCTTGTGAGGAGAACCACCTTAGTTGTGCCGTGACCTGAGGCTCCTTGTGAGGAGAACTACCTTAGTTGTGCCCTGACCCGAGGCTCCTTGTGAGGAGTACCACCTTAGATTTACCGTGACCTGAGGCTCCTTGTGAGGAGTACCACCTTAGATGTGACCTGACCTGTGGCTCCTTGTGAGGAGTAGCACCTTAGTTGTGTCGTGACCTGTGGCTCCTTGTGAGGAGAACCACCTTAGTTGTGCCGTGACCTGAGGCGCCTCGGCCGCCGCCATCTCCACACAAGAGATGCTAATGAGGCGCTGGCCCTCCCGCCGAGGAGGAGGGACTGGGTGTCGCCGCCTCACTACCACCTCTCTCAGCTCCTCCATTTCTTCAGTTCCTGGCGGTGACGACGGTGATCAAGCAGCGAAGATGAGCGACAGCGGGGAGCAGAACTTCGGCGACCGGGTTAGTAGTAGCGCCTGTCGGCCGTGAGGTAACGCGAGGGACGGGGATTGTGGCGCCTCCACGATGGCGGGTTTATCGCCCTTGTTCTGTAGGTGGAGGATGGCGGCGCCTCCTACTCGTGTTCTAGGCAGGGTGGTTCTCCCGGTCACCGTGGCTTCTTGCCGGTGTGGGCGCGGCGGGCTGCAGTCCTGGGGTCTCGGCGCCCGGTTCGCACC
This sequence comes from Eleutherodactylus coqui, assembly GCA_035609135.1. Lineage (NCBI taxonomy): Eukaryota > Metazoa > Chordata > Amphibia > Anura > Eleutherodactylidae > Eleutherodactylus > Eleutherodactylus coqui. The sequence continues at coordinate 209,144,815 of CM069412.1, read as the reverse complement.
TGACAAGCGGCCGCCATTTTGTGAGCGCGCTGAGCCCTCGTGAAATGGCTTCGCGCTCTGACGCGGCTGTATAGCGGGAGGGAAGCAGAAAGGCCGCGGTGTCCCTAATGGGGGGCGGCGGCTGTATACCGCGAGAAGACCTGGGGGGGGCCACAGTGTACCTCATGGGGGCCGCGGCCTTATAGTGGGGGGGCCACAGTGTACCTCATGGGGGGCCGCGGCCTTATAGTGGGGGGCCACAGTGTACCTCATGGGGGCCGCGGCCTTATAGTGGGGGGGGCCACAGTGTACCTCGTGGGGGGCCACAGTGTACCTCGTGGGGGGCCGCGGCCTTATAGTGGGGGGGCCACAGTGTACCTCATGGGGGGCCGCGGCCTTATAGTGGGGGGGGGCCACAGTGTACCTCATGGGGGGCCGCGGCCTTATAGTGGGGGGGGGGGGCCACAGTGTACCTCATGGGGGGCCGCGGCCTTATAGTGGGGGGGGGGGGGCCACAGTGTACCTCATGGGGGGCCGCGGCCTTATAGTGGGGGGGGGGGCACAGTGTACCTCATGGGGGGCCGCGGCCTTATAGTGGGGGGGGGGGGGGGGGCACAGTGTACCTCATGGGGGGCCGCGGCCTTATAGTGGGGGGGGGGGGCACAGTGTACCTCATGGGGGGCCGCGGCCTTATAGTGGGGGGGGGGGGGGCACAGTGTACCTCATGGGGGGCCGCGGCCTTATAGTGGGGGGGGGGGCACAGTGTACCTCGTGGGGGCAGCGGCCTTATAGTGGGGGGGGGGGGGCACAGTGTACCTCATGGGGGGCAGCGGCCTTATAGTGGGGGGGCCACAGTGTACCTCATGGGGGGCCGCGGCCTTATAGTGGGGGGGGGGGGCACAGTGTACCTCATGGGGGGCAGCGGCCTTATAGTGGGGGGGCCACAGTGTACCTCATGGGGGGCCGCGGCCTTATAGTGGGGGGGGGGGGCACAGTGTACCTCATGGGGGGCCGCGGCCTTATAGTGGGGGGGGGGCCACAGTGTATCTCATGGGGGGGCAGTGGCCTAATAGTGGGGGGACAGTGCCCTAATAGTGGGGGGCAGCGGGTCCCCACAGGTTCTGACAGGCCTTGGCCCTGTGAGCCCTGTTGTCCTCCCCGGTGATGGCGGATGTATACAGCAGCCCCCTCCATCCCCTCTGTTAGGACGGCGTGCGCTGCTGTCCGGTCGGCCATGTTTGCACAGTTGTCTCCATTCTCTTAGGCCTCATGTCCACGGGGAAAATCAGATCCGCTGCAGATTCTCCATGGAGACTCTGCAGTGGGTCCCTCCTGCCCCGCGGACGTGAGCGCTGAAAATAGGAATTTAAAAGCATTTACCTATCCGGCGCGGGCGGGGAAGGTCAGCTGTTCCTCACGGCCGGATCTTCTTTTTCGGCCGGCGGATGAATTCCTGACGCCGCCGGCACGTCGTCGACGTGCCGCGCGCATGCGCCGGGCACATCCGCCGAGCCGAAGCAAGGGAGACCGTGAGGAAGAGAAGAGCTTCCCGACCCGCTGCGGGTGAGTAAATCCTTGAAATTCCTATTTTAGGTCTCCCGCGGATCCGGACGGCTTCCATAGGCTTCAATAGAAGCCCACAGGAGACCCGCACGAAAATGGAGCATGGTCCAGATTTTTTCATGCTCCATTTTTTTTAAAATGCCTTTTATTGACGATCCGCGGGTATTTATCTACCCGCGGGTGGTCAATGCATCCCTATGGGGTGCGGATCCGCGCGCGGGAGATCCGCTGCGGATTTTAAATCACATTTTGCCCGTGGACATGAGCCCTTACAGTCGCTGTGTTGTGGTCCGTGTATTCCGTGGAGTCGCTCGCAGCGGCGCCTGCCGTATCGGTCACACGTGTCCAGACCGCAGATTTCTTGCAGTTTTTTCTCTTCACGCTGTGTATTCACACAAGGCGATAGTCGTTCACGTCCCGCCGGATGCCGCAGTCCGAGCGACTTCTCGGCCGTGTAGAAGGGTCCATAGGCGAGAATCAGCGGTGTGCTCTGCCTCCACACCGGGCCGTGAGAGAAGTCACAGTATGTCCTCTGTGGTGCGCCGCCCATGGACGGGTCTCGTGTGGGTTGTGGCTGTGGCTCTCGGGCCCTCTTACACGAACAATGGCCGCTCAGGTTCTGGCTTGATCACGGGACCTGATGGATAATTGTCCGTGTAAATGGCGGCAGCGACAAACTGTTTTAGGCAGGCGGCGATCGGCTGTGTAAATACGTAATCCTCCATCCGTGAGCGACCGCCTGCTTATGGCGGCCGGTCCAGGCGTGTTGGCACCTGATGACCGTGTACAAGGGCCCCCAGGCTCTCACACGGTTGGATGCAGCCTGAGGCCGCGCTCCCAATGCCAGCGTTTACCACAGCAAAACATAACTGTAGATTTCACTGGGGTTTCGCAGATTAGCGTTTGCACACGGCCATCTTTATTTCATCACCCAGATTATTGATGGGGTGTGATACACGTTGCCATCTTACGACTTGGTGCGGCCGGCCAATGACTGGGCTGGCTATTCCCCGCTGAGGCTCTATCACATCGTTCTGCCCGGACACGGCGGGATTTGTGATCCTGCAGAACTGAAGATGGTATAAAGCTATGCCCAGTTCTGTCAGACGTCTGCGGCGCCACCTGCAGGGAGAACTCCCTGATGAAATAATGGGGATCCTGGGACAAAGAAAAATGCCGCCTTTAAAATGAAACCTTAAATCCTCTCCTCTCCCGGCGTCTCCGTGCCCAGCGCTGCCGCCATGATGCCCACCGCATGGAACCGGCCAGAATCTGCAGGCAGTCATGTGACCGCTCAGCCACTGATTGTTCTATGGCCGCTGAAGGCTGAGCACCATGACCGCCTGCAGATTCTTCCGGGTTCCGTGTGGCGGCCGCGGTCAGGATAGACTTCTGCTTACAGTGAATGAGGAGTGGGGACAGAACTCTCCTCCAGCCGCCCCGCCCCCTGCTGGCCACGCTGTCAGCGATACTCGCTCCTCTGTAATTACACGGGACCAGTGGCAGGCGTCGTCTGCCCGACCCTCGACCCATGTAAATGGGCTATTAGTTGTCTAAAACTGTGTGGCCATTAACAACCTTCAGTCAACTTGCCATTTATTAACCCTTTCCAATCCACCGCCTGACGTCTAAAGACATTATGATTTAAGGCTGTACAGCTCCGATGTTGGAAGACATCCATCGGGGGTTCTCTTACTGTATATCACCAGCCTTTCTGCTGTCGGAGCCTCTCCAACGTATCACCTCATGCAGTACTGGCTTTAGCCAGCAGATAGCGCCATTTTATAACAGCAGAATAAGTTAGCCCCCCTAGGAAAACCAGGATACAAATTGGATTGGAAAGGGTTAAAATACAGACCATTTGCAGGCCGGTGGAACATTTTGCTACAACACTAAAGGCCCATTTAGACACAGCGATTATCGCTCAAGTCATCTTTTGAGCGATAATCGTTGCATCTAAGCGCGCGGTCAGCGTGCAGCACTGCTCGTTCATTGCTCATTTCTAGCCAGATAGAAATGAGTGATTAGCCTTATCGGCGCCTGCTGATTGTATATGTGTAGGTGACTATAGAAGGGAATGATTGGTGGGCTCCTAGTGGGCTGAGATGCTAGTCTCTAGCTGGTCATGTGATGCTGATGCATCATGGGAGTGATGAAGGGAAGTCTTTTGTGTGTTAGCTGCACTGCACAGTGTTTGCTGTTTTTTTACCTCTTTAGGTAGAGACTAAGGCTGTTTGTATAACTGACGTCGCTGGTCGTGAATCACCCATGCACTTTATTACAGCTATGCCTCCTGTAGCGATGGTGGTCCAATGAGGTCTTCCCTGCCAGGATGATGCCAGTTACCTGTAGGGCTGTGTGGCATCTGTGCCTTCCCTAAGTACAGCCGTTGTGTGGGGCGTAACATGCTGCCTTCCCAGCTCTGGAGAATCGCCGCCAGTCCTGACCTTCAGGCGTGTGAGTTATGCCGGACTGGCACAACTGAATCAGTAACATGGCAGCACTTCTCTGGTGAATCTCGTATTCCGTGTATTCCTGCACATGTACAGCGAGTTTTATGCCCGCTGTCCGGCACCGGCTGCCTGGTTGTTTTTTTTTTTTATCACTTGTGAAACGCCAAAATGTGCGTTTGCATTATTTATGCATTGCGTTCCGAACACACAGAAAACAATAGGGCTGTATACGCCGTAACGTAACGCTTGCGCCTTCTTTTTTTACATGCGTAATATACACAAGTGTGAGTGGAACAATGAAGATCCATGTACTTTCATGGCCTCCGTACGCCGCCGCACATGGCCTCCGTACGCCGCGCACATGGCCTCCGTACGCCGCGCACATGGCCTCCGTACGCCGCGCACATGGCCTCCGTACGCCGCGCACATGGCCTCCGTACGCCGCGCACATGGCCTCCGTACGCCGCGCACATGGCCTCCGTACGCCGCGCACATTACACACATTGGTTCGTGCACCCGCAGCGGCTATCCTGGTGGTTGTGTGGAACGTCCCATGCATCCTGCAGCCTGGGGGAAGACACTATTCCGCTGCCATCACCGTGCAAAGAGAAAAAACTACTACAGGGTTCCGTGACAAGAAGACCTACCCTGATTTTTGGGGAGGATTGAAATATAAGCTGTACCCTGAAAATGAGCTAGACTACATTAAAAAAATGCACTTACCTAGCAGCCGCGGTCCGAGTCCCACCGTGTGATCCGCACTCCTGGGTCGCCGACAGGACGTCACTTGCTGGTCACGGGGTTCATAAATCCCTGATTGGTTCAGTGATCGCTGCTCTCAGCCGTCGCTTCCTGGAGGTGGGATGTATGAATATATACCAGCCGGTGATCTGTCGGCAGCCAAGGAGTGTGGGACGCATGGCAGAGCTATGTAACCTCGTAGACCAGCGGGAGGGACCCAGACGGCACCGGCTAGGTAAGTAAAGAAGACCCAGCGCCTCTTGGGACAAAAATTATTTTCAGGTAATCGTGATAGGTGGACTTATGGCGGGTCGGTTGATGAATGATTGTGACTCCTCGTTGCAGGATGGCGGTGAGGACAGTATAACGTCCCCCGGAGGGGGGGGGGTCTGTATGTTTGAATACACCATTGGATGGCTGATTACTCCTCATTGTGCGTCCGGAGGACCTCGTACAGCCTTTTTTTTTTTTTTTAAAGGAGCGAAAAATAATTAGCGCAGTTTGCAGTTCTAAAATGAATCCAAACCTGATGGCCGGACCGCTGATCTTCACTGCAGCCACAGACCAATGATGTCCTGTGGCCACTGCAGCCAATCGCCACCTGAAGGGAGTCAGTGATTGGCTGCAGGAGTCACATGACCCAGGCGTCAGTGATGTCATTGCCAGCAAGGAGAGCCGTATATTGGTACTGCAGGCTACATAAATACGCTTCGGTACGTTGCCAGTAATCTGTCATCTTAACCCTTTCCAATCCACGTCTTCCTACATTCTGATTGAAGCTTGGACAGCTCCAATGTCAGAAGATGTCAGACGGTATTCTTGCCGTCTAGTGCCAGCCATTCCGCTGTTGGAGCCTCTCTGGCGTGCACACACTGGCTTTAGCCAGCAGATGGCACCATTGTCCAACAGCAAAAAGGGAAAGCCTTTTAGGAAACCCTGAATCCAAAATTGGATTGGAAAGGGTTAATGGGGCAGAGGGCGGCTAAAAGAAAATCCGGTGCAACTATACGGGTTGTAGTGTTTGGGGCGCCTTAAGTAGATCTTTGAAGTAATCTGATTGGGGGGATTTTTAATGTCTTAACCCCTTCCCACTGCAGGGCGTAAGTTTACGTCCTGGCAGAGGGGTACTTCCCGCAACAGGGCATAAACTTGCGTCCTGGAGATAGCGCGGGATCACATAAGATCCCGCGCTCTCTCGCAGCGGGAGCCGGCTGTCAGTCACAGCCGGCGTCCCGCTGCAACAGCGGGGGGGCATCGGAGATGCATCCCCCGCTGTTAACCCCTTCCCTGCCGCGATCTAAGTAGATCGTGGCAGGGAAAGAGTTCACAGAGGGAGCGTGGCTCCCTCTGTGTCTCCGGCCGGAACTCGCGATGTCATCGCGAGAGCCCGGCCTGTCACCATGCCAGACACTGGCGTCCTGTATTGCCTATGCCTATAATCGCTGTACAAGCGATAAGGCATGGCAGAGCAGTAGCTCTGCCATGCCTTATACCAGCGATCATCAGGGCAGTGGTTAAAGTCCCTCAGAGGGACACAAACAGTGTAAAAAAAAAAAGATTAAAAAAAGAATTTAAAAAAATGTAAAAAAAAGTTTAAAAAAACCATTTTTTAATGCTTTTTCTCAGATTAGCGTAAAAAAAAAAATAAAACCCCACATATTTGGTATTGTCGCGTCCGTAACGACGCGTACAATAAATTGCACATGCTTTTGACTGTGCACGGAAAAAAACGCTAAAAAACTGAGGCAAAATGCTAATTTTTAGCATTTTGCCTCACTAAAAACGCAATAAAAGTGATCAAAAAAGCCGTATGTACCCCAAAATGGTACCAATAAAATCTACAGCTCGTCTCGCAAAAAATAAGCCCTCATAGAGCGCCGTACATCAAAAAATAAAAAAGTTACAGGACTTTGAATGCAGCAATTTAGAAAAAAAAAATTACCCAGAAAAAGGGTTTTTATTGCAGAAAAGTGGGAAAACCTAAAAAAATGTAAGAATTTTGGTATCGTTGTAACCGTACCGGTCCGCAGAAAAAATGGAATGTCTCATTTATGCTGCATGATTAACGCTGTAAAAAAAAAAAAAAAAAAATCTATGGCAGAATTGATGCGTTTTCTCTCCCTGCTATCATTAAAAAAAAAAAGTTTTACAATATAGTCTATGTACCCAAGAGTGGCACCGATAAAAACTACAGATCACCACGCAAAAAACAAGCCCTCATACGGCCGCGGCGACGGAAAAATAAAAGTTATGACTTTTGATAAACGGAGAAGAAAATCCGCCAAAAATTGTTGCGTCCTTAAGCCCAAAATAGGCCGTGTCATGAAGGGGTTAAACAGGATTTCCACCCATAAGTAAAGCGGATGCCTGTGATATGTTGGTAAATCGGACGTTAGAGCCGTTGTAGAAGGGAGCGACTTCTCTTGTTGTTTTCTGGAAATGTTCCGTTGTCGGATATTATCCGAGACGTACGATCAGCTGTCATTCAGTCAGGGCCCGGCTGACCATTAGCATATGTTCACACGGCAGAAGATCTCTGAAGATCACGGCTGCCCACTGTGGGGTTTTTTTCTATGGATCGGCCCCATCCATGGGCTAAATTTTCATGTGGAACTTTGCCATGGAAACAATTTTCACACCAGAATTCCGCATGTAGCTTTTGCCCGCTAATGAGCCCTTCTGCCTGTGGATTTGCATCAGAAAGCCGAGGTTCTTAGAGTCTGACTCTGTCATGGATGGTTCCCGGGGATTCTGCCTTGTGAACAGGGGAGCCGACAAGACGCAGCGGAGACTGCAGTAAACTCCGCACCAACATCTGCGGCTACCGGGGGATTTTCATGAGGAATTGAAAATGGCTGAAAACCTGCCAGTAATTCCGCATTAAAATCAGCTGTTGGATCCGCGGCGTTTGGTCTGTGGATTTGGGTGCGTTCGTTATTCCAGCCTGTGTGAAGCCCTCTTACTGAGAAGCTGAGAGGTGAGACAACGGACCGCGGGGCTGCTGTAAGGGTATAATGAGGCTTACTCGCTAATACTGTCTAAAAGCTATGGCCCTAGTCGGGTAAACGACGGCACGCGCGCTGATGCAGAGATCATCACTGGATCGCGGGCTTCTCGCTCAGCGCTTCACCTCCTATGTGCAGCAGGGAACGTTTACACGCAATGAGAAGCCTGCAATCCAGCGAAAGGTTTTTATGCGGACTGAAAGTCACCTGCTAACAACTTGCCATCAATTAGGGAGCTATTAATAACTTACACTGCAAGATTAGCTCTAACTCGTTGGTTTGAATGACTTTTGAGCTATAATCGTTGCATGTAAATGGGCCTTCAGTCTTATTGTGCTACGTTTATCACAGAAGCATTGCTGAATGATAAATCCCGTCTGGTTTCAGTTTGGACATCCTGTTGGCTCAGACTGTGGCACACGTTTGGTGCGCTTTAGGCCGTGCTCCTTCAGACAAGCCGGAAAACCTGGCCGAGAGTGTCTAAATGCAGAGTGAATGTGGTGCAAAGCATGGAAGACCGAATTCTGGTGTATTGTGTTGCTTTTCAATGGTAAAAAGCCCCGCTGGGAGTTTCCCTAACAGCAGCATCACGTATGTGTGGACAGGAGTATAGAAGTGCGGCTAAAACATGAAGCCCCTTAATGGGATTAAAACAGGTCCTAAAAAGTGCTACTGTTCAGCATAAACCTAATAGAACATTAATCCCCGTGTATTAGGGATGTACGGGACTGGAATGACCCGAGTCTCGCAGCCTGGAGGCTCATAAGTGGCCCAGGTAGAAGTGCTCATCTGAGCACTGTGTCAACTTAGCTAGCTATGTCACTGCTCGGCGCTCCATACACTGCAATAACTGCCGAACAGGCACAGCGTTCAGTTTAGTGGGTGTTTACCCTCAAGTATAGCACTGGTCTCCGACTGGCATCTATTGTGGTAAATTGTAGCACTTGGGCCACGATAGGAAAGCTAGAAACTGTATATAAAACACTAAACTCAAAGCTTCCCTCACTAGTTCAGTTGTATAGGCTGTCATCTAACTCACTTCTGTATGCTGACGAATAGTAGCTCCTATCTCAGCTTTGAGGGCAGGTCATCAAACTACGGATATATATATATATATTTATACATTCAATTAGCTTTGCCAGAGTTTTGATCCAAAAGATTTTAAACTCCATCCTGTTCTTTTTCTGTCAAGGTTAATATTGAAGAAGGAAAATGCAGAAGTCGTCATTTGACACGTTTATTGTATGAGAATTTTTTGAAGCTCAGAAATAAGTGAAGCTGAAATATGAGGAAAATAAAGTATGCATGCTAATTGTCAGAGCTGAAGCCCTACTTGTAGAATTTTGAGGAATATATATGAAGTGGGGAAGATGAAAAAGAAGTCAGAATTTGAAAATGAAGAATGAAGAAAGAAATTAAAATGAAGTTAAGATAAGAAGTAATCTGGGATCATAAAGCTCTACGCTAAGTAATTACTAGTCTGTTTCTGTGTCCCTGTATATATATCAAATTATCTGCATGCATTATCTGTAAACCAGAGCATACAGGGTTAAACACGTAGGTAAAAATGGGGTTATAATTGAGTTTTATTCAGACTCCTAGTAAAGACTACTTAATATCACCGTGACAGGAGTATTTCATTTATTTTTCTTATGTTGGATGTAGTGTTGTTTGTAGTAAATATCTTGTTTGTGTTCAGGAATCTCGATCGGCTTCAAGAAGTGGAAGTGCTCGACGCTCAGGGAAGTCTGCAAGCCACTCTCCGAACCGCTCTCCAGCAAGATCTCGCTCGAAAGAGGGGTCAAGACGTTCAAGATCTAAATCAAGGTCGCGATCTGAGTCCAGGTTTGTTTAGGAGTTTTTAGTTGTACAGGTTATGATTTCACTTACCTTAAGGCCTCATGTCCACGGGGAAAATCAGGCCCGCCGCGGATTCTTCATGGAGAATCCCACAGCGGGTCCCTCCTGCCCCGCAGACATGAGGCTAAAAGTAAGAATAAACTCACCTGTCCGGACGCTGCGGATCTTCCCTCCGTCACGGCCGGATCTTCTTTCTTCGGCCCGGCGGAGGTGCTCGGCGCGCCGGCACCGTACCGCGCGCATGTGCCAGACACATCCGCCGGGCCGAAGAAAGGAGATCCGGTCGCGACAGAGGGAAGATCCGCAGCGTCCGGACATGTGAGTTTTAATTCTGGTGCGGGTGTTCCGCAGATCCGGACGGCTTCCACAGGCTTCAATAGAAGCCTGCGGGAACCGTCCCTGTGGAAGACCCGCACTAAGGCCTCATGTCCACGGGGAAAATCAGATCCGCTGCAGATTCTACATGTAGAATCTGCAGCGGGTCCCTCCTGCCCCGCGGACATGAGCGCCGAAAATAAGAATTTAAAAGCATTTACCTATCCGGCGCGGGCGGAGAAGATCAGCTGTTCCTCACGGCCGGATCTTCATTTTCGGCCGGCGGATGAATTCCTGACGCCGGCGGCACGTCGCCGGCGTGCCGCGCGCATGCGCCGGGCACATCCGCCGAGCCGAAGCAAGGAAGATGCGGCCGTGAGGAACAGCTGACCTTCCCCGCCCGCGCCGGATGGTAAATACTTTAAATTCCTATTTTAGGTCTCCCGCGGATCCGGAGGGCTTCCATAGGCTTCAATAGAAGCCCGCGGGAGCCGTCCCCGCGGGAGACCCGCACGAAAATGGAGCATGGTCCGGATTTTTCCATGCTCCATTTTTTTTTAAATCCCTTTTATTGACGATCCGCGGGTATTTATCTACCCGCGGGTGGTCAATGCATCCCTATGGGATGCGGATCCGCATGCGGGAGATCCGCTGCGGATCTTAAATCATATTTTGCCCGTGGACATGAGCCCTAAGATGGAGCATGCCGCGTTTTTTTTCCCGCACGCGGATACGCACCTCAAGGTGAAAATCACATCCGCAGGTATTTAACTACCTGCGGGTGTCCAATGCATCCCTATGGGGCGCGGATCCGCCTGCGGGAAAAACATTGCGGATTTAAAAATAATCTTTCCCCGTGGACATGAGGCTTAATAGTTGTAATGATACTTTTGTGATTTCTTAGGGTGACTTCACACCATTTTTTGGGAAATGCACTTGCAGATTTTGATGTAGCTTTTTGAGCCGAAGCCAGAAGTGGATTAAAAAATGAGCACTAAAGGCTCTGTCTTCGGCCAAGGCAGAATATCGCTAGCGATCTTCTGCCGCAGGGGGGGAGATGGGAGCGCTAACAGGTCTCCGAGGTGAGTCTATCTAATAGATGGGCTCACCGTGGAGAATCGCAATATGCCACGATTTAGGTCTTGCGAGCAGAGAATTTGCTTTGATTCTCCGCTCATGGATGACGGCGCTGCGCTTTCAATAGTACTCCTATGGAAAGCTTTACGGAGCGTGATCATCGCCTGTGGACAGGCAAAAGGAGGACTTCTATCTCTCCTTCTTGCTGGATCCACTTATGGCTTTGCCTGAAAAGACAGCCTTTTTTTTTTTTTTTTTCTTTTGGAAAACACACTTGCAGGTTTTGATGCAAATAATGCCATTGGAAAACTCATCACTTTCTCCCCCTCGTAGATCTAGATCAAGGAGAAGTTCTCGTCGTCACTATACAAGATCCCGCACTCGTTCGAGGTCTCATAGAAGATCAAGAAGCCGTTCGTATAGCCGAGATTATCGCCGGCGTCACAGCCATAGCCACTCTCCTATGTCAAATCGTAGACGTCATGTTGGCAATAGAGTAAGTTAATTCTTAGAATGCTTTTGTTTGAACATTTTTATAGCGGGTCTAAAAGCAAAAGGTTGATCCAATTGTTTTGTTTTGTTTTTCTATTACCTTGTAGGCAAACCCAGATCCAAATTGTTGCTTGGGTGTGTTTGGCCTAAGTCTTTATACCACAGAGCGCGACTTAAGAGAAGTCTTTTCGAAATACGGTCCAATAGCCGATGTTTCTATCGTGTATGATCAGCAATCGAGGCGATCCAGAGGGTTCTCATTTGTATATTTTGAAAATGTTGATGATGCAAAGGAGGTGAGTCTATAATGCTGCAAAATGAACTTGCCGTGGTGGGGATGTACTTAACCATTCGGCACCCTGTGATTGTGGTGACTGGGTGACAGCCCCTTCCTCTAATCATTTAGGCTGCACAGTTTTGGCTGCGGCATCTGAGTGGTTTGATGGGTTCAGATTTGTCTTTTGATCCAGTTAATGCTGTGGGCTGTCAAGCTGATGCTGTTTAATAGACTGCAGCTTAAATTTGCACAGTATTTCTGTATCAGTTAATTTAAAGAGGCTCTCCAGGCATTAAAAAAAAAACGTACCGGCATTTGAGTCAGAACGAGCACTCTGTCCTAGTTCTGATGAACCATCGCGTGGTATTGTGGCTCTGTGACGACATAGCTGAGTGACTGCGCTGGCAGTTCATGATAGAGTCTGGCTTTGTTATTATAAAGGGCAGTGCAGTGATAGAAAGAGGGGCTGACTTGGTAATGAGCCAACTATGATGTGACCCTCTGCTGTCAGTGACAATACCACAATAGGGGTTGTTGAAACTCAGCTGAAGTGGCTGCTCTGACGCAACAGGTGCAAGTTTTTAAATTCCTGTAGAGCCCCTTTAATGTTAAAGGGATCATGACCGCTTCTCCCTGCCCACTGCATGGAGACTGACAGCTCGCTCTCCTTTTGTATATAGGGACAGAGTGGTCGGTCCTCATACAGCGAGTGAGGAGAGACTGACACAGCCAGTCCCAGTGACTCTAGGCTCAGTAAAGGAGTGTCACAGGCGCCAATGTCTGAATGCAGCTTTCTGGCTCATGATATGGGTTGCAGTAACAACATATATATCGACACTCTTGCCCTCCCCGCATACGCTTAGTATGGATCCTAAAATGGCGATATTGGGTTTGTTAAATCAGAGGTCCCCAACTCCAGTCCTCAGGGACCACCAACAGGTCATGTTTTCAGGATATCTTATAGTAAGAACACCTGTGACAATGTCTGAGGCACCGGCAATAATTATATCACCTGTGCAACACTGAGGAAATCCTGAAAACATGACCTGTTGGCGGTCCCTGAGGACTGGAGTTGGGGGAACACTGTTAGATGGAGAAAAATGGCCTCATCACTTACGAATATTTCTGAGGGAAGTACTGTTCCCAGTTCGAAAAGCAATAGCTATAAAATGGATGACTACTGAATGCCCCCGTGTTGCAGGATAGAATGGACTAGTCCACATCCTACCATACGAAAAGATCATACCAACATAGAGGTTGCCCTGTCAAAAAGTCTTATCCGCTTGGATGCCGATACCACTACGCAACCGCAGTAATGCCACTCTCGTACCACATAATGTAGATTGGTTTAGTTCGTAATATCGAGCATGGTGAGATGCTTTATTGTTTCCATATTGCTTAATGAGCACAAAATGTAGACAAGTTTATTAATGTTACAAATGATACATGACACACATCGTTGTACTGTTTCTCATAAAGACTTCACTAAAACTAAGTTTAAAAAAAAGTGCAGTAAAATGTCGCAACCCATTAGTGTGCTGCTGGTTTCTATCATTGTTCGGGAGTCCCTGCTGTTAGCGGCAAAATAGCGGACAACACAGATGGCGACTACGTGGTTTGGAGCAATCTGCTCTCTCTGTGTAGTTAGCCGGTGACGAAGGGCGTCCGAACAGCTTATCAGCAGTGATCCAAAGCCGCCGACTCAGACGATCAACTATTGATAAGTTATCCTGAAGATAGATCACAAGTTAAATAAAAACAAAAGCCCAGAAAAACTTCAGTCTTCTCTTCTGTATTCTGTGGGTAAAGAAATGGTTTCATTGCAGGCAAAGGAACGTGCCAACGGCATGGAGCTGGATGGAAGAAGGATAAGAGTTGACTTCTCCATAACTAAAAGGCCTCATACACCTACCCCAGGGATCTACATGGGGAGACCAACCTAGTAAGTATAAAGGATTAGGTAGTGCTCTTCCTGATCTGAGTTTATTTCTGACATTAGTCCATGCGGCTTTCTTCTTCAGCCTTTGAACACTACAGTCTCCAAGTTTTACACTATAAATGTGTTTACAGATGACCGCAACTTGTCACCGAAAATAGGATTAAAAAAAACACAAACCTGTAACACAAGTTCAATATATTGCTTCTTGAATGCCAAAATGCGATATCCTTGGTGCATAACCAGTGGGACATGTACAGCTTCTACACATTGCAGACCCCACCCTACTAGAAACGCAGCCGATCACCTGTCTCTGAAGCACTCCAGGGCTGGCCACAGTGAGTTTACCTTCAGAGATGAGTAAAGGTCCCTTTTACATGGGATGATTATCACCTGAATAATCGCTGGACGATAGTTGCCCCATGTACTCATGGCCACAGACAGGGCACTGAGCCATAAACCACTTCAGTCGCTTGGTTTTTAGCTTATATATGCACAATTGCCTGCTTGCAGTGAATGGAGGCGGACAGCCAGAAGAGATCTCTGCTGCTCCTCCTATTACTTGTGTGTGTGTGGAAGCACAGTTGTTCCATGTAAAGGAACCTTAAAGCGCTCATTGACATACAGGGCTCAGTAAACCATGTGCTGTGACAGGAGTGGACTGTGGAGATGTACAGAGGAGCAGGAAAGGTGTGGCGATATATTATGGGGGAAGGGGGGTGAATCGTGGTTGGAAGGGAAGAAAACATTACAGGTAAGAAAAGCAAACAGTACATACATACATACATACATACATACATACATACATACATACATACATACATACATACATACATACATACATCACTACTGGCACTTTAAGTGACTTTTATGTTACTATTGGCCCATTAATATAAGGCACAACAATGTGTCCCTCACATCAAATAAGGTTGTACTCCTGAGCTAAATTGACGACCAGCCTTTTCCTCATATGAAGGCAACTCGCCGGATTGTGAAGTATGATCATTCACTTTTTTTTTTTTTCTTCCCCCCCCTACCCCCCCCCCCCCCTTTCCCCCTTCTATCCCTTTCTCCCCCTCTGCAATATTTGCTTTCACCTCCTAACGTAGTGGCAGTTCTCGCCGAAGAGACTACTACGATCGAGGATATGACCGAGGAGGATATGACGACCGGGATTACTATAGCCGCTCATCTTACAGGTAACATTAGCATGGTAGATGTTAGCTGGATTTCTCAGTCCTAATTTTAGTTTCCCTGGGTCAGGTTTATATCGGCCTCCAGCAGTATTATACAGATATCATTTTGCTAGGATTCTCCTTATCCTGTCCTTGTAAATGGAGGAAGAACTGATGTGTCTGCAGGAAATAATTCCTACTTGTGTAATAAAGACCTGACTTAAATACTGCATTCTGATGCCCCTTTGAAGGGAGTCATCCCATTAGAGACTATCTTTTAGAATGTGGCCTCATTGGCAGTCGGCTGCTAGTCGCAGTTCCAGGCAAACTGCTGGCTTCCTTGGAGATAGTTGCAGCCAGGCGTTGCCGCTTTAAAAAAAAAAACCATAACTATATTCAGATTTAAGAGATGTGCCAAACTGACAATCTCTGTTCACAAAGCTCCAACTCAGGATGTACAATATATATTCTGGATTTCATGGAGCTTTTTGAGCTGGGATTGTGAGCATGGCAGATCCATTTTAAATCTGAAAATTTATCTAAATATGTCTTTATTCAAAATTCTGGCGTATTTTAAGAAATCCATTTGCAAAAAGACAGCCATCCGCAAAGCAGCATAAAAGGGGGGAAAAAACTGATGGCTGTAGTCGAAGTTTTGGCCTGAAGTATTATGCAAAATCTGCACGTAGCATGCAGATTCTCCAGTGGCTTTAGGCTTTGGGCTGCCTGGTTTGCAAAAACTAATTATGGTGAATGGTTGCAATGACATTTCAGCATATCTGCATGTCGTCTTAGTAACTCGGAGGTCACAGCACAATCCTATTCACTATCTGTATTTGATATAGCATTGCAACTTTATCTTGTGACTACAGCTAGCCATGTGGCCAAAAACCTTAATTGCTGGAAACATAAAGGGGGGGGGGAGGGGGGGGAATGTACAGGCCAAATTCACCCAGATCTTTTCTGCAATGTATTTGTTGGCTTCTAAGCTTGAGTCTTGTCCATTTGCCCAAAAGTTGTTGTGTTTTTTTTTCTGACGCAAGTT
Source organism: Eleutherodactylus coqui (assembly GCA_035609135.1). Taxonomy (NCBI): domain Eukaryota; kingdom Metazoa; phylum Chordata; class Amphibia; order Anura; family Eleutherodactylidae; genus Eleutherodactylus; species Eleutherodactylus coqui. Next base: position 209,128,897 of record CM069412.1, on the reverse strand, counting down.
CATATTTCTTCATGTATCTAACATTCTGTATTGCAGAGGAGGCGGAGGTGGCGGTGGAGGAGGAGGAGGAGGAGGAGGCTGGCGTGGCGGTCAGGACAGAGATCAGTTTTCTAGGTAATTAGTTGCACAACTAGTATTAAATCTTAAGTGGTTGTCTGACAATATTTCTCCTAAACTCAAGGATTGTTCTAGAATAGGAAAACAATCACCAGTTCTCCCTGTTGGGCTGTGTTTACACGTCAGTAGCATGCCCACGTACACGTCAGCAGCTTATGGCACAAGACTGAGGCCAGTGATTGACTGTAACGGTCACACTTGCGTTCGGCCATGTCACTATAGGCCATTTGAAGGTTGTGACTGAATTATTTTTAAAATAACTGGGCAGGTAATAAAATTAAAAAAAAAAACTATATACATGCCTGTCTTCAGGACCCAGCTGAGCCACTACTGCTACCCTATCCTCTTTCCGGTCTGCAGACAGCCACCAGAAGTCGGGTGACTATAATGGTTAATCAGAGGCTGCAGTGTCACCATGTGAACTCCTGGCATCAGCGCTCACATCCTGGGTGCCATGATGCAAGCAGTTGGCTGTAGCCTCTGGCTACAGCGGTCTCCTGACATGCACAGGGCAGCAGGAGTCTGTTAGCAGCACCACAGGGGACCGAAAGAAGGAGCTGATGCCTTATTTATTTTAGCATTAGACTGAACCAGCGAGTATAGCTGAGGGGATTGCTAATTTGGTCAGCTTAGGAAAAACGTTGAAGATTTTTGCATGATGTATTTAAGAAACTACTTTTCCTTTTAACAGGAGGCGGTCTCCTTCCCCATACTACAGCAGAGGTGGATACAGGTCTCGATCCAGGTCTCGTTCTTATTCTCCGCGTAAGTTGAGTTGTTAAATTCTTTCCTCCCGCCCCCAAAATAAATAAATATATATATATATATATATATATATAATTTTTTTTTTTTTTTTTTTTTTTTTTTTTTACTTTTGTGTTACCAGGTGTGGCCTACTTATGTCATGCTCCATTATGCTATGGTAGCGGGCTTAACCCCTTCCCGTTCCAAGATATAAGGCCTATGTATGATACAGGCTCAGAGGCTGAGCCTGTGCAATCTGCAGCGGGAGCCATCCTTGCCTGACAGCCTGCCTCCTGCAGCAACAACAAGGATTGGTGAAAACACCATTCCCCACTGTTAATCCCTTGCATGGCGTGATCAATGTTGATTGCAGGATGTAAAGGCTTCAAAGGGAGGGCGCTCTTTGCCATGTAATCGTAGAGGGTCAATCGTTTGCCATAGCAACTGCACACCAGACAGTGACATCCAGGTCTGCCATAGGGCGTGAGCACTATAATTGGCGATAATGCATTGCTGTACAGAAGTACTGCAATGTATTATCATTGTATCGCAAGTTCAGGTCCCCCACTAAAACACAGGTAGGTGAAGAAATGGAGGGGGGAGCCTTTTTTTTTTTTTTTTTTTTGCGCACTTTCCCTTTGTTGGAAAAAAAATAACCCTAGGTTGCATCTGTAATGTCCAATATAAAACATTTAACAAAATCAAGCCAAAATGCTTTGTTTTTGTTTCCACCACCAAAAAAAATGCAATAAGGCTTTTTTGATAACTTATTTAGCCTAAAATGGTGCCAGTGAAAACTACAGCTAACCACACAAAGCTCTGGTTTATGAGAAGCCGAGATAAAAATCCCCACAAAATATCTTGTCTTTAGGTCCAAAATGAACCACATCTCTAAGAAACTGGCAATTAAGGCTTTCCTGGTGTATAAAGCAAACCTCCACTAACAGATACAACATATCCATAGCTCATATGTTGGCTTTATGCCTTCTGCAGCAGCTCAGAGGTGACTGGTGCCACATTGTGTCCATACAAACCACACTGCCAATCAGTCCTGCTAAGCTGGGGTGATACACTAACTGTAATCTCGTGGGAGCCATTAGACATGTATGCATGTACTTCGTAGCGCTTGTACACTTCAGATTTTGGACAACTGTAGCTGCATGTTTTCTTGCTAATTTTTTTTCTCTTTTCTTTCAGGTCGTTATTAAAATGAAGTTGCTTTTGGTTAGTCTGGACAGTGAAGCTCAGAAGTCATCAGTTTGGCAGTTTTTGTAAAGAGGAACTTTTCGTGTAGACATGATCTGCAGATGTGCATGCATTTCTGTTTGTTACAAATAGAAGGACTGCTTTTTTTTTTCTATTTGTAGTGATTTACTTTGTTTTTTTGTTTTTTCTCAATCCACGGAGGCTAAACATTTTTAAAAAAATAAATGCTTTTTTCTGACTTTCTTAAGTTTCTCTACAACCACCATTTCACTTTTTTGGCACGGAAAGCCCTTCAGAAGTGTTTCTTAATATATATATATATTTTTTTTTTTTTAAAGCTTTGTCCAGTTGGAAAAGATTGACTGTCTATCTTCAGAAGGTCCATCCTCTGAGTAAGTGTGCTGGTTTATGCATTGGCCAGGCTCGGTACTACATGCATTGGAAGTAAATGGGAACTTTGCCTGCAATACCAAGCCTCGCCACTGCAGTAGGAACGAAGCTGTGTTTGCTGCAGAAAGCAGTTCAGTGCATGAGCACACTGACCCGGAGAACTGACCAACTTGGGTCCCAGGCAGTAGACCCCCCGCCATTCTACGATGTATGAGCTATGCTCGGGATACAGTCAATAGTTTACAACATGTAAGGGGGTTGTCCCATGAGACCTTTTCTCTTAAAATCTTCCAGATTGTTCATCACACAGGTTATCCTTGAACAGATGTATTCCCGCCTCCCTTTGTAAAGGGGATATGGGAGCGGCATGTGTGATGGCACTTGCTACAACATCACAATGCCTTGCTTATGGCAACTAACGACATGGTGTAAGTGTGATGCAGGTGACTTCGTGTATCAGTGTGGCACGGTCACAGTATATACAGCTGCGCACAGGGGTGACATGCTCTATCTCATGTACTTATGTATGTATGCTTTAACCTGTTGATAATATGCCTGTTTGGCTTTAATGGATAACTTTGCTTCGTTGAAAAACCCCTTTAAATACAACGAGAATGCCCCAAAATAAAATGTTTAAAGAGCCACTCCGGCAAACTTTTTTTTTTTTTTCCCCCCCGTGCCTGCCCTCTTACCTGATTGCCTGTCACTCTGGAGGTCTCCTCTGTGTATTGCAGCCAATCACCTGCAGTGCAGCCCCCTTTCTGATGCTTATTAACCACCGTTTAAGGCTGAGTTTTTACTTTGTTTCACATTTATCCCATGATGCATTAACCGAGGCTATACCAATTTTGACTGCTGGGGGACAGTTTAATTCTCATTACCTTCTATGTTCAGCTAAATAAGCTGCAGAAGCATAAGAACCATCAGGATGAGCTGTGATCTCCTCTGTTATACCTGTGATCATCAGTAACTGACGGGCGTGCCCGTGTCCCCCTCTGGGCAGTTTCTGTGGGAGTCCATGTAACGACATCGACTGAGAATTTGACTAGAGATGCATCATACAACTCAAGTGATCTGAGATCACATGACCCTGTGAGGAGGAGGAGGAGGGTGGTGCTTCTACCCTATATACACACTGGGGGATGGCTGAATAATGAATGAAGTAAATCACCGGAGTGGCCCTTTAACAAACTGACCCACAGAATTGATGATACAGATTGCTCAATACTGACAAAACTTAGTGAATTGAACTTTTTTTTTCTTTTTTCTATACTACCCAACTGCTGTAATGCTGCACATAGAAGGTAATCCTAGTAACGAAGTTTGCGGCAGTTAGTGCTTTACGACACATTCCAGAGGTGCATCTACTGTTAGTGTCTATGACAATGCTTCCCTTACAGATTGCTGCACTGGCTTTTTGAATGATCCTTCCGCAGCCCCCTGCGTGGCAGATAGCATTGCCACGCCTCACTTAAGACTTGTAGCTTTACTCTGTTGTAGTTGAGTCTAAAGTTTTCTGCTTAGCAATATTGTGTTTGTGACCTATTCTGAGCCTTACTGGGAGGCTGTAGGGGCATCATTGGTTCTATTGGTTGCCCATGTGGTTAAATTTCATTTAATTGTGCACTTCTCCAAATGCACAATAAACGTCGCTTTGTGTAGTGCTGTTTTCAAATAAACGTGTTTTGAAAAAAAAGTAGAACTTTTTTTTATTTTTTTTTGCGCCCATGAATATCGCTGTGTATTGCTGAACATCACTTCCTTACATCTGTGTGAATGAGCCCTCAGTCTGATGGGGGGTAGAAGGAGCCCTGGCAGCAGGGGGTAGTAAGGATTGGAGATGTGAGTGATATCTAGGACCCATATGGGCGTTTTTACAAAGGACACAGGATATTTCTCAGCAACGTCTTCACGGCAGTGGATTGAAAATGGCAGAATTCTGACATCAAAATCCGCAGTTAGAAGTGTGGAGTTCTGGGACATCATTCCAGAATGTTGTTGAATATTCTGACCCATGAAAGTAAGGCCTGAGAGGAGCTGCTTCCTGGTGAAGAATGTTTCACCTCTGATGGAATGTGACCCGAGAACCAAACGGGTCGGGCATCACACTAATTACTGTAGAGGGGGATATAAGAACGACTAGATCCCTGAACATGGACCACCTTTGTAGTATCTCTGCAAGCGTTGTGTTCTTGTTCCTCCCTTGAACCAGAATGAAATCTTAATGGAGAAATATAAATAAGGAGGAATAACTTCCTGCTGGGTCCACTTCTCACTTTAAAAAAAAAAAGTCTAGATTGGTTTAAACCAAAACGTTGTGCTAGACTTTTTGGAAAGGGTAGCATGAAAAACGGTGGCAAAACACTTTGCAAATGGCACAACAGCCAAATTAAGGGGATAGAAGCCTTTTGACAAACAAACAACCTTTTGTAGACAGTCTGAGATTAGCACCGTTAATGCTCAGAACATAGTATACTAGGCTAAAAAAAGACAAATGTCCAGCCTGTGTTGTCATCACCACTTCCTCAGGCAGAGAGTTCCACAGTCTCACTGCTCTTGGTTTTGCAGCAGCTGACTGGCATTGATTGCTCCAGTTAAGTCTACAATCCACTAGTACTCCCAGGTCTTTTTCCATATCACTTTTCCCTAGCAGTACGCCGTGTAGTGTATATTGGTGACATCCGTTTCTCCTGCCCATGTGCAGAACCTTACATTTATCGATGTTAAACATCGTTTGCCATTACCCCCCAAGCCCCCGGTTTATCCAGGTCCGTTTGTAGCCGCACATTGTCGTCCGTTGATAAGAAATGTATACAAGATAATATCTGCAAATATTGATATTTTACTACCGTGTTTCCCCGAAAGTAAGACAGTGTCTTACTTTCTTTTTATCCCCAAAAGCCAGACTATGTCTTACTTTCGGGGTATGTCTTATAATAAAAAATCATTACTTACCTCCCCCGGCGTTCTGTCGCGCTCCGGCAGGATGTCGCTCGCTCCTCGTCCCCGGCGCAGCATTGCTTTCTGAATGCGGGGCCTTGAAATCCCCGCCTCCAGAAAGCTAATACACACGCCGTCAGCCAGTTACAGAATGGCTGTGATTGGCTGAAGGCGCACGTGGCTTCAGCCAATCACACTATTCAATGACATCATTGAATGGGTGTGATTGGCTGAAGCCACGTGCGCCTTCAGCCAATCACAGCCATTCTGTAACTGGCTGACGGCGTGTGTATTAGCTTTCTGGAGGCGGGGATTTCAAGCCCCCGCATTCAGAAAGCAATGCTGCGCCGGGGACGAGGAGCGAGCGACATCCTGCCGGAGCACGACAGAACGCCGGGGGAGGTGAGTAATGATTTTTTTTTTCTACGGTATGTCTTACTTTCGGGGTACGGCTTACATTGGCCGACCCCCCCGATACGTCTTACAATCGGGGGTGTCTTACTATCGGGGAAACACGGTATGTAGTCGCTCTATCAGGTCGTTAATGAATACATTGAACAGAATGGGGCCCGATACTGAACCCTGTGGTACCTCACTTGTAACGGTGGCCCAATCAGAGTACGAACAATTTATTACCTCCCTCTGCTTTCTATCTGAGTCAATTCTTTACCCACTTACACACGTTTTCGCCCAATCCGAGCTGTCTCCTTTTATATATTAGCCTATTATGTGGCACGGTGTCAAATGCTTTAGAGAAATCCAGATATACAAGATCAATGGACTCTCCCAGGTCCAGCCTAGAGCTTACTTCATCATAGAAGCTGATCAGATTGGTCTGACATGAGCGACCTTTCATGAACCCGTGCTGGTGCGGAGTTATTCCCTTGTTCTCCTTGAGGTATTCTACGATGGCGTCTCTCAGAAACCCCTCAAATATTTTTCCAATTATTGAAGCAAGGCTTACCGGCCTGTAGTTACCAGATCTCTTCTTGACCCCTTTCTGTATAGTGGAACCACATTGGCAATGTGCCAATCCAGTGGCTCCACCTCTGTCTCAATAGTCACTAAATCTAAGAAATGGCAATCTATTGCATATTTTAGGACACTTGGGTGTGTTCCATCTGGATCCGGCTTTCTTTTTCTTTCCTTCTGTGTTTTTTTTTTTTTTTTTTGTGCACTTTCTTCTTCGTTAGGCAGGAGATATTTAGTGGGGGGTTTATTTTATCCCCTTGCATCTCGTGTGACATTTCTCTTTCGTGAATATACTTGGGGCAAAAACTATTTAATAGATTTGCCTTCTTCCACCCACCTCCTCCCTTTCCCAATCCTCTCCTATGGTTTCTCCTGCATTATTTGTTAAGGGGCAAGCGCTTTCAGTGCAAATCCTTTTACTGTTTTACATTACTGAAAAATAGTTAGGGGTTATTTATCTTTTTTGGCAATCTGTCCCCGCCTCCTCCTTTGCAGTTTGTATATTTTTTATCTTACATAATCTCTTACATCACTCTGAAAACCCATCCTGTCACTGCCACCCCCTCTTGTGCTTATAAAACTGAAATCTCGAGCATGTGCCCCTCCTGCTGAGTTGTCTGGTCTGTAAGTAACTTTGGCACGAAAGTTATGACCCACAGGAAGGGAGACCCGAATCAAGTGCGTTATGCAGTTATACAAGGCAGGATACCTATAGCCCACATTTATTGCTTCAATGCCTGCCCTGATCCCTGCACCCTGGCTCAATGTCTCATCGTCTCATCCAACTGGCCTAAGCCGTGCAGCCTCCCCACGAACTCTACCACGACAAACCTCCACTGAGGCCAAATGTTAGCGTAAGGGCCTTCCTCACATCCAACCTGCATAGACTGCTTCATCCCTCTACTGCCTCACCATCCACAAAGACAACACCCATGCTCCTTTGTCTACGCTTCTGCACGTGCCTCAGCAGCCGCAGAGACTGTCTAGTTCATGTCCATGCTTTGTGCATGCTGCTGTCTATGCCTCATGCTGCCCATGTAATGCTCCGTTAATGTTCTATGTTTTGTGGTGTTCCTGTCCTCTGTCCTCTCTATGCACGGACTGCTCCCCTCCACCTCGACAGAGCAAGAGGCAAGCCGAGCCTTTGAACATGAACACCCTGGTCTTTGCTTTCACCTCTACCAGCATCCTCACTGCCTGCCACTATACCTTCATCCTATGCCCAGTCCCAACACACCATCTACATCAGACACTCTCTGCTCTCCTCACCCATGCACAGCTCTCACTTTCGCAAATGCCTCAATCCCCCCCCCCCTCTCCTCCTCACCGCCAAGAAACACCGCAGCTACCGTCACAAAAACCCCAACCATCTGCTCACTCTTGCTGTTACTTTTAGCTGCAGGGAACATCTGCCCTCACCCCAGCCCACTCTATACTGATCCCAGCCAATACCCTCGCCAAACTCAACGCACGCACCCGCCCTTTTCAAATGCGCGCTCTGGAACTCCCAACCATCCGCTACCTCTTCGTTACCAAGAGCCTCAATCTACTGTTCCCTCACCGAAACCTGGATTCAGCAGTTTGATTCTGCTTCCCCCTCAGTATTGTTCTACGATGGCCTGCAGTTTCCCACACCCCCAGATGACAGGTGTGGCGGAGGAGTAGGCGTTCTCTCGCCAAGCTGCACCTTCCAGGTTATTCCCCTGGTTCCCTCAACTTCTCATCTTTCGAAGTACATACCCTGTGACTCTTCCATCCACTCCCTCTACGTGTCGCAGTTATCCACCGGCCCCTGAGCTCCACCCGCCTGTTCCTGGACCATGTCGCTGCCTGGCACCCCCACTTCCTGTCCTGTGAACTCCCAACCCTCATCCTCCAGGACTTCAACATCCCCACTAACGACTCCATTTCCCCATCTACCTCACAGCTTTTAACGCTCACCTCCTCCCTCGGCCTATCACAACTCTCAGACTCCCCCACTTACAGAGGCAGTAATATTCTCAACCAAATCTGCCTCTGACTTAACTAACTCCCACTCTCAGACCACAATCTCCTCTGCCTCTCCATTAGGCACCCTAACATCTCCCCAAACCCCTCATCAATCGCACCTCCAGACTGTTTGCATCCAACAGTTCGCCAAGACCCTACAGTGCTCACTGTCCCCCATCTCTTTCCTCTCATGCCCCAACCTGGCTGCCGATCATTACTCCACCACCCTCAGACGCACCCTGGAGGAAGCGAAACCCCCGTGACCAGAGCTGTAAACCGCAGACCCTGGCTCACGCCCCAAATGCGCTTCATCCGGCGATGCTCCAGATGTGCTGAACGGCTGTGGTGTAAATCCAAACAGCCTGTGGACTTCATCCACTTAAAATTTATACTTAAAACCTATAATCTTGCCCTCCATCATGGAAAACAAGTCTATTTCACCTCCCTCGTCTCCTCACTATCCCACAACCCAAAAAGACTCCAACACTTTCCATTCCCTTCTTAGTCCCCAAAAAACAGGACCCCGTGATGAACCTCAGCACTAGAGAGCTATTCCCCCAAACATTGCACAGCTAGCCCTGATCCTGGCCTTTTCAGCACTGCATCTATCACTCACCCACTACTCGAACCAGTGACAGAGGAAGAAGTCTCTAGACTGCTTTTTGCTGCTTGCACCACCACCTGCACTAGCGACCCTCTCACCACCTCCGGCCCTCACCCCCGGCTCTCATCACCCACTTCACCACCATTTTCAACCTCTCCCTGTCCTCTGGTATTTTCCCCTCTTTTAAACATTCCATCGTATCCCCTCTTCTAAAGAAACCGACCCTTGTCTCAACTGATGATGCCAACTACAGATCGTTGAGCGATCACTTTGTTCTCCGAGCGGGGTATACAGAAGACAAGCGGGGCCACTTGTTTTCTGCATTCAACTGTTCTCTGCTCAGAGCACCCGGCTGTTATATAGCCAAGCGCTCCGAGTGGGGTATGCAGAACACAGCTGGACCGTTGTGTTTTTTATACCCCGCCTGTGTCCAGGGAGCGAGATACAGCTGAAACAGCTGTGAATTGCTGATAAGGCTGAGCGTTGTCTTTCAGCATTCTGAAAGACAATGATCAGCGAACGTTAACGAAAACTGCACGATGGGGTTGGGGTTTTTTGCCTTCCTCTGGATCAACTCCGTAATAGACAGGCTGGACTAGATGGACATTGTCTTCATTCAGCCTTACATACTATGTTACTATGTTATGTTACGATGTCAGTGGTTAGACACAGCGATTATCGCTCAAAAGACAGCTTTTGAGCATTAATGGTTGTGTCTAAATGGACCTTAATCCTCCCTGACATTTCTGCTGTAGTTGACACTGTTGACCATGACCTCCTCACTATGCTCCGCTCTATTGGCTTAAAGGACACTGCTCTCTCCTGGTTCTCCTACCTCTCTGACCACTCTTTCAGCATCTCCTTCGCTGGCTCTACCTCCTCTCCATTTCCTCTCACTGTTAGGGGTCGCCATTGCTACTGGGGCCGCAATAGGGGTCGCCATTGCTACTGGGGCCGCAATAGGGGTCGCCATTGCTACTGGGGCCGCAATAGGGGTCGCCATTGCTACTGGGGACGCAATAGGGGTCGCCATTGCTACTGGGGCCGCAATAGGGGTCGCCATTGCTACTGGGGCCGCAATAGGGGTCGCCATTGCTACTGGGGTCACCTGTTACGGCCGGGGCCGCAATAGGGGGTTACCTGTTACGGCCGGGGCCGCAATAGGGGGGGGGAGGTCACCTGTTACGGCCGGGGCCGCAATAGGGGGGGGGGGGGTCACCTGTTACGGCCGTGGGCCGCAATAGGGGGGGGGGGGGTCACCTGTTACGGCCGTGGGCCGCAATAGGGGGGGGGGTCACCTGTTACGGCCGTGGGCCGCAATAGGGGGGGGGGGGCCGCAATAGGGGAGGGGGGCACCTGTTACGGCCGTGGGCCGCAATAGGGGGGGGGGCGGCACCTGTTACGGCCGTGGGCCGCAATAGGGGGGGGGGGGGGGTCACCTGTTATGGCCGGGGCCGCAATTATTACTACTGAGGCCACTGTGGGGGTGGCCATTACTAGTGGGGCCACCAATATAGGGAGTCGCCATTACTAGTGGGGCCACCAACATGGGTGGGGCACAATTACTACAGGGGGCGGATTAGTTGTGGAATCCATAGTAGCTGTAGCAGCAAAGTAGATGAGATTTTGAAAATCATCCACATGGTGTGGAAATAATCTGCACAAACCCCGTGTGGACGCTGACATGTAATGCGGGAGTTAATTCCGCAGCATGTTAATTTTAAACAGAATGTATATCAATGGCCCATCTAGCGCTTTTCTCTGTGTTTTTTTTAGACAGCCCTGTCCTTTTTATAATGATGGAGGTAAAAATCATGTCTTAATAAGCTACACCCTAGACACGCCCCTGACCACACTACAGCCACACCCCTAACCACACACCCCTTTAGTAGGGGTGCCGTGCCGTAAAAAAAAAAACTTTCCCAGGGGTGCCCCAAGGCTGAAAAGGTTGGGAAACACTGGCCTATGCAGAGATTATTAAGGCTTTTGGCAGTTTTGGAAGTCTTCCTCAAAACCTGCACATGCGCGTCTGATTGTGTATTTTTGCGTGGAATTCACCCCCATAATTTCAAAATCTCATCCACTTTGCTGCCACTGTAAATGCCATGGAATATCCATGCAGCAGTCTGAGGCATTTCCACATCCAAAATAGTCAAAATCTGCCCCATTGGTGCAAATTTAGAACACCCGCAGCTAATTTCGGAAGATACAGCTCACCCCTCCCAAGTCTTTGGCTGTCGGTGTACTACTTCACCCTGTACCCGGGTGGCCTCTAGTAACCGCAGTGCCACTGGTCAGGTGATGGCACTTCTGCATCCGCTCACCAGCGGCACTGCGCTCACTACAGGCTGCCGGATGAAGGAGTGCGCTGATAGCTGAAGACTTCGGAACGGCATCTTCTGAATTCAGTTCCTGGTTACGCAGCTGATTTAGAGCCAAAATCTGGATTTTGACTCTTGTTTTGGATGCAGAATTGGCCGTGGACATTCCGCAGCATTTCCGCCTCGTGTAACACACACCCTTTTTAGGCAAACGGTGCAATTTTTTATGCTGATTTTGGTGCAGGTCCACACCAAAATATGCCGTGAGAATATACCCTAACGGTAGTTCCTCTGTGTCCCTGGCCTGTACCCCTCCACCAGTAATGATGGCCTGTTTTTTTTTCTATTTTTTGCTAAATATTAAAATTTTCTATTCAGACTTCCTAGCCAAACTACCAGAGGGACAGGAGTGTGCTCATGGCCGCACTGACGGCACTACTCTTAGTAGGAAGGCCGGTGGGGAGTAGGTTAATTCAAAAGCCGAGCGATTCCTAGCCTGGGAGCCGCGGCCCTCTGATGGGGAATCCCTGGCCTACAAGATGGGCCACTTTCAGGGAAATTTTAGGTTCCCCATCTGTCCATGGGTGGGTAAATGCATGCAGTCAGCCCTCCACAGGCAACGAGTACTCGAGGTTGTGGAAAAGGAGGTGCCAGCTCCTGTAGAGTAAGGCTCACTCAGAGGAGAAGGGCGACAAACAGGCGGTGGAAGATGACCCAACATGGAGAGGCAGAAAGGTGTCATAGCAGCTCAGAGGGGAAGGTGGAAGAGGCAGATGTTGCGGATTAGAACCCTCCCAAGATAGGGAGTTGCAAATAAAGAGAGGTGGTGTACAGCCAACATTGCTTACTACTAGTCGCAGCAGCAGCAACATCGGGACTACAGCTAAGTCTGCTCACAGGACTTGTGCAGCCTGCATAGTCTTAGAATCACACGTGGTGACCATACAGTGGTGACCTGTAAGAGTTCCCGTAAGTGTTTAAAACATAACAAGAACATAAACAACCTCAACACAACGTGAATGAATAGTCACATATTACCCATTGCTTTGGAGAGCTCACCTGGGCCAGAGGGCAGTCAGCCTCATCAACCTCCCTCTTCCGCTATCTCCCTTCCTGTACATGCAGTATCTTCTGAGCACAGTGAGGCAGTTTTGTGTAGGGGCAGTAGCACGCCTACATCAGGCCTCTCCTCCGACACCGATGATCAGGCTGCAGGCTTCAGAGCCAAGAGCTGGCCTGCCACCACCACCAACATTCCCATGGGTCCAGTTCAGCAGTCAGCCCTTTATCCCCCAGCCATGGGAATGTTAAAAAAAAACATACCACTCCAACCACCCATGAGTACAGAGCCTGGACAATAGTATTGCATAACTGCTTGCAATGGAAATGCTGCCCTTCAAGCTACTGAAAACATACATTCATGAAAACAACTATCCAGCATGATACAAAGGAAAAAAAGTTACAAAGCTTTATTAGAAAAAATTGAAAAAAAACACCAAGCCATTAATACCGCCACATGGTGACCTCTGATGCATTTCGTGTCCCCTCCTCTTCCTACCACCTTTCATCACCCTCCACATCGGCACAGACATGCACATGGGAAACGCCACCATGATGTGCTAAAACCCATCATACTCATCAGTATGACCAACCCTGTCGTCTGCCTGCTGAAGCAGTCCCTACTGGGCTTCAGGGACGATGTGTTGTTGGCACAGGAGGAAGGGGTACCAATCTCCCAATTGTCTGGCCAGTCCACATGACTGAAAATCACAGGGAGGGTGGCTTTTGGGCAAGAAGCGTGGTCATCCTCCCCACCATGGGAGGAGTATAGAGAAGGAAGAGCAAGAGAAGAAAGAAAAGGACCAGATGCAGGGGAGAGGGCTATGCAATGTCCCTTCTATCTGTCTCTAAGCCCAGATGTTCTACATGGATGGCGGGACCAGCCAGAGGATACTCCTAGGCCTCACACCGTGAAATGTGGGCCATCACCCTGAGGCGTATGAGCGCTTCTATGCTGCAGTGCTTGTAGAAAGACCATCACATAACCTACATCAAAACATCAGATAACAACTGGGTGGCCATCGTCCTTGATCCCCACTACAAAGCCAAAATGACAAATCTCATTCCAGCAGGGCAGAGGGAACTCCAAATGTAGCAGCATCAAGAAAGACTGTTAAGCAGCTTGAGCGGAGCATTTTCCCATGCTTGTGGGGATGCATCTGCAATAGATTGCAGCTCTGCAGCTTATGGCGGATAAGCAGGAAGCCACAACAGCAGCACCACCTCCGGTGGTAGGGGCTTAGCTAAAGGCTCATGGGCCCGGGTGCAAAAGTTTATCTTGGGGCCCCCAAATTTCTCTTTAACCCCTTAACGCATAGGTGTAACATGAAGCTCCTGGGCCCTAATGCAAAACCTGTAACAGGGCTCCCAACTCTAGTGCTTTACCCATAGTACTGAGCTACCTACATGGAGAAGAGAGGCCTTATGGCTCTCTAAGGCTGCTGCCCATCCATAGACAATGTGGATTGCCTAAAGTTTATAAAAATTAATCAGACTTCGGTTCCTCCACGGCAGATTCCACTGGTTAGTTGGCACACTAGCAATTTTTACTCATATATGACTGAGCATAGATTTATATCAATGACCACACTGTGGTGCTGCTGCGGCTCTCCTTCTTCCACCATGTTTCCTCCTCCTGCTACTCCCCCCCCCTCCACCTCTCCAAGCAAAGAATATGTCAAAATGGAAATAGAAAATTATAGTTCTGACGTTTAGACAATGGGCACACTTTGCCCTCAAGGCGCTGACAGTGCTGCTGCTTCCACAAGGTTTCCTCTTCATTTTCCCCTAAAACAAAAGTTACTGTATATACTCGAGTATATACACATTTTTTTGTGCTGAAAAAGCCCCCCCTCAGCCTATATTAGAGTCAGGGAAGGGTTAAAAAAAAACCTCCATACTCACCTTCCAGCCGGCGTCTGTGTCTCTGGCAGTGGTGCAGCAGGCTGCTTGAATTCTCTCCGCTATCATCCTCCACCGTCCTCTTTGCTCGGTTCTGTCAACCCCCGCCATCAGCGCTGTGTAAGTAAGAGCTATGATTGGATCGAGCGTCAGCCAGTCACAGCTATTGCTCGATCATTCACAGCCAATCAAGCTGCTTTAGAATTCTCCCCGCTGACATCTCCCTGCTCGGCTTTCAAATCCCCTGCAGTCAGTGCTGTGTAAGTAAGCGCTGTGATTGGATCGAGCGCCAGCTGTGATTGGCTGGCGCTCAATCCAATCACAGCGATTACTTACACAGCACTGACAGAGCCAAGCAGAGAGGACAGTGGGGAATTCAAGCAGCTTGTCGCACAGACACAGACGCCGGCTGGGAGGCGAGTATGGAGGTTTTTTTAACCTAGTATATACTCAAGTATAGCTTGGCTTATACTCGAATCAATAAGTTTTCCCAGTTTTTTGTGGTAAACTTATTGTCTCGGCTTATACTCGGGTCGGCTAATACTCCAGTATATACGATATTTTCAAAAGCACAAGAAGCATCTGTAGCTCCACAGCTTTTTCTTGGAGAAGGTCCATACTTGGGTGTTCTGTTCACCTGATAAAATATGCTCTTTGCTAAATTTATGACATTGTTTGTAAAACAAGCAGCACACCTGCTGTCTTCCTTGGCTTAATTTTTTTTATATCGGAGACCATATGTATGTTTCCTTTTGCTTTCAGTGGCACTCCTCTGCTCCGAGTGACCCCCACAACATTGTATACTATTTTTACCATTTTTTGGGAGAAGCACAGTGTTCCCCAGATATGTGTATGTATTCCAATGCAATTTGGGAGCCTCTGGCTGTATTAGGGACCTTCTAGTTAGTGAACCACACTGGCAATGCGCCAATCAAGCCGGGGTTGAGCCACTGGATTGGCGCATTGCCAATGTGGTTCCAATATACAAAAAGGGGTCTAAAAGTGAGCCTGGTAACTACAGGCCGGTAAGTCTCACTTCAATAATTGAAAAAATATTCAAGGGGTTTCTGAAAGACACCATCCTAGAATACCTCAAAGAAAACAACGACAACTCCTCATCAGCATGGGTTCATGAGGGGGCGATCATGTCAGACCAATCTGATCAGCTTCTACGATGAAGTAAGCTCTAGGCTGGACCTGGGAGAGTCTATTGATCTCGTATATCTGGATTTCTCTAAAGCATTTGACAACGTGCCACATAATAGGTTGATCTATAAAATGAGAAGCTCGGATTGGGGGGAAATGTGTATCTGGGTAAAGAATTGGCTCACAGATAGAAGACAGAGGGTGGTAATAAACAGTTCATACTCTGATTGGGCCACCGTCGCTAGTGGGGGGGGGGGGGGCACAGGGTTCAGTATTGGGCCCCATTCTGTTCAATATATTTACCAACGACCTGATAGAGGGGCTGCACAGTAAAATATAGATATTTGCAGAATATATGAAACTATACAAGATAATTAATACAATGGAGGTCAATATGCGGCTACAAACGGACCAAGATAAGCCGGGGGCTTGGGCAGAAAAATGGGAAATGAAGTTCAACATCGATAAATGTAAGGTTATGCAGAAGGGCAGGAAATATTGAAAAAGACCTGGGGGTACTAGTGGACTGTAGATTTAACTGGAGCAATCAATGCCAGTCAGCTGCTGCAAAAGGAAATAAAGTCTTGGGGTGCATTAAAAGAGGTATAGGGGCGAGGGACGAGAACATTACCCCCCCACTATATAAGGCACTTGTCAGACCTCACATGGAATACTGCGTACAATTCTGGACACCGGCGCTCAGGAAAGATGTTACAGTGCTTGAGGGGGTTCAAAGAAGGGCAACTAAATTAATACATGGAATGACGGGACTGGAATACCCAGAGAGGCATCAAAATTAGGATTATTTGCCCTGAAAAAAGACGGCTAAGGGGCGACCAAATAACCATGTATAAGTACATGAGGGGACAATACAAGGATCTCTCCCATTATCTGTTTATACCCAGGACTGCGACGGTAACAAGAAAGCATCCGCTATGTCTAGAGGAAAGCAGGTTTTATCACCAACACAGAAGGGGGTTCTTTACTGTAAGAGCAGTGAGACTGTGGAACTCTCTGCCTGAGGACATGGTGATGGCAAAATCCATAGAGCAGTTTAAGAAGGACTACATGTATTTCTAGAGCACTATGATATTATAGGATATAGACATTAGGTGACCAGCGGGGTTGTTGATCCGGGTCTTGGAGTCAGGTAGGATCTCAAATGTTGATTCAGGGATTATTCTGACTACCATTATGAAGTCGGAAAGAATTTTTTCCTCCAAATGAAGTAAATTGGCTTCTGCGTTGTTGTTTTTTTTTGTCTTCCTCTGGGCCAACAAAGGGGAGGGTTGAAACTGGCTGAACTAGATGGGGATTGCCCTCATTCAGCTTAACATACTATGTTACTATGGACTGCCCATATGTAACCCCATTTTAACTACTTTTGACTTTAATGGGTGTTGGATTCAACCATCCCAATTTCCGACGATTGTTTGGAAATCGGGCCAATCTAGATACAAATTAATGATTCCAGTAATTACTCATCACTAGCCATGACGTCACCCCAGTCCCTTCCTGAGGGTGTAAAGCGAGAGCCTGAATCCAGGGCCTGAGAGTGTGGGATGAAGGCCTGAAGCCGGGGCCTCAGCGTGTAGGACAAATGCTGGAAGCCAGGGCCTGGGGTTGTAGGAAAGACGCCTGAAGCCAAGGTCTGAGAGCGTAGCGCAGAAGCCTGAACTCAGGGCTTGCGGGTTTGGGCCTAAAGCCAGGGACTGAGGTTGTAAGGTAGAAGATTGAAACCAGGGCCTAAGGATGTAGGACAAAAGCCTAGCGCCGGTGCCATAGGGTGTAAGGTGGAAGCCTGATGCTGAGCCCTGAGGGTATAGAACGGCATGAAGCTGGGGCTTGAAGGGATAGGGCAAAAGCCTGACTCCGTAGCATTAGGGTGTAGAGCTGCAGCCGGAACTCAGTGCCTGAGGTTGTAGGATAGAGGCCTAAATCTGGGGCCTGAGGGTGTAAGGTAGAAGGTTGAAGCCGGGGCCTGGGGTTGTAGGATGAAGGTTTGAAGCTGGAGCCTGAGGGTGTAAGGCAGACGTATGAAGGAATGGCCTAACAGTGGTGTGTGGAGGCCTGAAGCTCGGGCCTAAGGGTGCAAGGTAGAAGCCTGACGCTAGGGCTTAAGGGTGTAAGGCGGAAATCTAAACCCAGGGCCTATGGGTGTATGGCGGAAAACTGAAGATAGGGCTTGAGGATGGAGGCCTCAAGCTAGGGCCTGATGGTATTAAGCAGAAGTCTGAAGCTGGGGCCTGAGGGTGTAAGGCGGTAGTCTGAACCCAGGTCCAGAGGGTGTGGGTGGAAGCCTGAAGCCGGGGCCCTGAGGGTCGAGGGCAAAGGGCTAAAGCAGGGCCTGAGGGTGTTAGGCAGAAGTCTGAAGCCGGGGCCATAGTGTGTAATGTAGAAGTCGCTTCCTTGTAGGCGGGATTTGTGAATATCGCTATTCTACATGAAATATAATGTATCATCTCCCAGGGCAGGTATTATAGGGGCTTCTATATAGAGAGCAGAGAACATATAACTCCACCTATAGTGATGTCATAATGTCAGCTCCTATCTCCAGTTACAAGTATTATGAGGTTCAGTCTCTGATGGGGGCGCTAGCGTTGTCTGTGGCCTCACGTTTACACAACAGACTACCTAAAAAAGGCTGAATACTGTGAAAGAGCAACCGAGTACAGAAGACACATGGGGCCCTGTATAAAATTAGGACACAGCCTAAAATCACTTACAGGGGTGCAAAAAGCAGCCAGGGTGTCCTAATAAAACATGCAAGGGATCGCCACTCAGCAAGGAATTAGCGAATAATGGCCCACATTTATTAAAGATGCTTTTACACGGAATGATTATCGTTCAAAAATCTGCTGGATCGTTCAAATTTGACATTACTTAAGCTGAGCTACATATTGTATCACACTCCAGAGCTGCACTCACTATTCTGCTGGTGGAGTCACTGTGTACATACATTACTTATCCTGTACTGATCCAGAGTTACATCCTGTATTGTACTTCAGAGCTGCACTCACTATTCTACTGGTGGAGTCACTGTGTACATACATTACTTATCCTGTACTGATATGGAGTTTCTTCCTGCATTATACTCCAGAGCTGCACTCACTATTATGTGGGTGGTGGAGTCACTGTGTACATACATTACTTATCCTGTACTGATCCTCAGTTACATCCTGTATTATACTCCAGAGCTGCACTCACTATTCTGCTGGTGGAGTCACTGTGTACATACATTACTTATCCTGTACTGATCCTCAGTTACATCCTGTATTATACTCCAGAGCTGCACTCACTATTCTGCTGGTGGAGTCACTGTGTACATACATTACTTATCCTGTGCTGACCCTGAGTTACATCCGGTATTATACTCCAGAGCTGCACTCACTATACTGCTGGTGGAGTCACTGTGTACATACATTACTTATCCTGTACTGCTCCTGAGTTACATCCTGTATTTTACTCCAGAGCTGAGCTCACTATTCTGCTGGTGGAGTCACTGTGTACATACATTACTTATCCTGTGCTGACCCTGAGTTACATCCTGTATTATACTCCAGAGCTGCACTCACTATTCTGCTGGTGGAGTCACTGTGTACATACATTACTTATCCTGTACTGACCCTGAGTTACATCCTGTATTTTACTCCAGAGCTGCACTCACTATTCTGCTGGTGGAGTCACTGTGTACATACATTACTTATCCTGTACTGATCCTGAGTTACATCCTGTATTATACCCCAGAGCTGCACTCACTAATCTGCTGGTGGAGTCACTGTGTACATACATTACTTATCCTGTACTGCTCCTGAGTTACATCCTGTATTATACTCCAGAGCTGCACTCACTATACTGCTGGCGGAGTCACTGTGTACATACATTACTTATCCTGTACTGCTCCTGAGTTACATCCTGTATTTTACTCCAGAGCTGAGCTCACTATTCTGCTGGTGGAGTCACTGTGTACATACATTACTTATCCTGTGCTGACCCTGAGTTACATCCTGTATTTTACTCCAGAGCTGCACTCACTATTCTGCTGGTGGAGTCACTGTGTACATACATTACTTATCCTGTGCTGACCCTGAGTTACATCCTGTATTATACTCCAGAGCTGCACTCACTATTCTGCTGGTGGAGTCACTGTGTACATACATTACTTATCCTGTACTGACCCTGAGTTACATCCTGTATTTTACTCCAGAGCTGCACTCACTATTCTGCTGGTGGAGTCACTGTGTACATACATTACTTATCCTGTACTGATCCTGAGTTACATCCTGTATTATACTCCAGAGCTGCACTCACTATTCTGCTGGTGGAGTCACTGTGTACATACATTACTTATCCTGTACTGATCCTGAGTTACATCCTGTATTTTACTCCAGAGCTGAGCTCACTATTCTGCTGGTGGAGTCACTGTGTACATACATTACTTATCCTGTGCTGACCCTGAGTTACATCCTGTATTTTACTCCAGAGCTGCACTCACTATTCTGCTGGTGGAGTCACTGTGTACATACATTACTTATCCTGTGCTGACCCTGAGTTACATCCTGTATTATACTCCAGAGCTGCACTCACTATTCTGCTGGTGGAGTCACTGTGTACATACATTACTTATCCTGTACTGACCCTGAGTTACATCCTGTATTTTACTCCAGAGCTGCACTCACTATTCTGCTGGTGGAGTCACTGTGTACATACATTACTTATCCTGTGCTGACCCTGAGTTACATCCTGTATTATACTCCAGAGCTGCACTCACTATTCTGCTGGTGGAGTCACTGTGTACATACATTACTTATCCTGTACTGATCCTGAGTTACATCCTGTATTTTACCCCAGAGCTGCACTCACTATTCTGCTGGTGGAGTCACTGTGTACATACATTACTTATCCTGTACTGATCCTGAGTTACATCCTGTATTTTACTCCAGAGCTGCACTCACTATTCTGCTGGTGGAGTCACTGTGTACATACATTACTTATCCTGTACTGATCCTGAGTTACATCCTGTATTTTACTCCAGAGCTGCACTCACTATTCTGCTGGTGGGGTCACTGTGTACATACATTACTTATCCTGTACTGATCCTGAGTTACATCCTGTATTTTACCCCAGAGCTGCACTCACTATTCTGCTGGTGGAGTCACTGTGTACATACATTACTTATCCTGTACTGATCCTGAGTTACATCCTGTATTTTACTCCAGAGCTGCACTCACTATTCTGCTGGTGGAGTCACTGTGTACATACATTACTTATCCTGTACTGATCCTGAGTTACATCCTGTATTATACCCCAGAGCTGCACTCCCTATTCTGCTGGTGGAGTCACTGTGTACATACATTACTTATCCTGTACTGATCCTGAGTTACACCCTGTATTATACCCCAGAGCTGCACTCACTATTCTGCTGGTGGAGTCACTGTGTACATACATTACTTAGCCTGTACTGATCCTGAGTTACATCCTGTATTTTACTCCAGAGCTGCACTCACTATTCTGCTGGTGGAGTCACTGTGTACATACATTACTTATCCTGTACTGATCCTGAGTTACATCCTGTATTATACCCCAGAGCTGCACTCACTATTCTGCTGGTGGAGTCACTGTGTACATACATTACTTATCCTGTGCTGACCCTGAGTTACATCCTGTATTTTACTCCAGAGCTGCCATTCACAGTTATAGACATTAAAATAATATTTAATTAGGATTACATTTAAATTAGGGCTTAACATAAACAACACACAACATACAGTTTCTTATTACTGAGTCATATTTGCAATAGGCTGCAGTAAACATAAATCAGAGGGTCCGTCCTCATGTATGGGAGTCAGTATAGTGAAGTCTCAATAAAGGAGACTAATTCACTGTACAATGAGACGAGCCATAAAGTAAGCCCTACTGAGAACTATTAGGCTGAACAACAATTGGTCCACCATATGATTCATATAGCTCACATGCATAAATGACAGTGTCCAAAGTCCACTACTGGACTCAAAAGAGGACTAGCTGACACTTACTAGAGCATCCTTAATGCTTGAGAAGGGCCATTCAGTGGCCGAAACGCGTTGCATCCGTCCTACCGGCTGTTAGACCCCCAGTGAGGGTTCACATATGCTATATATGCTGTAAAACCAGCTCATGGGTAAAATCCCTAAAAAGCATCGGTCCTTAAGGGGTTAAAGAGAGGCCTTGTGTAAAGGGTTAATATGTTGGGAACATAACGTATGATATGATATGTAAAGAGTTAGGATGTGTAATGCGTGTGATGTGTCTGTGACGCAGGATATGGAATTGGGCAGTGAGGCACATGATACGGAGCTGCTGGAACGGATTCCAGGAAGATGAGAAAAAAGGGCTTTTGAATTTTTCTCTTTCTGTGGCGGAGGCGGTGTGACCCGGCCGTCTCCGCTGCCCCACCTCTGACCTGGCCGTTTCCGCTGCCCCTCCTCTGACCCGGCCGTCTCCGCTGCCCCTCCTCTGACCCGGCCGTCTCCGCTGCCCCTCCTCTGACCCGGCCGTCTCCGCTGCCCCTCCTCTGACCCGGCCGTCTCCGCTGCCGCTCCTCTGACCCGGCCGTCTCCGCTGCCGCTCCTCTGACCCGGCCGTCTCCGCTGCCGCTCCTCTGACCCAGCCGTCTCCGCTGCCGCTCCTCTGACCCGGCCGTCTCCGCTGCCGCTCCTCTGACCCGGCCGTCTCCGCTGCCGCTCCTCTGACCCGGCCGTCTCCGCTGCCCCTCCTCTGACCCGGCCGTCTCCGCTGCCCCTCCTCTGACCCGGCCGTCTCCGCTGCCCCTCCTTTGACCCGGCCGTCTCAGCGGTCGCTCCTGTGACCCGGCCGTCTCCGCTGCCCCTCCTCTGACCCGGCCGTCTCCGCTGCCGCTCCTGTGACCGCTCCTCTGACCCGGACGTCTCCGCTGCCGCTCCTGTGACTGCTTCTAAAAGTGACCTTGGACCGTTGGTGTGGACAGCTGGTAACTAGAAAGGCTGCCCACACTAGGTGGCATAAACAAAAAAATAACGCTGCCTTATACGCCGTGGCGCTTGGTCTCCTAGAAGTTCCTGTCCAGCAGCCCCGTGCACCCCCACTGTCCCCTCCAGCAGCCCTTGTGTGTACCCCCACTGTCTCCTCCAGCACCCCCCGTGAGCCCCCCCACAGACTCTGTTCACCCCTTGCTGTCCCCTCCAGCAGCCTCTGTTCACACCCCCCCCCAGCTGTCCACTCCAGCTGCCCCCGTGCGCTCCCCGCTGTCCACTCCAGCTGCCCCCATGCACCCCTCCTCTATCTACTCCAGCTGCCCCCGTGCGCCCCCCGCGGTCCCCTACAGCAGCCCCGTGTGCCACCCTGCCGTCGGTTCCAGTAGCCCCTGCCGTCCCGTCCAGCATCCTTCCATGCGCCCCTGCTGTGCCCTCCAGCAGCCTCCGTGTGCCCCCCCCCCCGCTGTCTCCCCCAGCGGCCACCGTGCTCCGTCCCCTCCAGCAGCCCGTTGCCCCCCGCTCTCCCTTCCAGCAGCCCACACTCTGCCGTCCCCTCCAGCAGCCCCCACTGTCCACTTTAGCGGCCCCCTTTGCGCCCCCCCGCTGTCCACTCCAGCAGCCCCCGCTCCGCTGTCCCCTCCAGCAGCCTCCGTGCGCCCCCCACCGTCCCCTCCAGCAGCCCCCGTGCACCACCCGCCGTCCCCTCCAGCAACCTCTGTGCGCCATCACCTCCAGCAGCCCGAGCTCCGCCATCCCCTCCAGCAGCCCCCGTGCGCCCCCCGACGTCCACTCCAGCGGCCCCCATGCGCCCCCCCCCTGTCCACTCCAGCGGCCCCCCCATGCGCCCCCTCGCTGTCCCCTCCAGAAGCCTCAGTGCGCCCCCGTGTTAAGAAAATTGTAGATCAATGTATCAGTTAATTGTTCTTTTATTGCATTGTAGGCTAGAAATATATAGCATGGTACTATTATAAAGTGGTGAAGGGGTTAAACGAAACCCTTCTATAGGCTTGCATGTCTTCTGAGGTAGACAGACAGACGAGATTAGACAGTCTGCTAGACCACCCATGTATGTATGTTTATAGACAATGTATACAGGAAACGCAGTAGACTATAAGCCTCCCATGCATTCCTTTTTCCTCAACTCATAACGGTTTCATTGTATGTAATAGATACACCTTAGGAGGTGTAACTTATGGTAATCATTTTTTGTTTTAGCCTATTATGTATTCTTATTAATCTTGGAGGTATATACTTTTGCTGTAATGTCATTTATGGTATATAATCTTTGACCACCTTAGAATAAATTAGAGATCATCTGATACCGCACAGGCTGGTGTGATTTGTATTTCTCCTGGGTCCAGACTTCTGCACGGGATCTGGGATCGTCTTCTCTTTGATAAACACATAAATTCTCCTTACATTTTTGGTCCTTCGAGCCGGAAAGACTCACTGCAGAGGGAGAGGACAGCCTGGCTGTGAAAAGGTGGGTCTGAAGTACTCTCCGATCATTAAAAGACCTCCGTCTTGCTTAGACGTCATTAGAGGCCAGTCGGGCATCCTGTCTGAAACAGTGACGTTTTTCCGAACTAGCCGGAGAATTTGGAAGCCTCCCAGATAACGTGTAGTAAGTATAACAATGGTTAAACTTTTCTTCTCTCTTCTTCTTCTTCTGTATACTTTAGTGTTAGTAGAATTTACAATGTGTATTGTAAATGAGAGGCAAGTATAGACGAAGGGACAATAGCAGTAGTCTATGTGAAATGTGTAAGGTAAATGAGAAGTATAGACCAATGGGTTGCCAAAGGGGCAATAGCAGTAGTCTATGTGAGACCATAGCCATTGTGAGAAGGCTACAGGAAAGAATTAACTCCGTGCGACACGTAAAAAGTGGTTAGATGACGTCATGGGGCACAGGGGTGTCCAGGAACTTTACTTCTTCTCTTTCTATTACTTTCTCTTTGATATTGTGTTATAGAGTAACTAAGAATATGAAGAGGGCGGCCGCCTACTAACATAATGTACTATTTGTATTGCTGTCTTATATTGCATGAAGCGAATGTGTGAGTGATTGAGATGAGTGGAATAAATAAATAAATTAAAAGTCCTAGTTGTAAAGAATTATGTGATAAAATACGGACAAAATCAGCTAAAAGATCAGCAGAAATACGGATTATCCGCTGCTGAAGTCTGGTTAAAAGAAGCCCCAAACTGTCACGCCCATATAAAAAGAGACGCCCGACAGTTTGATGAACAATTCAAAGGGTTAATGAGGAGTTCCAATTGAATGAAAAATAGAGAGAGCAGATAGAATAATTCTAGGGCCAGATTGGAGTTCTGTAGAAGGAAATTAGAATGGGAGGGGAGGAGATGGTAGACCCCTTCCATAGTATAATCAGAAGGGAATAGGAGGTTATATAGTGAGATACATGGTTACCCTGAGGATGGGATCCTTGGAGGAGGTTATATAGTGAGATACATGGTTACCCTGAGGATGGGATCCTTGCAGGATGTTTTGCAGAATATGCAAAACATGCAGAAAAGTGTTACAAAGAAAAGGGTGAGAAAGTGAGGTTTTTTATATGGGGAGAAGAATGTGATATGATGGTTCAAGAAAGTCAGAGAGGTCATTGGACAGTGAGAGGATGTGAAAGTAGAGACAGAGGAAGAAGCAGAGGGGGGATGCAGCTCGGGGATTTAAATGTGTGTTGGAATTATGGGAAGTCTAGTGATTTTGCCGGAGAGTGCCCTGAGAAACAATGTTCTCAGCCACCTTGGGGAAAAATGACTAGGAGGGGTGGATGTACAACACTTGGAGGATCTCTTGGCAATTTCCACTGCCTGAGATAGATCTCCAGGTGAATGGGCGGATGATTACTTTCCTGGTGGGCTCAGGAGCCACCAGGACATTAATACATCCCAATATGTGGCCAATGTTAAATGTATTAATAGTCATATCCTGGTAAGAGGGGTTAATGGCCGGACCCACAGGGAATCCCTCTCTGAACCAGTTATAACAGACCTAGAGACAAATAAGCCTGTGAATGTCAGATTATGTAGTCTCGAATATGTCCAGTAAATGTGTTGAGATGAGATATTATGATAGAATTAGGTATACCTTCACCAGAGTACCTCAGGGCTGCTGTGAACCTCCAACAATGTTCTCCCAGGCTATGTCAGCACACTTAGCGCAGTTCCAGCCTCTTAGAGGTAGTCAGCGACTACTGCATGTTGGTAGCCAGCAGCAGACAGTGGAGAGAATTGTGGGGGGACACAGTCGCACTCTTGAGGTTTATTTATGAGCAAGGCCATAAAGTAAACATGTAGAAACTCCAATACGGTCAGCGAACGGTTAAATATTTGGGGTATAACCTGTCAGATGAAGGTAGGCAAGCAATTCTGGAGGTCCCAAAACTATGAGCAAATGATGTCCTCTTTGGGAATGACAATGTTACGTGTGCTGCTGGGATATGTTGTTCTATTGTGTTTCCAGCAGCACAGCACTCACAGGGTTAATGATTGAGCTGGCTGGGTGTGGTACTGTCTGCTAGCCAATCCCCTGGTCAGTCTATATGGCCCCTCAGGTGGGCCGTCATGAATGCTTGTCTGGTGAGGGTTGCAGTGTGACTTGGTTCATGTCCGTTTGTACGTTTATATTCTGTCAGTTTTGTGTTAGTTTGCTGTGTGTCCTGCTATCTGTGTCCTGTCCTGTTGCAGCGTGCGGTGTGAACGCTGTCCGGTTCTGCTGGACTCCTGGTTAGTGTAGGGACTAGCAGTATAACCAGGAGCCGTGAAGTGGCCTGCTAGCTTCCACTTATTGTACAACATGTCAACTAATACCTGATATTCATATTCAGCTTCCAATCTGGTACTAGTGGTTGCATGTTGTGTGCAGTGTATTCTGGGTCTGTCATGTGGCATGTGAATGCATCCTGTTCTGGTGTGTGGCTCCTAGGATCAGCTAGGGCCCAGATCCGAAGACCGCTGGGCTGCCCTTATTAGGGCAATGTCCCCGCTTAGGTAGGGCCACTGTCATCCTCCCTTGTAGCACAGGGTCAGTTGCCTGAAACCGGTGTGAGTCCCGTGTGACCCTGGTGATACCCGTGTGCGTCCCCTTTGGTCATGATCATGTGGGTTCCGTGCTTGGCCTGCCCACACGATCGTAACAGACAAACTTCTGCAGCTCCTGGATCCCAAATTCTGCATCTCTGACAGCGCTTCTTACCAGACTCTGGTGGGCACATCAGTCTGGGGGGCTGCTGAACTACAGCAAGCCCTTTGTGCTAACTGTTGACTCAGGGGAAGGATATATCACCTCTGTGTTAACTCAAGAACACGGTGGGAAGCAGACTAGATCCAGTGGCCGAGCGCTCCCAGCCTGTGTACAAGCGGTAGTCAGACCTTCTGCCACTATAGTGCTGTCCCCCCACACACTGAGTACCGCACGCAGTTAGTTATACTCATATCTCAGTCCTTGTAGACATCCCCCTGCAGGACACTACTGCTCACAGCCGCACCTGACAACCTTGGGATGTACTACGCTCCATCCATCTACCTTACTGCCCATTTCTTCAGACGGTCCTCCATACAACTGTCTAGGAGAGATGGCACATAAGGTGTTACCCCGACCAGATCTGCAGGATGTATCTCTTGTGGATGCTGAATACACTCTTGTAGATGGGCTGTACATCTCCGCAGAGAAAGGAAAAAGCTATCTTACCTAAATTGTTCTTCAGATGTGCAGCAGTTTTGAGCCATGGCCTGTGTCATGTCTCAACAGGGGGGATGGTGGCGCTCATATGGACAGTGTTCACAGCCTAGGGGTTTACAAACTACTCTAAAACATTTTTTTTTGTCTTGTATTATTTGTGCTAAACAATGCAGAAGGGAGTATAAGACCAGGAGGGGGCGCCGTCCGACACATGGGGGATGCTGGGAGAGCTCTGAGTGTAACTTCTATAGAAGGAGTGACGAGCGCCATACTGGTAGATCTGCTCCCTGACCTACTGACTGCAATCCCTGCTAGCCATCATAAACCGCTCATGCAGTCATACTGATTCTGCCATCACACGGCTAAATGTCTGACCATTGTCTATGTGTATAGCATCCCTCACACTCCACCCCGCCATACCGTGCACATCTCCACCCCGCCATACCGTGCACATCTCCACCCCGCCATACCGTGCACATCTCCAGCCCGCCATACCGTGCACATCTCCAGCCCGCCATACCGTGCACATCTCCAGCCCGCCATACCGCGCACATCTCCAGCCCCCCATACCGTGCACATCTCCACCCCGCCATACCGTGCCCATCTCCACCCCGCCATACCGTGCACATCTCCACCCCGCCATACCGTGCACATCTCCACCCCGCCATACCGCGCACATCTCCAGCCCCTTTACCTTCTGTATCACCCCATTACCTGTAGTATGTAAGCTGGTTGGAGCAGGACCCTCACCCCTATTGTCTGGTTGGAGCAGGACCCTCACCCCTATTGTTTCCATCTGCTGATTACTATGTAACCGCGGTTCTGTAATGTTTGTACTTTTGTCTTTCTGTATCCCCCCTGTCTATGTAAGCGCTGCGGGATATGTTGGCGCTATACACAAAGATTATTATAGATGTGTGTCAGATGCGGGACTTGTTGGCATTGCACACAAAGGGGTAAGGCGTGGCTAGATGCTTGCCTGGCTTGATCGTACTCCTGGTCAGGCCACGTCCCTGGCGGCCATCTTAGTGCTAGTCATGGCCTGCAGCCATTTTAGTACCTGCTGTAAGACCTTCAGCCGCCGCCCAGGTGCCATCTTGGCTCCTTACATCCCATAGCTGTACCTTCTACCTGGCATCCCAATGCTTGCACTTGTAGTACACAACACCAGTGATTAGTGCCTTCTCTGAACTGCATAGGAATAGTCAGCAGCCTCCATCACTGTCCTCTGTGTGCTGATGATATGTTGTCTACCTGAGGTGTGTGCTATAAGATAGGCTCAGTATGATATTTAGTCTAGCGAGGAATATGTAAGGTCTCCTTCAGATAAGTGTCAGGTGGTGAGGGGACGGGGTGCTATGGGTGATGGTAGTGAGGGGACAGGTTGCTATGGGTGATGGTAGTGAGGGGACAGGTTGCTATGGGTGACGGTAGTGAGGGGACAGGTTGCTATGGGTAACGGTAGTGCTGACAAGGATCAGGGATAGTAGGCAGCCGGACAGAAGGGATGATTACATGATACAGACAGTCCTGGGATCAGACAGTGGAGGAATGAAGGTTTACAGTAGTATTAGATGAAGATGACAACGGCCTGAGTGCTGCTCTGTGTGCTGGGGTCAGCTCACAAATGGTTACATCCTCTGTTACATGGGAATGCTTGTTTCACCCTCACCCCCGCCTTTCAGCTTTAGAGTTCAGTGAGGGAGGGAGGGGGTATGTGACTGACTCTAGCCATGCTCTGCTTGCTTGATATGAATAGACCTGTAATGAAGATGATCATGGATGAAGTTTAGTATAAACCTGTGTGAATAGGGAACGTCCATTCTTGCTGTTATTTGTGTACATGTTCGTTCTGTGATTGGTTTGCAGTGAGTTTGATTGTTAAATGGTGTTTTCAATGTGATAATGTCATGTAAGATATAATAATAATAATGAAGTTGTTGATAATGTGAGAGCTGAGTGTCCCTATTAAGGGAAGGATAGCACAAGGATGCTGCAGTTAGCTGAAGGAGTCCAGCCACAGTTAAAGCTCTGTTTATCTTACTCCATCACCTCTCCCTGATAAGAGAAATTCCTGAGGGGGGTTGTTAAGGTTGGAGGATCAAGCGACTGCAGATGATTGGAGTAGTAGTAGTTGTGTGAATCTTAATGTTATGCAGTAAATATTGTGTATAGAGAATGTTAATAATAATTATATGAGATAGAAAGACTTGACCCCACGATAGATAAAAGTTAATGACAAGTCCTCACGCTGTGATGAACGTAAAATGTGTGATTAAGCTTCTTAACTGTACCTACCCCCCACAGATAAGTGATCCATGTTATACATTGAGTTTGCTGTTTCCACCTGTGAGCGGGGACCAAATACCTGCTGTTGCCTCTGATCTTGGGGTCATGCTTGCTTCGCGCTACCTGGTAATGGGACCGAGGCAGACTATGGGAGACTGCCTGAGGGATGCTGTGCGGAGAGGAGAACCGTAAGGGCACGCTGTCTCTGGGATATGGCCTGAGCTACAGAGAGCACGCGCAGACGTGTGATGGTTGTGTGGTGACCGGGCCTAGAACAGGTGCCAGGTACAGCCCCTAACGGGATTGTGCTTGGTACAACTGATAATGCCTATATACCTCATGACCTCCGAGGGCAACAGCGAGGGCCGTGTCTGGAGAACTAGGAACTCCTCTCCCAAAGGTTCCTCTGACTGATCGGGGTCCCAAGGGGGGTACCGGACGAGTATGGGGCGAGAAATCGGAGCGCTGCAGGGGGTTTGAGTCTCTTCTTGCATGGTGGGTAACAGTGAATAAAGATGTAGACTGGATTATATATATATTATAACCAACAGAGATTTGTTAATTATACAAGAGATGCAATCAGGGGCCTAGCGGAACAACTAGGACATACCTTACACTCATTACATGGCAGAATAGAATGGCTCTTGTTATATGTTACTAGCAGAGTTTGTAAAATGATTGGAGGATATTGTTGTACTATCATTCCTAATAACACAGCACCTGATGGTAGTGTTACTCGAGCACTGGAAGGGTTAAATGCATAATAAAATGAACTAGCTGATAACTCTGGCATAGACGATCCATTCAGGGGCTGGTTGGAAGCTTGTTCGGACACTGGTCACAAGTCATATACTCCACATTAGTCTCTATGTCAGTATTTGCCTCCATTCTAGTACTCTGCGGTTGCTGCTGTATTCCATGTATCCGAGGACTGTTACAAAACCTTATTAACACTTCCATCACCAAAACGATGTTCCAAAATATACAAGATGACGAAGAACAAGATGGCTTACTGGGTCAGGTGACACCTCTGTCTGACAAGTGATGGGTAAAAGTTCTATGAAGAAAGCACCATTTTACTTTGATGATTCTGAAGTGGGACATTTTGATTCCAGTGCGTTCTGATTGTACCGGAGGATTGCTCTAATAACTGATGGACACTTCGATAAGTAAGATTTTATATCATGATGGACAATCATTTATATATGAAGAAAGAAGCATCAATCTCATAATAAATCAAGGCCAAGCTTCTCTTGGAGGCGGGCCTAATTGTGGGTACAATTGGTGGAATGACTTCATATATATATATATACACATACATCAATATAATACTTTTTATGAAATAATTACACACTTAGTCTTGAAGTGTGAACCCAGGCGTCCTGGTAATAAAGCTTCGGGCCGTAGCCAGGGGGTCTGTGGTAGAGTCATTATATATGTGTATTACTGTTATACTGTGTTGATGTATTGATCTAAAGTGGGGAATGTTAAGAAAATTGTAGATCAATGTATCCGTTAATTGTTCTGTTATTGCATTGTAGGCTAGAAATATATAGCATGGTACTATTATAAAGTGGTGAAGGGGTTAAACTAAACCCTTCTATAGGCCTGCATGTCTTCTGAGGTAGACAGACAGACGAGATTAGACAGTCTGCTAGACCACCCATGTATGTATGTTTATAGACAATGTATACAGGAAACGCAGTAGACTATAAGCCTCCCATGCATTCCTTTTTCCTCAACTCATAACGGTTTCATTGTATGTAATAGATACACCTTAGGAGGTGTAACTTATGGTAATCATTTTTTGTTTTAGCCTATTATGTATTCTTATTAATCTTGGAGGTATATACTTTTGCTGTGATGTCATTTATGGTATATAATCTTTGACCACCTTAGAATAAATTAGAGATCATCTGATACCGCACAGGCTGGTGTGATTTGTATTTCTCCTGGGCCCGGACTTCTGCACGAGATCTGGGATCGTCTTCTCTTTGATAAACACATAAATTCTCCTTACACCCCGGCGCCGTTCCCTCCAGCAGCCCCCGTGCGCCCCCCCCCGCCGTCCCCTCCAGCAGCCCCCGTGCGCCATCCCCTCCAGCAACTTCTGTGCGCCCCCCGCCGTCCCCTCCAGCAACCTTCGTGCACTGTCCCCTCCAGCAGCCCTCATGCGCCCCCCCCACCAGCAGCCTCCATGCACCCCCCGCCGTCCCCTCCAGCTGCCCCTGTGTACCCCCAACTGTCTCCTCCAACAGCCCCCGCTCCACTGTCACGTCCAGTAGACTCCGTGCGCCCACCGCTGTCACGTCCAGCAGACTCCGTGCGCCCCCCGCCATCAGCTCCCTCTTGCTGTCCACTCCAGCGGCCCCCGTGCGCCCCCTCGCTGTCCACTCCAGCAACTCCCGTGCACCCCCCGCTGTCCCCTCCAGCGGCCTCCGTGGTGAGTCCCCTCCAGCAGCCCCTAGCGACCCCCACTGTCCTCTCCAGCAGCGCCCGCTCCGCTGTCCCCTCCAGCACCCTCCGTGCGCCCCCCGCCGTCCCCTCCAGCAGCCTCAGTGCGCCCCCCCCTTCCCTCCAGCAGCCCCCGTGCGACCCACTCCGTCCCCTCCAACAGCCTCCATGCACCCCCCGCAGTCCCCTCCATCAGCCCCTGTGCGCCCCCAACTGTCTCCTCCAGCAGCCACCGCGTGCTGTCCCCTCCAGCAGACTCTGTGCGCTCCCCGCTGTCCTCTCCAGCAGCCTCCATGCGTCCCCCGCTGGCCCCTTCATCAGCCCCCGTGCGTCCCCTCCAGCATCCCCTGCTGTCCACTCCAGCGGCCCCCGTGCGCCACCCCGCTGTCCTCCATCAGCCTCCGTGCGCCGTCCCCCCCAGCAGCCCCCGTGCGCCCCACGCACAGGCCGGCGAGCTGAGGAGCTGCACCCGCTCTTCCGTCCATCACAATGTTATCGGGGCAGCAGGCTTCCTGAGGCGGGCCGCCATATCCTGCTCCGCGGCACAGGAAGCGCCGGCCCCGGCCTCAGCCTGCAGGGTGGCCGCTGGCTCGGTCCGTCCCGCGGGCGGAGAGCGCGGACGTCACCGGAAGCGCGGGGTTTCCTGTAGATGTGACGCTGATCTGGGCCGCAGAGCTTCATGTAGCGGCGGACGGAGCGCCGAGGACGGTGAGTGGCGGCGGCACCTCCCGGCTGTCAGGCTGCGAGCCGAGGGGACAACTGTAGTGTGTGCCAGGCTACATGTATGGGATGTGTGCCGGGCTACATGTATGGGATGTGTGCCGGGCTACATGTATGTGATGATGTGCCAGGCTGTACATGTATGGGATGTGTGCCGGGCTACATGTATGGGATGTGTGCCGGGCTGTACATGTATGGGATGTGTGCGGGCTACATGTATGGGATGTGTGCCGGGCTGTACATGTATGGGATGTGTGCCGGGCTGTACATGTATGGGATGTGTGCCGGGCTACATGTATGGGATGTGTGCCGGGCTGTACATGTATGGGATGTGTGCCGGGCTGTACATGTATGGGATGTGTGCCGGGCTACATGTATGTGATGATGTGCCGGGCTGTACATGTATGGGATGTGTGCCGGGCTGTACATGTATGGGATGTGTGCCGGGCTACATGTATGGGATGTGTGCCGGGCTGTACATGTATGGGATGTGTGCCGGGCTACATGTATGGGATGTGTGCCGGGCTACATGTATGTGATGATGTGCCGGGCTACATGTGTGTGATGATGTGCCGGGCTACATGTATGTGATGATGTGCCGGGCTACATGTATGTGATGATGTGCCGGGCTACATGTATGTGATGATGTGGCGGGCTACATGTGTGTGATGTGTGCTGCGCTGTACATGTATGTGATGTGTGCCGGGCTACATGTGTGTGATGTGTGCCGGGCTACATGTGTGTGATGTGTGCCGGGCTACATGTATGTGATGTGTGCCGGGCTACATGTATGTAGTGTGTGCCGGGCTACATGTATGTAGTGTGTGCCGGGCTACATGTATGGGATGTGTGCCGGGCTACATGTATGTGATGATGTGCCAGGCTGTACATGTATGGGATGTGTGCCGGGCTGTACATGTATGGGATGTGTGCCGGGCTGTACATGTATGGGATGTGTGCGGGCTACATGTGTGTGATGTGTGCCGGGCTACATGTGTGTGATGATGTGCCGGGCTACATGTATGTGATGATGTGCCGGGCTACATGTATGTGATGATGTGCCGGGCTACATGTGTGTGATGTGTGCTGCGCTGTACATGTATGTGATGTGTGCCGGGCTACATGTATGTGATGTGTGCCGGGCTACATGTATGTAGTGTGTGCCGGGCTACATGTATGGGATGTGTGCCGGGCTACATGTATGTGATGATGTGCCGGGCTACATGTGTGTGATGTGTGCTGCGCTGTACATGTATGTGATGTGTGCCGGGCTACATGTGTGTGATGTGTGCCGGGCTACATGTATGTGATGTGTGCCGGGCTACATGTATGTAGTGTGTGCCGGGCTACATGTATGGGATGTGTGCCGGGCTACATGTATGTAGTGTGTGCCGGGCTACATGTATGTGATGTGTGCCGGGCTACATGTGTGTGATGTGTGCCGGGCTACATGTATGTAGTGTGTGCCGGGCTACATGTATGTGATGTGTGCCGGGCTACATGTGTGTGATGTGTGCCGGGCTACATGTATGTAGTGTGTGCCGGGCTACATGTATGTAGTGTGTGCCGGGCTACATGTATGGGATGTGTGCCGGGCTACATGTATGGGATGTGTGCCGGGCTACATGTATGGGATGTGTGCCGGGCTACATGTATGTGATGATGTGCCGGGCTACATGTATGTGATGATGTGCCGGGCTACATGTATGTGATGTGCTGTACATGTATGTGACGTGTGCCGGACTACATGTATGTGATGATGTGTGCTGGGTTGTACATGTATGTGATGTGCTGTACATGTATGGGATGTGTGCCGTGCTGTACATGTATGGGATGTGTGCTGTACATGTATGTGACGTGTGCCGGGCTATATGTATGTGATGATGTGTGCTGGGCTGTACATGTGTGTGATGTGCTGTACATGTATGTGATGTGTGCCGTGCTGTACATGCATGTGATGTGTGCCAGGCTGTACATGTATGTGATGTGTGCTCGGCTGTACATGTATGGGATGATGTGTGCTGGGTTGTACATGTATGGGATGTGTGCCGTGCTGTACATGTATGTGCTGCACTGTACATGTATGTGATGTGTGCCGGGCTGTACATGTGTGTGCCGGGCTGTACATGTATGCGATGTGTGCTGCACTGTACATGTATGTGATGTGTGCCCGGGCTACATGTATGTGATGTGTGCCCGGGCTACATGTATGTGATGGGCTGTACATGTATGTGATGTGTGCCGGACTGTACATGTCTGTGATGTGTGCCGGACTGTACATGTATGTCGGACTGCACATGTATGTGATGCGTGCCACGCTGTACATGTATGTGATGTGTGTCGGACTGTACATGTATGTGATGTGTGCCGGACTGTACATGAATGTGATGGGCTGTACATGTATGTGATGTGTGCCGGACTGTACATGTATGTCGGACTGCACATGTATGTGATGTGTGCCACGCTGTACATGTATGTGATGTGTGTCGGACTGTACATGTATGTGATGGGCTGTACATGTATGTGATGTGTGTCGGACTGTACATGTATGTGATGTGTGCCGGACTGTACATGAATGTGATGGGCTGTACATGTATGTGATGCGTGCCGGGCTGTACATGTATGGGATGCGTGCCGCGCTGTACATGTAGGGGATGCGTGCCGCGCTGTACATGTATGTGAGATTTCACCCCGTTACCAGAGGGGGGCGCATTATTGGGATGGGAGAAGCTGGATGGTCGTGTCCATGAACTGTCCCCCACCGGCCGGTCTGACCATCTTCTGAGCCCGCACCATCCATAGGACATAAATGTACATCCTGGGCAGGAAGGGGTTATTATATTGAAGTAGTTTACAGTTTGTTTAAGATGGCTTAAAGAGAATATTATTTTGCGCCGGGGGCTCTGCTGACACGCCAAAAACAGGTTGTGTTGTAAGTACATAGATGTAGTGCAGCCGAAGGTCTGACCCCATCCTCATCTAATGCGCCGCGCTCACAGCCAGGAAGCCATCTCCTCTATGGCCGGCCGTTCTGTTCTCAGATCATACTGGAACAGGATGAGCAGAGAGTGTTTTCTGGCCCCTACATTAGTGTTAGGGGGTCACCTGGCCAGCGTTTTCTGGCCCCTACATTAGTGTTAGGGGGTCACCTGGCCAGCGTTTTCTGGCCCCTACATTAGTGTTAGGGGGTCACCCGGCCAGCGTGTTATCTGAGCTGTAGATTTCTCGTATTCTCCACCATGAAGCCTCTTAAGATGTTGATTCCGATCTTGAGAGGTCGCAGATTGTTATAAACTTGGACTCCCAAATTCTTCTGTGACGTTGACATGTGAAGTTGCCTTTCAATGTAGTAACTTTCATATGTTGTATGTTGTGTCCGTGACTAGAACAATGCTCGGCCGCAGGTAATTCTGTCTTTAACCCCTTAACGCCACAGGGTGTAAGTGTGCGTCCTGGCAGAAGGGTACTTAACGCAACAGGGCATACACTTAGATCCTGTGTACAGTGCGAGATTAGAAGAGATCCCATGCCATCTGGCCAAGGCAGCCGGTCTCCCGCTGCAACAGTGGGGGTGCATCAGGACAGCGCCCCCCACTGTTAACTCCTTACTACGATCTATGGAGATTGCGTCATGCAAAGGGCTCACAGCAATATAATCGTGGAGGGCCGACAATTTGCTATGGCGACAGGATGTGACGAGTTGCCATGGCAACAGGATGCCAGCTACACGCATCCTGCTTTGTCATTTGCCTATGATTCGCTAATACAAGCGATAAGGCTGCTTTATCGTAGCGGTCATAGCAGCCATGGTATAAAGTCCCCTACAGGGATATGAAAAGTGTAAAAAAAAAAAAAAAATTTCAAAAAAGTGTAAATAAATTCCTTTTTTTGTGCGTTTTTTCCCTATTAGTATAAAAAAGTAACACAATTAAAATCCCACATATTTGGTATTGTTGTATCTGTAGCGACTCGTACAATAGATCAAACACACTTTTTATCCTGCATGGCAAAAAGCGTAAAAAAACCCCCCTAAAAATGGAGGCAAAATGCTTATTTTTTTTTCTTCTCATTTTGCGTCCCAAAAAAACGCAATAAAAGTGATCAAAAAAGCCCCGCACAGAAATAGAGCATGCCGCGGTTTGTTTGCCGCGCGAGATTTTGCGCAGACAAACCGCGGCCGTCTGCCTAGGATTGCGTTTGCTAACGCAATCCTATGGCAGCTTCCAAGGGCAGAAATTCCGTGGGCAATCCCGCCGCGGAATTTCCGCCCGTCTGCAGGTGGCCTTAGAGGTTGCCTATAACATAGGAGGGGAGGGTCCGGGAATAGGGTGGTCAGACGGTCATCCTTGTGTAGGTATGATGGAGTTTCTTTGCGGTTTTCCTTAGTACCTCTAGCTGTGGATTGTAGGTCACTACTGGAGGTACACAATCGTTTCCTTCTTTCTCTGTGTATTGGAGTAGTTGATTCCTGGGTATCTTGGTAGCTCTGGTGACTCCTGGGTATCCTGGTGGCTCTGGTGATTTCTGGGGATCCTGGTGACTCCTGGAGATCCTGGTGGCTCTGGTGACCCTGGTGGCTCTGGTGACTCCTGGGGATCTTTGTGGGTCTGGTGACTCCTGGGGATCTTTGTGGGTCTGGTGACTCCTGGGGATCTTGGTGGCTCTGGTGACTCCTGGGGATCTTGGTGGCTCTGGTGACTCCTGGGGATCCTGGTGGCTCTGGTGACTCCTGGGGATCCTGGTGGCTCTGGTGACTCCTGGGGATCCTGGTGGCTCTGGTGACTCCTGGGGATCCTGGTGGCTCTGGTGACTCCTGGGGATCCTGGTGGCTCTGGTGACTCCTGGGGATCTTGGTGGGTCTGGTGACTCCTGGGGATCTTGGTGGGTCTGGTGACTCCTGGGGATCTTGGTGGGTCTGGTGACTCCTGGGGATCCTGGTGGGTCTGGTGACTCCTGGGGATCCTGGTGGGTCTGGTGACTCCTGGGGATCCTGGTGGGTCTGGTGACTCCTGGGGATCCTGGTGGGTCTGGTGACTCCTGGGGATCCTGGTGGGTCTGGTGACTCCTGGGGATCCTGGTGGGTCTGGTGACTCCTGGGGATCTTGGTGGCTCTGGTGACTCCTGGGGATCTTGGTGGCTCTGGTGACTCCTGGGGATCTTGGTGGCTCTGGTGACTCCTGGGGATCTTGGTGGCTCTGGTGACTCCTGGGGATCCTGGTGGCTCTGGTGACTCCTGGGGATCCTGGTGGCTCTGGTGACTCCTGGGGATCCTGGTGGCTCTGGTGACTCCTGGGGATCCTGGTGGCTCTGGTGACTCCTGGGGATCCTGGTGGCTCTGGTCATTTGATTATCAGTTGAGGTGGGATGGTAGCCCTGATTTATAAATGTCCTTTTACGGTGATATAAATGTTACTCTGTCAGCTAGGTTGGAGCAGACCCGGTTGTATCTGATGGCCTGGCTGTAGACAATGGACTTTTTGATGTGTTTAGGATGGGAACTGTCCCATCTGAGGTATGTGGGTCAATCAATCAGTTTTCAGTATAGGGATGTCTGTATCGAGTTGTTTGACATTTTTATGGTGGTGTCCAAAAAGTTGATTTCTGTATACGAGTAGCTTAATGTCAGGTTTATGGTGGGGTGGAATGCGTTGAATCTCTCATAGAATTTCACTAGTTCTTGTTCGGTGTTGGTCCAGATGATTATGATGTAATCATTATAGAGGAAGTAGAGCAGTGGTTGGTTGGGGCAGAAGGCCAAAAAGTCGCTCTCCAGTTTTACCATGAATAGGTTGGCATATTGCGGTGCCATTTTACTGCCCAGGGCAGTTCCAGTGAGTTGCAGGAATATCTCTTTGCCAGAGGAGAAAATAATTGTGTGTGAGGATGAATCTTGTGAGTTGTCACACAGATTCAGATCAACCCTATTGGCCTAAAGCTGTGCCTGGCAGGCGGTCAGTCCATCTTTGTGTGGGATCTTTGAGTATAAGGATTCCACATCCATAGTGGCCAGGATTGCGCCATCTGGGAGGGGACCTATGGTTGACAGTTTGTTCAGTAGGTCCTTGGTGTCCTGCAAGTAGCTGGTTGTGTTCCTCACCAGTGGTTTGAGGACACCTTCTACCCATCCTGAGATTCCATCAGTGAGGGTTCCCACACCTGAGATAATTGGCTTCCCTGGGTTTTCTGCTTTGTGTAGTTTGGGAAGCATGTAGAATACTCCAACCCCGGGGTTCTCCGGTATCAAGTCCAGAAATTTTGTGGAGCCCACAAACGGGCTTCTGATGACCTTTCTCAATTCCCTCACATATTTTCGAGTCGGGTCGTGATCCAGTTTGGTGTAGTATCCGGTGCCCATCAGTTGTCTGTCTGCTTCTTTCTTGTAGTCTGATGTGTTCATGAGGGCTATAGCGCCACCCTTATCCGCAGACTTAAAGGGGTTGTCTCGCGCCGAAACGTTTTTTTTTTTTTTTCAATAGGCCCCCCGTTCGGCGCGAGACAAACCCAAGGGATGGGTTAAAAAGAAAAAAAATATATATATATATTACTTACCCGAATCCCCGCTCTGCCACAACTTCTTTCTTCCTTCTCCAAGATGGCCGCCGGGATCTTCACCCACGATGCACCGCGGGTCTTCTCCCATGGTGCACCGTGGGCACTGTGCGGTCCACTGCCGATTCCAGCCTCCTGATTGGCTGGAATCGGCACACGTGATGGGGCGGAGCTACGAGGACCAGCTCTCCGGCACGAGCGGCCCCATTCACCAGGCAGAAGACCGGACTGCGCAAGCGCGTCTAAAAACACCAGAAGACAGCGAATTTGGACGGATCCATGGCGACGGGGGCGCCAGCAACGGAGCAGGTAAGTGAATAACTTCTGTATGGCTCATATTTAATGCACGATGTATATGCATGTGTATGACCTTACTTGCTGCTGCGAGACAACCCCTTTAATGGTGATCTCTTTGTTGTTTAGGGTATAGATGGCCTTTCTTTCCTGCATATTGATATTAAAGGGGTTGTCCCGCTGCACCAAGTGGGGGTATACACTTCTGTATGGCCATATTAATGCACTTTGTAATATACATCGTGCATTAATTATGAGCCATACAGAAGTTATTCACTGACCTGTTCCGTTGCTGGCGTCCCCGTCGCCATGGTGCCGTCTAATCTTCAGCGTCTAATCGCCCGATGAGACGCGCTTGCGCAGAAGGGTCTTTTCCCTTCGGCTCAGTTCGGCAGCAGCGGCGTTCTGGCTCTGCCCCCTTGTACGCGTCATCGCGTAGCTCCACCCCTGTCACATGTGCCGATTCCAGCTTCCTGATCTGTTTAACCTTTTAATTAGCAGCAGGCAGGTAAGCCGCGGGTCACTGCAGGGGCACAGGTTGTATGCTGCTGCAAGGATCTCGCAGTCGGAATCTGACCCGGCCGTCTGCATTCCCCCTTAAGTATACTTTTGTTCACTGTGCTGGATAAATGTTCCATTATTTTGATAAATGTAACTTTTGTGGATAAAAGGGTAGCTCATTTTTATTTATTTTTTATTGTGAATACAGAATAAGGGGGGGGGGGGACTTTTAATATCCTTTTATTTGCTAGAAGATAAAAAAATATATAAATTTTCCTTCTTGTTTTAAATTTTTTCTTCTAGTCCCCATAGGGGGACTTGAACTTGCAATGATTTGATTGTTTATACCATATGCTGCAATATATAAGCGCTGCGGAATAAGTTGGCGCTATACAAATGAAGATGATTATTATTATTATATCTGCTGTGTCTGTCTGCGTTCTAGCAGGACATGCCATAGGTCTCTCCTAATGGACAGAAGTGCATGGCAGACATGGGGGCTTCAGAAGATGCTCCACTGCCATTACAGCGAACAGCACCTTGTGATCTCGTCACAGGAGAGCCTTTCGGGACCCTGAACTCGGATCGGGGCATTTAAATGCAGCTGTCAGAATTAACAAGCATTTAAAGGGTTAACAGCTATGATCAGCGTCAACACTGGTGGATGTTATCTGTCAAAGAACAGCAGTACCTGCCGTGTGAGGAGCGGGATCGCCTCACTGTCTCTGGAAATGCTGTAGTCGGTGCCTCTGGCCGGGCGGCCACTTGCCTCTGCCCTGCTGCCGCTTGCCTCTCTCTGTCCTGCTTCCGCTTGCCTCTGCCTGGCAGCCTCTGCTCTGCCCGGTTGCTGCTTGCCTCTGCCTTGCTCTGCCTGGTTCCCGCTTGCCTCTGCCCGGCTGCCTCTTGCCTCTGCCCGGCTGCCTCTTGCCTCTGCCCGGCTCCTGCTTTCCTCTGCCCGGCTGCCTCTTGCCTCTGCCTGGCAGCCTCTGCCCGGCTGCCTCTTGCCTCTGCCCGGCTGCCTCTTGCCTCTGCCCGGCTGCCGCTTGCCTCTGCCTCTTGCCTCTGCCCTGCTCTGCCCAGCTGCCTCTTGCCTCTGCCCGGCTGCCTCTTGCCTCTGCCCGGCTGCCTCTTGCCTCTGCCCGGCTGCCTCTTGCCTCTGCCCGGCTGCCCCTTGCCTCTGCCCGGCTGCCGCTTGCCTCTGCCTCTTGCCTCTGCCCTGCTCTGCCCGGCTGCCTCTTGCTTCTGCTCTGGACTCTTTCGGCCTCCATTCTCTGTTGCATACTTTCCCTAACTAAGAATAAACCCTTGGCTGACCTCCCACCTCCTCCATCTGTTGCTGCCGTCACAAGAAATACTCCAACTAAATAGCTTTTTGGCTTTACAAATACAAAGTAAGACTTGTAATTTCGGACTGGTTCTGGCGCCTCATCTAGTCATTGTTGTGATTGGACAGATCACGGTCACATGGGCCTGTTCCAGACCGTATATATATACAGTTAGTTCCCAGGCTGTCGGCACTGTACAGTGTGCAGAACAGTTGCAGAACCTCCACCACCCAGCTGTAAGCTTTTAACCCCTTAAGGACGCAGACCCTTTTTTGTTTTTCCTCCTCACTTTCAAACAAGCCCATAACTGTTAGTCACCCCTCAGTCGCCCATATCATTTAATGTACTGAAAAAGGTTTTAAAAAGGAGTAAAATGGGGGGGAAATCCCCCCACAATTACGCCATCTTTTTTGGGGGGGGGGGGGGGGGGTCTTGTTTCTACGGTGCACACCCTTCAGCAGTAATGACGCACGTTATTCTGCAGGCCGCTGCGATTACAACAATACCAATTTATATAGTTTTTGTTTCACTGCACAACTTAAAAGAGAATACTAAAATTAATTCGGCCGCCATCTTCTGACCGCCATCGCTTCTGTTACTTTTTTTTTACTCTTTTTTTTTTTATTTGACACTTTTTCACTGTAACTGGGGCATCCATAGGAGCCGCAGTGTTAGGGGGGTCTTTGATCAGACCGTTCAGCTGATGCTGTCTGCTTCCGAATTAGTCTTAGGTATGAGTACTCAGACGACGCAAATGGACAGCCACATGCACCATGGGATTGTCAAAAGCGAAGTAAGTTTATTCAGCAGAGTTACAGAAGTTTATAGAGGAAATTTGTTTACGTAATGATTTAATTACTGCGCATGCCCAAGGTCGCTGGACATCTGCAGATTATAATGAACAATATTTCTTTCAAAGACGTCTCCTACATAAACAATATATTAACGCCCGGTGACAACTGTATCAAAGCAAAATATGTCCTTGGATAAGGTGCTCAGAACATGAACAGAAAACAGGATAACATGTGAAAGTACAGATAGGACAAGATTCAGGGTCATATAGTGGGAAGAGGACAGATAAAAGAGTAAGTTGGAAGAGAAAATAAATGTATTTTTCTTATTTAATTTGAGACACAGGGGAAATCTAGAATTAACCCCTCACATTCCCCCATTTGGACATGGGGTCCACCATCATGCTAGGTACTTCACCCGAGTGGTGCCGGCTCCTGCCAGATTCCCAGTGCCATGTGGTGGTCCCAAAGACCATACGGGTTAAAGTTTAGCAAAAGCCTTTTTTTTACTACATCGTGTGATACAAGACATGATTAACTTTAAAGTTACAGGAGAAGACATTCCCCTGTAGTGACAGTCACTGGCAGAGCAGATCTGGGTCTATTAGGATCCTGTAGCTCTGCTGTGCCAGGAGATCCCGGTGGTCACCTGATCGCCGTCTCACGTAGTGGAAGAAACTCTTTCACTTCTTAGTACTTAGCGCTCATTGAGAAGGCAGAAGCTGTTAAAAACCACTTCTCCCGCGGGTCCTGGGCTGTGACTGACAGCTGAGAACCCAACCTGCTTCTGCTTGATTGCAGAACAGAGGCTTTAATCCTGCACCATAAAGCCCAGGACCAAGCGCCATAAATCCGCAGCTCTTGGTCCTTAAGAGGGTAAAATCCCACAGACGGCATGAACTTTCAATGCTCTGATACGGCAATCTGCAATGGCGGTCGGGGGATTTCAGAAGGTTCCCCACTCCCATGGCGATCGACTGTCACCCTGCAATATCATGGTGGGGATGCTGTTTGGGACCCCCGATCGGAGACCGCGGCATTTAGATGTGCTGGCAGAAGTAACAGCGGCGTTTAGAGACTTAACAACCTCCATCAACATGAGTGGGTGTGAGAAA
Source organism: Eleutherodactylus coqui (assembly GCA_035609135.1). Classification (NCBI taxonomy): domain Eukaryota; kingdom Metazoa; phylum Chordata; class Amphibia; order Anura; family Eleutherodactylidae; genus Eleutherodactylus; species Eleutherodactylus coqui. Next base: position 209,085,769 of record CM069412.1, on the reverse strand, counting down.
CAGCTGGCACCTGCGTGGCACAGTGCCGGATTGGCTCCCCCCTATAAAAACCCAGCACACCCAGGACGTAACTGTATATCCTGTGGTGTTAAGGGGTTAATATCTGGATTTCTAATGGTGTAAAGTCGTTCAGTCTGCCGGCAGTTACACAGACGACTATCCTTCAAACTCCGGCGGGAGCCTGAACAACGGAACAATAATCTTCCCGTGTAAACGGGCCTTCACAGGGCTCGTCCGGGCTTTAACCATTATGTGCAAATTAGATTAGTCACTAAGATCCCTTTTACACTCAAGCAGCCGACAGTCCCCAAGGGATCATGACTCCTGTTCTGTCACACGGGAGCGACGCTCACTCCTATCTAAAGCCTGACCTCCCTTGTAAAGAAGGCGGCGAAAACTTCCTGGAGGCCGGTCCGATAGTTGTGCCTTAGCCCGCCTGCAGACGGCCGGGTTGGTTTGCAGCGGGACTCGACCCGCGCCCCTGCAGGGACCAGTGCGGTGCTCACTTCTCCCGCGGCTCCGACTCCCTGATGTGCCCGCTGCCGGCCAGCCGGCGCATGCGCAGAGCGGAGCCGGTGGCCCGGGAGTAACAATTCTGTGCGGGCCTCTGCCCTCTGCGAGACCCGCACAGAAATAGAGCATGCCACGATTTGTTTTCCGCGTGCATTTGCACGCAGGCAAATTGCGTCTGTGCATAGTATTGCGTATTGTAATGCAATCCTATTCAGGCGGGCACGGGCGGAAATTCTGCGGGAAATCCCGCCGCAGAATTTCCGCCCGTGTGCAAGGGACCTAAAGCAAGGAGACCTGCACCCCCGATGAGACTTGCACCCCCGATGAGGTCTCTTACATGTTCCCAGGACCGTTATCACACATTATTCGATCGAGTAAAAGTGTGCGCTAATCGTTAGGCTCCTGCAGATGCCCCGATAACGCCCGCGTATTTAGATCACCTCCAACTATTACATAGGAGATTGGGTCCCTGTAATGTTCGAGATGCCGAAAGAAGGCGTTGTTGTTTATTAAGCGTGTAGAGGTTAGAAATGTTATAGTGACGGCGTTCATAGACCAGTACTATATGTGTCCTGCTGGTCCTGATGGTCAGATGGTCCTGATGGTCAGATATTAACATGCCCGTAAAGGCTCTATTGAGTAGTATCAAGACTCCTGCCCTGCCATTACAGGCTGGAGACCCAAAGTTCTGACCCACCAAAACTTTTTATACTCTGGAAAAGTCTCCTTTTAGGTGTTTCTCCTAACCTCACGAGATCCATAAGCAGTATGTTTAAGTGGCGCAAGAGACTCTCTTGTGAGGGGACCTAAGACCCATAGCATTCCAAAAACCTTTATACACTGGCGTTTAAAAGATCAAAAAAAAAGAGCGGGGTTAGTGTTGGGGAAAGAATGGCGCTATTAAAACTTGGCCCCAGACTTCAAAAACCTAACCTTATGAGTCGCTGGGCCTCCAAAGGTCTGCTACGCAAAATAACTACGCTAAAACAAAACACAAGTTCTACATACAAAAGTGTCTTATGTGGCTACGTGGTACTAGAGTCCAGCTGGAGCTCAAAGTCAATGATAAACCCTGGAGGGAGTCCACAAACAAACCTGTCTAAGAAGTAACATTATAAAACTCGAATTGAGTGCAATACACCTGATGGGGTGATCTATTCACGGCTCCCCGGTTTCTCTCAAGGGTCACATCCAGAGGAGGAGGAGTCTACCGCTCCTCAAAGTGTTTTCTCCGAGCAGTAGAGAGTGGTCTTGCAGGCCTGCAAAGGGCTGTCTGGTTGGGCTCACCACTGGAAGCTTGGCTGTTGTCAAAGCATCGGTGGCGTCTGACAGAGTCAAGAGCTCAAGGCTTTGGGAAGATCCTTCTGATATATTTGTAATAATTCTGCTGGTTTTACCAATTCTGGGAGCCCCACCATCCACAAGTTATTACGGCTGGACTGGTTGTCTTGGTCCTCCCAGTTTTTCGGTTATACGCTTGACGGAGGGCGATGGTTGCTCTGTAGTTGATACACAGAGTCCTCCAATGTGTCTTACCGGCATGGAAGTAATCTTCGTTTGGAAGTGGGCCATAAAGGCCTGAATTGCTAGCTCCAATGTCTTTTGGATGTCAGGGGTAATGGCTTGGGCCACATCTAGTGCTAGCTGCTTATTATCAATAGGTTGCCTTAAAGACATAGTCCTCACCTTGGACCATCAGGATTTGATATACGTGATACACTCTCTGCTTACCCTGGAGGTCTGACAAAGGGCTCCTACTCACTTGCGTTTTTTTTAACGCTGCGATATTGCTGCATTTTTAAAATGTGATTTTAACGGGACTTTCTAATGTTAAAAACGCATTGCAAGTTTGTGATTTGCAGTTTTTGTGGGATAAGTGGGTAAGAGCCCTAATGAGGGGGATAATGACCCCACGTGATCTAGACTCTATGCTTCTCTTAATACATCCCATAATTATGTTTGCCTTTTTGGCTGCTGCATCACATTGTTGACTCATGTTCAGTCTATGATCTATTAGTATACCCAAGTCTTTTTCACATGTGCTGCTCCTTAGCCCAATTCCTCCCATTCTGTATGCGCTTTCATCATTTTTCTTGCCCAGATGTAGGACTTGTTAAATACCATTCTGTTAGTCGCTGACCACTGTACAAGCTTTTCTAGATCTTTTTGAATCCTCTTTCTCTTCCCTAGTATTAGCTATCCCTTCTAGCTTTGTGTCGTCGGCACGTTTGATCTGTTTCCCACAATTCCCTCCTCCAGATCATTTCTAACAATGTTGACCAACACTGGGCCCAGGACAGAGCCTTGTGGCCCCCACTTGATACATTCTCCCACTTGGATGTGCAGCCATTTATGACCACTCTGAGTACGATCACTCAGCCAGTTGTGAATCCACCTAACAGTTGCCTTGTCAATCCCAGATTTGGTCATTTTTTTCAATAAGTATGGTATGAGATACTTTGTCAGATGCTTTACTAAAGTCAAGATATACTATGTCCACCGCATTTCCCTGATCCACCCCGTCGGTGATTGTGTCCTATTTCTCTTCCTGTGTTCGGATCTCTTATTCTCCGTTTCCCCTGCTCTGTGCATTTGTGTAGAAGCATGTTAGTTTGTGACTAGAGAGGAAGGAAGTCTTCAATCAGTGGGGTGGGGTGGGGTGGTGATGCTCGCTGCAGCTCATGGATATTGAAGCCAGTTCCTGGAGTTACTACTAGTAAAATACAAGTTTCTCTCAAACTCCTGCACAGACCATACGGTAGACCCGCCGCTATAATGCGTGTGCCCGGCAGCAAAATGATGCAATGGAGTCCCTCCATCATATGTATAGAAGTCTGTGCTTTTACAAAGGCTGGTAATAAATGAGCTGCTGATCACGGCCCGCGGCAGCATCTTTGGCGCTCACGGCGGCACCTTTGTTTTCCAGTCTGCAGTTCTGTTAGAGGAGCAAAACTCTGCCTTTTTTACCCTTTATAGTCCATGGATGACGTAACGGAAAGGTTTCTATTTTGTTCCCTATTGGTTGTCTAACAGATCCGTTTTTAACCCCTTCCTACCCCTAGGATGCACATTTACATCCAGGGTGCGCGGGATTTGTGTAGATCGGGATCATTTAAATGTCTCAATCGGTATTCGGGGTTAGATGAGGTCGAGGGGTGCTGGTTTGTTACCACTGCAGCCTTGGGGTTTTTTTTAAGGTTCCCTAGGGCTGCCATGACTGAGTGGATGTCTTGATTGCCAGTCAGATCGTGGTATAATGCAATACTATGGTATTACACTATACTGTATGAGCGATGAAAGAATTGTAAGTTCAAGTCTCCCTATTGGGACTAAAGAGAACATTCGGCGCGAGACAAACCCGATGCAGGGGTAAAAAAAAAACCGTCCAGTACTTACCCGAATCCCCGCGCTCCCGCGACTTCTTACTTACCTTAGTAAGATGGCCGCCGGGATCTTCACCCACGATGCACCGCAGGTCTTCTCCCATGGTGCACCGTGGGCTCTGTGCGGTCCATTGCCGATTCCAGCCTCCTGATTGGCTGGAATCGGCACACGTGACGGGGCGGAGCTACGAGGAGCAGCTCTCCGGCACGAGCGGCCCCATTCGTAAGGGAGAAGACCGGACTGCGCAAGCGCGTCTAATCGGGCGATTAGACGCTGAAATTAGACGGCACCATGGAGACGAGGACGCCAGCAACGGAACAGGTAAGTGAATAACTTCTGTATGGCTCATAATTAATGCACAATGTACATTACAAAGTGCATTAATATGGCCATACAGAAGTGTATAACCCCACTTGCTTTCGCGGGACAACCCCTTTAATATTGGATCCGTCCGCTTATTCTAGTTTGTTCCCCTGTAGATAAGGCTGTTAACTTCTGCTTTGCGGTTTCTGTGTATAAGAGGAGCCACATTTCTGTTCCAGCTCCGTCCTGTAGGCATCTTGGGGTCCGCCACCCTGGCACTGCCACGTACGGTTCATGTATACATATGAGAAATGTGCGTAAAAAACGTTGGATGGATGTGGATCCGCCTCGCCACGCACCGGTTTGGCTGTGGGTTGTCTGAGGTGGCAACACCTCAGGAATCCCAGTTTTCACACTTGAGCCCTCCAAACCAGATACCAGCTGTGCTGCGGGGTCCCCAAGCCGGTAGACATACAGATAGTCCCCATTATGTGGCTGCTGGCGCTGCACTGGGCCGCGGTACCTGATGGCGTGAACAGGTGTGCAGTAAGAAGACGAGCTAAAGTCAGGACTTGGCGGTACAGGTGTATAAAGGAGGCACAGGCTGAAGAGCAGGAGAGGCAGCAGACAAATGACCGCTCGGGGAGCCGGCAGCAGTAGGCAAGGAGGGGGCTCTCACAGGAGGCTCACTGTGGAGAATCGCAGCTGCTATGGAAAGCTTCAGAGAGCGTGATCCGGAGATTATCACCCGTGGGCAGACAGCCTAACCCTGTCAAGGTTTTATACATCCAAGTTACTTTGACGTTGGTTTTTGTCACATGTTGTACTTTAGATGCTAAAAGTAGACTGATTCGATTTGCCTATCTTTATTAAAAACACCAAAATTAGGGAAAAATTTTAACATTTCTTGTTTTTTTTTTAACTGCAGTTTGTCACAGGTGTATGTACATATTATGCTAACTTTTTGTCAGATACATATTTGCACTTGTTTACTTTATTTTGGAAGCACTTTTGAAAAATTTAGCACTTTTCTGAGCAATTCTGGAGACTTAAAATGTTGATTTTAAAAATTACCAAAAATAAAAAATTATAGAAGGCCAAACCCACATCTGTACTAGGGATTCTGTTTTCCATTATGGGAGCAGGAAACAATCCCCTGGATGAACTGATCCGTCTCATAACGGTAACAAACTCTGCCGAACGGACCCCATTGACTATAACAAGGTCCGTTGAATCCCTGCACCCGTCCGGCATTATTACCGACTGAAGAAGAACTTTAATTGATGTACTAACATGTGATGAATCTGCGTCTCGCAGGACTCCACTGTTGCAGATTTTGACATTTATCGGCAAGAGGCTTCACCACCTGCAGTTGGAAAGGTGAAACGGCTGCGGATCCATATAAAAATCCATACCAAATGGTGTAGATTTGGACGCGGCTTCTGGTGTGGATTTGCACCAAAATCCAGGGTTCGAAATAACATAACCTTATAAAGTCAATTTGCTTCAAAATAAGTTATTAAAACTGAATGCTGTACTCTACGATCACCTGTGCTAACAAACTAGCAATTGTAATAGAAGGGGTTAATGTGTGGTGTTATACATACTACACTCGGCTTATCTGTCCTTGATCCCACTGCCAGGAGAGATACTAGAGACACCCTGTACACAGCGCTGACATGCCAGGAAAGTTTTCAGTATACAAACTTTCTCTGCCAGTGATTGGCTGTCACTGCTGATGTCATCAGAACCAATCAGGTTCTGATGACTCCACCTGGACAGGCGTAGTAACAGGATCCAGGTGGAGTGTCTGACATAAATTTATGTCACTGCTGCACAGAGCCTAGGCAGCAGCGACGTAAATTTACCGTCAGAGGTCACAAAGAGGTTGAAGGGGATAGAATAAGTCATAAGGGTCACACCAGTTACATTGTATGTATGGGTACTGTATTTAGGCTGCACTTCGATTATTTTAGAAGAACGGAGAAGCCTAGCTAACTGCGCTTTACCGTCCTCCAAAAATGACCCTAATGCAGAAGTCGTGATTTTGGTGTTTGAGAATAGAACGGTCAACTGCACTGTGATCAATGCTTTTAGTGGCAGGAACTGATTACACGTGTGACAGCCTCAACCTGCTGGTGGCGTCGTGTGCAGAAATGTGGTGGCTCAATGGTTAGCACTGTTACCTTGCAGCGCTGGGCTCCTGGGTTCAAATCAGATGAAGGACAACATCTGCATGGAGTTGGTGTGTTCTCTCTGGGTTACCACCCAAAAACGTACAGGTGAACATAAATTGTGACGTTCCATGGGGACAGATTTCAATGTGATGATTGAAGTGCTGCTTAATATGCATGTGATATACAGATGAAGGCAATTATCAAAGTGTAAAGTAGATTACCAGGCTTCAGAGATTGTGCCATTAGCCCAATTAACATGGAAAGGTGCTAAACTATACTGGTTTTTCAACAAGTTTTCTAGAATACTGCAGGTCTTCTTTATTTTTCTGCTGCTTGTAATCCACTTTCAAGGAACAGGCATGTAACTAGCATTCTGCCAGTAGTTCACTGCCCTGACTTCCTTGCCTTGTCTTCACATGTGGCATTGCGCTTTCTCTGGCCCATCCCTGTCATTTCCCAGAATGATCAGGCATTTAGAAACAGTCTGGCCAAATGGTTAGTGTGTAATATGTACACGCTGCAATGCCAGGAGAGGCAGAGACTGTGGAGATTATCACAGTGTCTGCAGATCTGTCGGTCTGCAAGGGCAGGGAAGCTGCCTGTGAAGATAGATCCTCCCTGTGTTGCTATGAAAAGTCCCTGTGTCTTTGTTACTACAGAAGCTCCCTACCTAATGACAAAGAGTGGATTGTGGAGAAGCTGGAAGGGAGCCCCCTAGTGTTATGTGATTATTTGCATGTTTTTTTGTGTGCGCTAATACGTATGGGAGTGGGTGAAAAATGTGGACGAATACGCATTTTGGTTGCGCTTACGCGGATGCGAGCCCGGCCTTAGTAAGAGTCAGGTTTTATTTAAGTAATTCATACTCCTTTTACAATTCATGTTTTTATCTTTTTGTGTTTGCAGGTAATTCAAGAGGATCCGACTTCTATCACCGATCGCCGCCATGGGAGGGAGATACGTTCTGGGAGCTCATGTGTTACTTGCCGTTGTTACAGCTGTAAGTGGTTCTGTAGATTATTACTTCTGCTTGTCCATATGTCACCATTACGTTATTTCATTACTACATTTTATTATTCCCTCGCTGTTATTACGTCGTTTTCATCTTATCTGTTATATTATCATCTGTTCTTTCTGCACGGCCAAACAACTGGAAAGATCTGCGCCAAATATGGCACATGGGTAAATCAGGCGCCTCGGATGGTTTCAGCTCTCTAGGGCCTACCACTTTCCACATATAGGCAAAAAATCGCAATACGAACATTAACCCCTTCATGACACGGCCTATTTTGGGCTTAAGGACGCAACAATTTTTGGCGGATTTTCTTCTCCGTTTATCAAAAGCCATAACTTTTTTATTTTTCCGCGGCCGTATGAGGGCTTGTTTTTTGCGTGGCGAGCTGTAGTTTTTATCGGTGCCACTCTTGGGTACATAGACTATATTGTAAAACTTTTTTTTTTTTTTTTTTAATGATAGCAGGGAGAGAAAACGCATCAATTCTGCCATAGATTTTTTTTTTTTTTTTTTTTACACCGTTAATCATGCAGCATAAATGAGACATTCCATTTTTTCTGCGGACCGGTACGGTTACAACGATACCAAAATTCTTACATTTTTTTTAGGTTTTCCCACTTTTCTGCAATAAAAACCCTTTTTCTGGGTAATCTTTTTTTTTTCTAGATTGCTGCATTCAAAGTCCTGTAACTTTATTTTTTGATGTACGGCACTCTATGAGGGCTTATTTTTTGCGAGACGAGCTGTAGATTTTATTGGTACCATTTTGGGGTACATACGGCTTTTTTGATCACTTTTATTGCGTTTTTAGTGAGGCAAAATGCTAAAAATTAGCATTTTGCCTCAGTTTTTTAGCGTTTTTTTTTGCGTTTTTTCCGTGCACAGTCAAAAGCATATGCAACTTATTGTACGCGTCGTTACGGACGCGACAATACCAAATATGTGGGATTTTATTTTTTTTTTACCTTTTTTTATGCTAATCTTCGAAAAAGAATTAAAAAATGGTTTTTTTAACTCTTTTTTTTTTTACATTTTTTTTAAATTCTTTTTTTAATCTTTGTTTTTTTTACACTGTTTGTGTCCCTCTGAGGGACTTTAACCACTGCCCTGATGATCGCTGGTATAAGGCATGGCAGAGCTACTGCTCTGCCATGCCTTATCGCTTGTACAGCGATTATAGGCATAGGCAATATGTTGCCATGGTGACAGGCCGGGCTCTCGCGATGACATCGCGAGTTCCGGCCGGAGACACAGAGGGAGCCGCGCTCCCTCTGTGAACTCTTTCCCTGCCGCGATCTACTTAGATCAGGGAAGGGGTTAACAGCGGGGGATGCATCTCCGATGCCCCCCTGCTGTTGCAGCGGGACGCCGGCTGTGACTGACAGCCGGCTCCCGCTGCGAGAGAGCGCGGGATCTTATGTGTTGCGGGAAGTACCAGGCTGCCAGGACGTAAACTTACGCCCTGCAGCGGGAAGGGGTTAAAGAGGTTGTCTGGTTACTGGATGGGCATCTCCTCTTCGGTAGGACCAGGATCCAGCGCTGCAGCCCGCTATGGTCCCGGGGATTGCTGTGGGACAGATGATGTCACAGGAAATCAGGGGAACCGCTGCAGCCAATAAGAGGCTGCAGCGTCACATTACTGAACCCCTGGCATCACGGCACTCAGGATGTGAGCACCGATGCCAGGAGAAGGATCGGTGACGCTGCAGCAGTCATGTGATTTCCTGTTACATAGCAATCCCCGGGACCACTGCTGGGTGCTGTGCTGGATCTGGCGCTGTGGAGGGGTATGTATAATTTGCGTTATCTAATTACAGGGGGTCCTATCAAAGTGGAGGTGTCCAGAAACCAGACAACCCCTATAATTAAAATGTCATCGGGATGCCATATGCAAGGTGCCAAATTTCTGCGCATAATAACCCATCCGTTTTTCTTTACTCGCTGTGAACGGCCCGCACCTATTACGTTTATTATATTGGCTTCATATCGGTAGCAAATACAGTTTTCAACCACAAACAACAAACCATTCATTACATGAAATAGACCGGTGCGAAATCAGGGAATGTTGGGGCTGCTCAGAAAATCCCATAATGTAGGAATGTTATTCAGTTGGGCGGCTTGTACTTCTCCAGCCCTTCTCGCAGACGTGAATCACTGAGGCATAATTAATTTGAATAATTGAACAAGCTGTGGAAGCAATATCTCCTCCGACAAGCTTGTTGCTGCTGCGGTCTGGCCCTGGCGCTCGGCCAGGATGTAATGCAGCCCCAGGGACCCTCGCCAAAGCAATCTGATTCTAGAAACTCCATTACCGTTCTGTTTTTCTGGGTCTTGTAATCTGTAGACGTTCCCAAGTGGTTTTGCAGGTTCTGTAAGTTGGGGTAACGTCTCGCTGGGCCGCCTACTTCTTCTAAGTCTCCTTGCACGTTGGCTTTTGTGTCCTATTGGCAAAGACCTTACGAGTTTTATTCCCCCGTTTTGGTTCTCTTCAGATCGTTCCCATTACACATGTAGTCTTTGCTGTATTTCAATATCCTCATCTATATATATAAAATTGAATGTATGTGTGTCTGTGTGTGTCTGTGTGTGTCTGTGTGTGTCTGTGTGTGTCTGTCTGTGTGTCTGTCTGTGTGTCTGTCTGTGTGTCTGTCTGTGTGTCTGTCTGTGTGTCTGTCTGTGTGTCTGTCTGTGTGTCTGTGTGTGTGTCTGTCTGTGTGTGTCTGTGTCTGTCTGTGTGTGTCTGTGTGTGTCTGTGTGTGTCTGTGTGTGTCTGTCTGTTTGTCCTTTATGCGCTACTACACCATTCATCCGATCGCCATGAAACTTTGGGAAGTTGTTGAGTACACTCCTGGGAAGATTATAGGCATAGTACGAATATTCTATGATAAATGGTGCGTGCGCGAGCGTTGTCGACAGTTACGCCCCCCCCGCCCCCCCCCCCCCCACGTAGATCGTTCGATTTCCATCATTGCCAATAATTTTCTCACTTCCCGGTGTCATAGAAACTTGAAATTTGGCACGAGCATTCATTATGTCATAAATAGGAAAAGCTAATGGGTCCCAGCTCAACTATTCAATTCTAAGCGCAAAATAATTAGCGTCCAAATTTTACGTACGGAATCTAATTCTCTCACTTCCTGATGTCATCTATATATATATATAAATGAATGTCTGTCTGTCTGTCCTTTATGCATTACTACACCATTCATCCAATTGCCATGAGACTTTGGGAAGTTGTTGAGTACACTCCTGGGAAGATTACTGGCATAGTACAACTATCCTACGATAGGTGGGGGCGTGCGAGCGTCGTCGACAGTTATGCCCCCCAGACAAAGATCGTTTGATTTCCATCTCAAGCACAAAAGCAAAAGGCATTACGAGCAACGGGATGAGTGTTCAACTACAAAATGATGCATCCGCCGAACGTATCACAGGACAATTGCTGGATATTGGGAATGCTGAGGTAAAATGAAAGCTGCGCTGTGATTGGTTGCAATTTCTTATACTGCTGAGGTAACATGAAAGCTGTGCTGTGATTGGTTGTTATATGTTATACTGAGGTAACATGAAAGCTGCGCTGTGATTGGTTGTTATATATTATACTGAGGTAACATGAAAGCTGCGCTGTGATTGGTTGCTATATATTATACTGAGGTAACATGAAAGCTGTGCTGTGATTGGTTGTTATATATTATACTGAGGTAACATGAAAGCTGCGCTGTGATTGGTTGTTATATATTATACTGAGGTAACATGAAAGCTGTGCTGTGATTGGTTGTTATATATTATACTGCTGAGGTAACATGAAAGCTGCACTGTGATTGGTTGTTATATATTATACTGAGGTAACATGAAAGCTGCGCTGTGATTGGTTGTTGTATATTATACTGAGGTAACATGAAAGCTGCGCTGTGATTGGTTGTTATATATTATACTGAGGTAACATGAAAGCTGCGCTGTGATTGGTTGTTATATATTATACTGCTGAGGTAACATGAAAGCTGTGCTGTGATTGGTTGTTATATATTATACTGAGGTAACATGAAAGCTGCGCTGTGATTGGTTGTTGTATATTATACTGAGGTAACATGAAAGCTGCGCTGTGATTGGTTGTTATATATTATACTGAGGTAACATGAAAGTATGTTTATTGACATTTTAATTTATTTATAACCAGCGTATAGCGGGTGTGCACGTAGTTTTGATGGAGATTGCTGTTCATTAGCAATCCAAATAAAGTTTTATTGAAGATCTTGGAACGCAGATGGGCGTTCCAGGTGTCTTACCTGTATGAGGTGTGATTTACCTGGGAGGCTTGTACCACGCCCCCTTTAATTACGGAGCTGTATAGAGCTTGAGAAAGGTATTATATCTACCGAAACGCGTTGCTCGCAAAACCAGTGATGGAATATTAATAAAGAAGGACGTTATTATCCTGCATCGGAGCCCCGTATTCCTTGGAGCGCGGATAGACTTTTCCTTTACTCTGTGTACCTGTACTAAGCCCCGGTCATCCGGTGCAGCTTACTTGGAACGGTCCTGCGGCTCTCCGATTAAGGTCGGATGGAATAAAGGCTTAATTATAAGCAAACATGGATTTTCGAAAGGCATCCTCGTCTGGCACCAGGTGAGTTAACACTCATTTTTGTCATTTTCTGTTATAATTCTATAACATATTCTGAAAAAGCCATCGAGGCGCCCCCTTATAACATATTCAGATCCCATAGATGTTGTCACCCAGCTTTCCTAGACTTCTGAATGGCAGTTACTATCAGCCAAGGCCAACAGCACTGCAGGAAAAGCCGTCAGTAAATGCTAACTGGGGCCCCGGAGTGCGTCAGCTTCCTGATACTGATGCGTTTCTTATCCAGGACCCAATGCAGCTTGGAAGCTGCGCAGTGGAAAGGAAGCCGTCAGCAATATCCAGCCATTGTTGCTCTGTTGACTGACTACTAAGGCAGTCCCAAATCTGTGCTGATTTCTACTCCGTTCTTGCTGCAGTGGCCAGACTTGGAATTGCAGGCCCAGTTTGCATTGAGGTGAATAGGAACTTTGCCTGTAATACCAATCTTAGTCACTGCAGTGACAACAGAGCTATCGATTTCCTGTAGATGCTCAGTGCATGATCACAACAGTCTGGCGAACAGCTGATTTATGGGAATCCCAGTCGGCAGATCTCTGCCAATCTATTATTGATGGCTTATATTACGTTTGAACCATCAATAGTTTACAACTGGGCAACTTCTGGGACTTTTACTATTGAGGACTATTGATAACCCTCAGTTCATCAATTGTTGATCTCCAGAGGTCCACTGCTCAGGATCCCCACCGATGAGCTGATCATCCAGCCTGCTGTCAGAGCAGCGGTGCTAGTGGTGGTCCGCGCAGGATATCAACCGATCGATGCCTTCTGTTACTCTTTAGTTCTGACCACAACGAAGAGCCGGGAGTGTAATGGATGCACCACTCCCATTGACGTTTAACCCTTTCCAATCCACTGTCTGACGTCTAAAGACATTCTGATTGAAGGCTGTACAGCTCCGATGTCGGAAGACGTCCGGCAGGGTATTCTTACTGTAGATTACTGGCCGCTCTGTTGTTGGGGGCCTCTCCAGCATGTCACATACCGCAGTACTGGCTTTAGCCAGCAGATGGTGCCATTGTATAATGGCAGAAAGAGAAAGCCCCCTAGGAAACCCTGAATCCAAAATTGGATTGCAATGGGTTAATGGTTGTGAAGTCATCTATTACACTGCTAGCCCTAAGCACCGATGCGGGCATCCTGCTGACAGTGGTCTGGATGATCAGCTGATCGGCGGAGTTCCCGAGTGGTGGACCCCCGGAGATCAACTATGGATCCTTCTTTTTGATTTTTTTCTTTAGTGGGAAAACCCCTCTCATTCACACGGGCATATTTAGTTTTTTGTTTTGTGCCCTTCATCCCTGTGTATTTACAGCACAAAACAGCAACAAGGCTTCATTGATTTCATGCATAAATGCGCATGTGTCATTCGCAGTCCCATTGACTTCAATGGGCGATATCGGTCTGTAATAGGGACCAAAATAGGACGCGCTGCGGTTTTTATTTATTCACTAGCGTACCCGTCGCGCGTTGCTGCGAAGACAGACATACATACATACATTCGTTTTTATATATCTAGATAGCAGCTTTCATGTTACCTCAGCGGTATAATATATAACAACCAATCACAGCACAGCAGCTTTCATGTTACCTCAGCGGTATAATATATAACAACCAATCACAGCACAGGAGCTTTCATGTTACCTCAGCGGTATAATATATAACAACCAATCACAGCACAGCAGCTTTCATGTTACCTCAGCAGTATAATATATAACCACCAATCACAGCACAGCTTTCATGTTACCTCAGCGGGATAATATATAGCAACCAATCACAGCACAGCTTTCATGTTACCTCAGCGGTATAATATATAGCAACCAATCACAGCACAGCTTTCATTTTACCTCAGCAGTATAAGAAATTGCAACCAATCACAGCACAACTTTCATTTTACCTCAGCATTCTCAATATCCAGCAATTGTCCTGTGATACGTTCAGCGGATGCATCATTTTGTAGTTGAACACGCCTCCCGTTGCTCGTAATGCCTTTTGCTTTCGTGCTTGAGATGGAAATCAAACGATCTTTGTCTGGGGGGCATAACTGTCGACGATGCTCGCAGGATAGGTGTACTATGCCAGTAATCTTCCCAGGAGTGTACTCAACAACTTCCCAAAGTCTCATGGCGATTAGATGAATGGTGTAGTAATGCATAAAGGACAGACAGACAGACATACATTCCTTTTTATATAAATAGATGACATCAGGAAGTGAGAGAATTAGATTCCGTACGTAAAATTTGGACGCTAATTATTTTGCGCTTAGAATTGAATAATCGAGTTGGGACCCATTAGCTTTTCTTATTTATGACATAATCAATGCTCGTGCCAAATTTCAAGTTTCTATGACATTGGGAGGTGAGAAAATTAGATTCCGTACGTAAAATTTGGACGCTAATTCTTTTGCGCTTAGAATTGAATAATCGAGTTGGGACCCATTAGCTTTTCCTATTTATGACATAATCAATGCTTGTGCCAAATTTCATGTTTCTACAACATCGGGAAGTGAGAGAATTAGTGGCAATGATGGAAATCGAACGATCTACGTGGGGGGTTCGTAACTGTCGACGACGCTCGCGCGCGCGCCATTTATCATAGAATAGTTGTACTATGCCTATAATCTTCCCAGGAGTGTACTCAACAACTTCCCAAAGTTTCATGGCGATCGGATGAATGATGTAGTAGCGCATAAAGGACAAACAGACACGCAGACAGACAGACAGACACACAGACACGCATACATTCAATTTTATATATATAGATATTTGTACGTCTGAATACCCCAATGCAGATCAATGGGGATTCAGCTGTCCGTATTACGCCGCCTGCACACGGCAGAGCCAGATTCCTGCTTGGTGGAGCCCGCAGTGGAATCTGTCTCTGGGAGCAGCGGCGTCCGTGAGGATGTTAGTGACAGAGACCGATACAGTGCAGCTATATACTGTTTGCATCCAGTAGTCATACATGATGTCTTACGATATATACACATCTACACTTTTCCATAGACTCTTACAATGATCGACCAGAAGGAGGAGCGTCCGGAAACGGAGGCGGTAGGTTTGCAAACCGTTGGTGTTACAAGGAACAAGATTATGACCGCGCAGTTTGAGTGCTATCAGAAAATAATGCAAGAGCCGACGCACACGAAGGAAGGTAACCGCCCCGCACAGAAGGGCCGTCCGGACGGTAATCCGTGTTGTTGCACACATCACAGTTGTATTTACACTTTGCCCCTTTCTCCTGCTTAGGGCGGTTTTGTAACAGGACTTGGGATGGTTGGTTGTGTTGGGGCGATGCCGTGGCCGGAGACATTTCTGAACAGCATTGCCCGGATTATTTTCAGGACTTTGATCCTTCAGGTAAGTCCTGAGTAATGGATAGCGTTGTGGTAACTGCAATAGGTCTTATGTCAAAAAAAGAAATACATTTTGGTTTATTGCACCCTGGTGGCCAATCTAGTGAATTACACCAACTGCAATATGTCGTATGTCAACAGACCAATGAGAAACCGTCAAATTCGCTCTCTTTCTATAGGACGAATCAGGGTGATGGGGCAAAATGGGAATGCTTGTCTCTCCATACAACCTGTTGCAGTTACCACAACGGTATGCTGCAGACATGGATTGGCGGTGGGTTTCTGCGGGCACGGTTAGGCATCCCCTGTATACCCTCCTGGAGAGAGAGTTGGCGGGTTTTGGTTTCAATATTTTTATTGAAGCTGTCCAAACCCGTATATCAAATGTTCAGTATCATGGAGGAACGGCGCAAAACTCAGACTAGGCTGTAACATGTGAAAAGGAATGTACATTTTTTTAACATTTTTTCCTATCGTGTAGCATCACCGCGAGAGAAGAGTCGCCCCTGTAAATAGACCCATTGAGAACAATGCGGTTAATTCTGTGCGAGTTTTGTGCGTCTCGCAACACGGAAAACTCGCCCGTGTAAACACAACCTACGTTTAAAGAAAAAAAGAGTCCTAAAGGTGTCTTTTAACCCTTTCCAATCCACTATCTGCCGTCTAAAGACATTTCGATTGAAGGCTGTACAGCTTCCGATGTCGGAAGACATCCAGCAGGGTATTCTTACTGTATATTACTGGCCGCTCTGTTGTCGGGGGCTTCTCCGGCATGTTACATAACACAGTACTGGCTCTAGCCAGCAGATGGCGCCATTGTAAAATGGCAGAAAGAGAAATCGCCCTAGGAAACCCTGAATCCAAAATTGGATTGCAAAGGGTTAAAGCTCATGCCTGAGGGGTTCGTACTATTGGAAGACGTTCACCGGTTCCTCTACTTAACGGTGGAAGTCTTATTAGAGGGAACAAAAGAATTGTTGCTGCGCTGAGACTCAGAATCAAATGCCGAAGCAAAAGAATGAGCAGTTTTATCCAATAGATGAACTTTGTTTTCCTGTTTTAAAGAGAAAGTTACGAAGCACTGCAACCCCAAGGGCCACTGGTTCCGCCATCCAGAGAGCAACCGGACGTGGACCAATTATACACAGTGTAATGCCTTCACCATTGAAAGAGTAAAGGTATGAAGTCCCAGAATCAAAATAGTGTCACATAATGTTGAAGGTCGCACTCCCATACACTCCAGACACCAGGGGGCGCCATCTCGTACTTGCATTCAGATTCATGTAATTGGTGGGATCTAGTAGATGCCAATTTGTTATATAGGATAAAATATAAGATATTCATCAGGGGTGCCCCAACACTTTAAGCTGCCTGAGGCAAAATGTAAAATGACCCCCCCCCCCCTTCTGAAAAAACAGACTCATTTTCATAACTATTGAAAGTGGCAATATAGAAGAAAAGCAACACATTTTTGAACCATTCAGACTTGTATGAAGTGTCAGTGTAATAGTGTCCCAAGTAGTTGCCTCAATAGTATTAGTGATCTCGTTAGTGGCCCCGATACTTACAGTATTCCCTATAGTGGCCCTGGTAGTAATAGTGCCTTCTGTAGTAGACCTCTGGCTGAGCAGCAACCCCCTAAACTGTTAATCACTCAGCCTGCGGCTCTGGTTGGATGGCTGCCACTGCTATACTCACTCTGTGATCCTTCATCTGTCTACCCAGCGTCTGTGTTCCTGCACGCAGATGCTGGGGGGGAGAGTTCAGGGCTCACAGAGTGATTATAGCAGCGGTGGCTGTCCTGCCGGAGCCGCAGGCTGAGTGCGTTAACTGTCAGATAGCTGCCCTGCTGGCTCGCTACTGGTAATTATCTTTTGCCAGCCAATAATATGGCTGTTAAAAATAATAATAATACTTACTGGTCAGGTGGCAAGCCAGCAACCCTCTGATGTCTTGCAGACTGCTGCCTGAGCTGACAGGCTCAGGGCACCCCATGGCAGGGACGGGCACCCCTGATGTTCATATGAGCTTACAAATTAACACTAATTGCTGGGCTGCACACCAACTTCAAACAATGGCAAGTCCAGCTGCAGCGCAGTAGTAACAGCATCCCCTATATTGGCCTCGGTAGTAATAGTGTCCCCCCACAGTGGCCTCAGTAGTAATAGTGTCCCCCCACAGTGGCCTCAGTAGTAATAGTGTCCCCCCACGGTGGCCTCAGTAGTAATAGTGTCCCCCACGGTGGCCTCAGTAGTAATAGTGTCCTCCACGGTGGCCTCAGTAGTAATAGTGTCCCCCACGGTGGCCTCAGTAGTAATAGTGTCCCCCACGGTGGCCTCAGTAGTAATAGTGTCCCTCACGGTGGCCTCAGTAGTAATAGTGTACCCCACGGTGGCCTCAGTAGTAATAGTGTCCCCCACGGTGGCCTCAGTAGTAATAGTGTCCCCCACGGTGGCCTCAGTAGTAATAGTGTCCCCCACGGTGGCCTCAGTAGTAATAGTGTCCCCCACGGTGGCCTCAGTAGTACTAGTGTCCCCCACGGTGGCCTCAGTCGTAATAGTGTCCTCCACGGTGGCCTCAGTCGTAATAGCGTCCTCTATATTGGCACCAGTAGTAATAGCAACCCCTATTCCGGCCCAGTAGTAATAGCTTTCCCTAATGCGAGCCCAGTAGTAATAGCGTCCCCTATGTTGGCCCCAGTAGTATTAGGGTCCCCCATTGCCGCTATGCTCTTCAGATACAGGGAGAGGTTTAGCAGTGCAGATTACAATACGGGCGATTGGGATGGCCATGGACCCCATTGGAGTCTCGGGCCCAGGGCGGTCGCCCCAATCACCCCTATTATAATCTGCCATTAGTCTTCACTCTACTCACCCTTGTAGCGATGTCTGGAAAGGCTGTACTGAGGAAATGAGCGTGCAGGACCCGTGGTCGGCATAGCAACGCAGATCACATGACCGAAGCCCATCCTGCATGCTCATTTCCTCAGTACAGGCTTTCCAGGCACTGCTACAGAGGTGAGTAGAGAGCGGGGAGCTAGACCCTCCGTCAGACCCCCCTGACGATCACTTGCGGAGCCCACACCCTGCTGTAGAGTGTCTATTTGCCACATACTTCCCAGATAATGAAGCGTTTTGACTGCAGCGTGTGCCTGAGCCTCGCCCAGCAACAAGTCCGGGAGCGCAGAAATATCAGCTGCCAATCCACATGGGTAGCATCCAGAATTTGCTGCATGTTTCACCCCTCTATGATGAAAGGGGCGAAGTCCGATGTGAGAAACCACTCAGAGGGGGGGGGGGGGTATATTACCTGCCTCAGAGGGGGGTATATTACCTGCCTTCCCTCCGAAGCACCTGTTACTGGTCCTGTTTTCAGTTATCCAAGATGGCCAACAGTCTTCCGACTACCTAATCCCCACAGTGCACTGATGGCGTTAGACTACTAATTCACGGTACCTGATTTGCTAGAACTGCTCATGTGATCAGCACTGCCCAATCAGAGAGCAGTGCACAGTGTACATTAGGGAATTAGAAGATTGCTGCAGCCATCTTGGATGACTGAAAACGTGGTTCGAACCCAGCGGATCAGTGGGGTAGCAGAGAAGAACAACTGGAGGTAATATACCCCCCTCCTATCCTGTACCGGGGTAGAGTCTTGTCCCAAAACCAGAGGGTTGTTTTAATTTCAGTTGTTTCATGTAGTTAACAAACACCCAAACTGCCCCGTTCTGCCGACCACCTTCTGATCTCATGGTATCGTCTTCTCTTTCCTAGACGGCCCTGAACTTGTTCTACTTGACTATTATTGGACACGGGTTGTCGGTGGCCTCACTTCTCATCTCTTTAGGAATCTTCTTTTACTTTAAGTAAGTGATTATATGAAATTTTGTTTTTTTGACCAATGAAACGAATATCTCTCATGTGATCTAGATGGCTGGCGGCGCATTAACCCTTTAACTGCCAGCGCCGACAGGCATGGGAAGACCTAAGTCTAAGGAAGTACATATGAGAAAGGCGTCTTGGTACTTCATAGCCAGACCTCAACTCCCAGGTGCTGTACGTACGAGAAGGGTTCCTGGGACGTAAGCCGTCGGACATTCATTTGCAGTGGCAGCTGCCGTCGGCATGGGCGTCTTCCTTGGTAATAACTGCTGATCGCTGCTGTCAGACTCTGGGCCAGCCAATCAGTGTGATCGCTTGTACTATATTGGTCTCTATATTACTATTTATTGTTTAGTTGAAAACTTTTTGGTGACTTTTCTTATCTTTATTATGATCGTTTGTGAGCGTTTCGTATCACTTTTTGCTAACGTGGAAACTATATCCAATATAACTTCGTTTCAATCTTCCCGTTTCAGGAATTTAAGCTGCCAGAGAATTACGCTTCACAAGAATCTGTTCTTGTCCTTCGTCTGTAATTCAGTTGTCACCATCATTTCATTGACGGCCGTGGCAAACAACCAAACTTTGGTGGCTACCAACCCAGTAAGTAAATCCGATAAACTGGAATTAATGATTATTTGGTCTTTTCTGTCCCAAAAGAGGAGGTTGGTTTAATAAATCTTTAGGCCTCGCTCACAAGATGGTAATACTGGTCAGCAAAGCCAGGAGTGGAACAACGAAAAACTATCATAGAAAGATTAGCAGCATTTCCATATTTTGGAACTGGAGCATATCCGTATTTAACCCCTTCTCTCCCTATGATGTCCATGTATGTCACAGGCGAGAGGGGTTAGAGCATAATGCTGTACATATACAGAATGTAGTTAGCACAGGCTCAGCCCCTGAGCCCGCGCGAACTGCACTGGGAGCCGGCTGGGACTGGCGGCAGTGGGGATTGGCGAGAACACTGATCAGTGCATGTACAGAGTTAAGAGGGAGGGAGGTCCTTTTGTGACGTCATCGGCGCTCCACCACACCATGAAATTAGATATTTGATAGGTGGCGCCCGCTTGATCAGATGTCCAAAGACTTCATGGAGGCAGTGAAATGATGGTAGATGTAGAAGAAATTCTCTTAATCGGATGGATGATGATTGTGCCAAATTTATACAGGCCACCTGTGCACTGTAGAGCAGCTTGAGGAGGCTTCAATCAGAAACATGATGGAGTTAAATGCAAGCAAGAAAGAAAGAAAAAAAGGCCTCAGCGCTCAGAAACGGTACAATATAGCAGAATAGGTCATGGAAATTGCAAATATGAGAACTTACTTCACGGAGGCGTCCTGGTATAGACGCCCCCAATCCCAGCAAACGTGACAACAATAGCAGAAATAGTTCCACGGTTTAATAATAGTAGACGTGTTTCGGCCAAACAATAATTAGGCCTTCATCAAGTACATGTAACAATATACAAAAATATACAGCATTTCTAGAACAATATTAAGCTACCTCCCCATGTAATGAATGTGGTGACTTCCGGGTAGCAACTGGTGACGTGGAAGCGTCACGTTGCGTGGTGACGCCGTTGGTTGGCAAGGCATCATGGGATATAGTCACGTGTGAATGCTGCGTCACGTAGCGGTGAGCTCCTCAGTATGTGACCAGAAGAGAACATCGCAGTAGTTAAGCAACGCGACAGTGCGTGATGACATCACCAATTCATGGAGCGTAATGGGATGGGTCACGTGAGTGCGTCGCATCACGTCATGACGCGGCGAACTCACAAAGCGAGACTGGAAAACGTGACGGTCGCGTAGCAACGCGGCACTATCACAACTTGTCATGTGAGGGGAAACATGACCTAGTGACGTATATTAGTAGGCGGGGTAAGGAGCCGTCATAGAATCAAGCGGTGGTAGTGAAATACAACCCCTTTAAGGGGAGGGGCTAACATATAAAGGATACATAGGATTGATTAATTAAAATATGCAAGGACTTGTAGTGGGCGGAACAATATTGACATGAAGTGTTCTATAACTTAATGGGGCTACCTAACGAGCAATGTCAGCATGGTTAGGGTACATAATGCTGTAGCCATCACAAGATGTAAAGGATTACATATATATATATATGGGGCCATAACAGCCCCAAATAAGGTTTTAGAGCACAATCCGAGTTACTCTATCCTACAAATTAAAAAATAAATAAAGATTTAAAATGGGGAAATAATTTTATTAAAAAAATGGATGAAGATTAATAATAGAATAAATAAATATTATTAAACATGTATTCCATATAATTAATGTTTCTTGATGATATAATTAACACTAGTTATAATATTAAATGGAACAAGAAAGAAAAAATTAAACATTTATATATATGGATGTTCGATTTTCTCTAAAGTCTCATTGAGACCGTGGGGGAACAAAGTATTAAAATGGAATATATGGAACATTTCTTTGGTTTTAAGCTTTGAACATTCGCCAACGGGAATTTGTTCTATCGGAGTAATCTTTAAGGGGGATGGATTAGAATTCTGGTGTGTAAAAAAGTGTTTGGAGACACTGTGCTTGAGATAACTGTTTTTAATATTGAATCTATGTTGGTTGGCTCGACATCGCAAGGGATTTCTGGTACGTCCTATGTATCTCAATGGGCAAGGACACTCAATGAGATAGATAACATCATTGGATCCACTATTGAGGTATTGTTTAATTGGATAAGAAGCACTACCATTTAAAGGTTC
Source organism: Eleutherodactylus coqui (assembly GCA_035609135.1). Lineage (NCBI taxonomy): Eukaryota > Metazoa > Chordata > Amphibia > Anura > Eleutherodactylidae > Eleutherodactylus > Eleutherodactylus coqui. Next base: position 209,063,755 of record CM069412.1, on the reverse strand, counting down.
TATCTCTTTTCTTTTGTGGCAAATTAGTGGGCAACATTTGCAATTGTGTTTACCGCATTTGTATGTACCAGAAGATATTAGAGGGCGAGTCTGTTTGGTTGTCCTAATTTTAGAATTGAGTTGATTGGGTTGAGAGGGGGCTAAAATATTTCCTAAAGTGTGACCCTTTCTGAATATTGTTTGAGGTTGTGAAGATAATTTGGTTACCAGCAAGGGATCTAGCATAAGAATATGCCAGTGTTGTTTAATGATATCCCTTACTTCCTTGTGATAGGAATTGAATCGAGTTCTAAAATTACAGTCATGTTTCCGTATTGGAAATTTATTACTTGCTTGACATATTTCTGAGGCTGGAAAATGTATATCCCTTCCTCCTAATTTTGCTCTATCTAGAGAACTAGAGATTAGTGTCTCTGGATATTTCTTATCTCTAAATCTCTGCGATCAGATATTAGATTGTGTGTTATATTCCTTAATAGAGGAACAATTGCGTCTGAATTGGCCAAACGGAACGTTTACTTTCCACTGCTTTGCGTGATTGCTCCGGAAATCTAAGAAGCTGTTGGCGTCTACGGTTTTAAAATGGGTCTTGGTTTGGATAGTGTTGGCCTCAATATATATATATCAAGATCTAAAAAGGTAATTTGGGTGTGACTATAAGAACCTGTAAATTCAAGGTTCCAAGAATTACAGTTTATCTGAGAAATAAAATTTGTAACTTCCTCAATAGTTCCGTCCCATATGATGATAACATCAATGTATCTTTTGTAAAAATGGATGCGTGGGTCAGAGAGTTGTTCTTCAAATGCCCCCATGTACAAGTTAGCGTAACATGGGGCGCATTTTGTACCCATAGCGGTGCCCCACGTCTGTAAATAAAATTGTTTATTAAACTGAAAACAATTGTTATGAAGGATGAAATGAATACTGTCAAGAATAAATTCTTTTTGTCGCATCGGGGTCAATTGATCTTTATCTAAAAAGTGTTTAATTGCCCGAAGGCCTTGAGTATGGGGAATGTTTGAGTATAGGGCACTTACATCAAGAGTAACCCAAATGAACTAATTTCTCCATGTGATATTTCCCAATAGTTGTAGGATATGTGTGGTGTCCTTAAGATAAGCCGGTAATTGTGTTACGAGTCTTTGGAGTTGTTTATCGATATACTGTGAAAGGTTACTGGTAAGTGAATTGATTCCAGCTATTATTGGTCTGCCAGGGGGTTGGGTTATGGATTTGTGTATCTTAGGTAAAAAATAAAAATAAGCTGTTTCTGAGTGTTTGGGGTACAAAAATAACTTCTCATTTTTGGATATAACATTATCATCATATGCCTTATTGATTAAAAGGGTTCATTTCATCCTTAAATCGTTAGACGGATCAGTAGATATGGGTTTATAATTCTGTGTGTTGTTCAAGATCCGAGCGGCTTCCTCTAAATGATATGATTTGTCCATAAGGACTATCCCCCCCCCTTTGTCAGCTTGTTTTATAACTATTTCTTTCTCATTAGCTAATTTTTTAATTCATTTAAACGAAGTAGTCGTTAGGTTTTTCTTTTTCTTATTGGGTTTGGTGCCCAAGGTCTCAGTAAACTGTTTAAAGCTGGATAGTGCCTCATTGTAAAACATGGTGATATTTGGTCCTTTTGATTCAACGGGATAAAAATTACTTGGTTGCTTTAGATCAGTATATATGGGTTTAGTTCCTATGGTGTCACTAGTATCTATCATTGTATCTACATGGTTTGAGTTGTCCTTATGTAAATTGAAATGTCTCTTTAATGTTAATTTTCGTACAAACGAATTTAAATCTACAAATAGTTCGAATAGATCAGGGGAATTGGATGGACCATATGATAAACCTCTAGTTCACCCCGAGTCAGTGTATATTGGGAGAGATTGAAAACTCCTTTTTTCAACGCCTCATCGTAGGAGACTGTGGTCTGTGTATTGTTTTCATAGTTGTTATTTGTTTTTGAGGTTTCCCTGTTTTTACGGCCACCCTGTTTGCCTCTTCTTCTATTCCTTTGGGGTCTAGGGGGGGTCTGTTCGGGGATTGGTAGAACTGGGTGATCTTTTGGGTGTTTGTCGCATTGATCATTGGAGTTCTGAGTGGAGGCGTTTTGCCCTTGGTGTTGGTTACAACCGAGCTTCGAGTGACTCTTACATTGGTGGTGGATCTCTCGGTCGAGGGGGACCGAGAGACCGTTTCCTCTAAAAACGGCTTAAGAATGGTACTAGATTCTGATTTTTGGGAAATTAGATTGGCAACCCCAATCAGATTTTTTGGATTGCCAATATTATTAGGTTCTTGGTTATCCAAGAGTGCAGTCAGATCTGTTGGGCTCCTAATGTTAATTAAAACAGGAGGTTTATTGGAGAGATTGTGATTGGAGGTATTGGATTCATCATTATTTGGCAAAGGGGAAGATGTATTGGAACCAATGTTATTAATGTTAGATTGGACGTCATGGGGTATAGAATCCTCTTTCTGTATATTATCATGTTTATTCATAGTATAACTCGATGGTAAAGGAGACTCATGGGTTGTTCTATTGGATGTATGAATAGCAGTAGTTGAATTGATAATATTACTTCTAGTATTCCCTTGGTTGGGATAACGTTTTTTATACAAATATCGATTGTTAGGTCGATCTTTAAAATTGTAAAGATGATTTCCTCTATAGATTCTAGATTGCTGTCTATACGGTAGGTAATCCCAGTAGGGCGGTTGTTTCCAATTATGAGGCATTAATGGAGGTGGTCTATCATATTGTCTGTACAGAGGGGGATGGGGGATACGAAAGTCGTGGTTGGCGTTTCTCCCAAAATTATGTCCATTTTCCAAAATGGTACCATAGTGATGATTATTACTGGGTCGGTACCTATATGGATAAAAATCATGCCTATATCGAGGTTTAGTATTGGACGATCTAGGTTCTTTCATCTTATTGAAAGATGGTGGATGGTGTTTCTTACCCTCTATGATGGTTTCTGGGGGGTGTTGGTTAGAAATAGGGAGGGCCACTGAGGTGTCATTAACAGTGGTCTCCCTATTTCTACCTTTATATTCCCAGACAAAATATTTTTTCTCTTAATTGTCATTTAGATCTCTATACAATTTTTTAATTTTACGATTAGAGATGGTTTTAAATGTGGATTCTATAAACTTAATAGTCCATTCGATAAGATCATTATTACCAATAAGAAAAAGAAAAACCTAACGACTACTCAGTTTAAATTAATTAAAAAATTAGCTAATGAGAAAGAAATAGTTATAAAAGAAGCCAACAAAGGGGGGATAGTCCTTATGGACAAATCATATTATTTAGAGGAAGCCGCAGTTTACTAAGCAATTTTATTTACAGACGCGGGGCACCGCTATGGGTACCAAATGTGCCCCATATTACGCTAACTTGTAGATGGGGGCATTTGAAGAACAACTCTCTGACCCACGCATCCATTTTTACAAAAGATACATTGATGTTATCATCATATGGGACGGAACTATTGAGGAAGTTACAAATTTTATTTCTCAGATAAACTGTAATTCTTGGAACCTTGAATTTACAGGTTCTTATAGTCACACCCAAATTACCTTTTTAGATCTTGATATATACATTGAGGCCAACACTATCCAAACCAAGACCCATTTTAAAACCGTAGACGCCAACAGCTTCTTAGATTTCCGGAGCAATCACGCAAAGCAGTGGAAAGTAAACGTTCCGTTTGGCCAATTCAGACGCAATTGTTCCTCTATTAAGGAATATAACACACAATCTAATATCTTATCGCAGAGATTTAGAGATAAGAAATATCCAGAGACACTTATCTCTAGTTCTCTAGATAGAGCAAAATTAGGAGGAAGGGATATACATTTTCCAGCCTCAGAAATATGTCAAGCAAGTAATAAATTTCCAATACGGAAACATGACTGTAATTTTAGAACTCGATTCAATTCCTATCACAAGGAAGTAAGGGACATCATTAAACAACACTGGCATATTCTTATGCTAGATCCCTTGCTGTTAACCAAATTATCTTCACAACCTCAAACAATATTCAGAAAGGGTCACACTTTAGGAAATATTTTAGCCCCCTCTCAACCCAATCAACTCAATTCTAAAATTAGGACAACCAAACAGACTCGCCCTCTAATATCTTCTGGTACATACAAATGCGGTAAACACAATTGCAAATGTTGCCCACTAATTTGCCACAAAAGAAAAGAGATAGAACCTTTAAATGGTAGTGCTTCTTATCCAATTAAACAATACCCCAATTGTGGATCCAATGATGTTATCTATCTCATTGAGTGTCCCTGCCCATTGAGATACATAGGACGTACCAGAAATCCCTTGCGATGTCGAGCCAACCAACATAGATTCAATATTAAAAATAGTTATCTCAAGCACAGTTATCTCCAAACACTTTTTTACACACCATCATTCTAATCCATCCCTCATAACCCCTTGAGTGGCACGCCCGGAAATTTTCCGGGATGAGCTCCACTGCTCATAGCAACATAGCCCGGAAGATTTCCCGGAAGATTTCCGGGCTATGTATCACTATGGGAGCTGCAGAGCACAATGCCACAAGCTGTGACAGTGTGCTCTGCCTGCACAGACCCACAGAGAACAAAGCAAGGGCTTTGAAAAACCAGCAGAAGATATTGCCGATATGTCGGCAATCTCCTGCTTTGTTTACAGGTTGCCATAGAGACCATCGGCTTGTCAGAAGCAAGCCGATGGTCTCTGTGGCAGGGAGAGCTGGTTGTTAGCTGTCAGAGGACAGCTAGGCACCAGCTCTTACAGCAGAGATCAGAGAAAACCTCCGATCTCTGCTGTGTTAACCCTTTACATGCTGCAGTCTGTGTGACTGCAGCATGTAAAGGGCTGTCACTGCAGCATGTAAAGGGCTGTCACCATCGGACCCCCGGAATGTGATCAGGGGTCCTGATGGGTCCCTGTGGAAGTCCCCTAAAGGGACAAAAGAAAAAAAAATAAAAAAAATAAAAAAAAAGTAAAAAAATTATAAAAACACTTGTCTCCCTTTACTTTGTAAAAAATCAAAAATACAATCACACATGTGGTATCCATGTGCGTCGTAATGACCCAGAGAAGGAAGTTAATACATTATTTAACCCCTTAATGACATGGCCCCTTTTTTTCTTTTTTCCCCATTTCTTTTTTTCCTCCCCCCTGTTTAAAAAATCACAACTTGTCCCGCAAAAAACAAGCCCTCATATGGCCATGTCAATGGAAAAATGAAAAAGTTATGGCTCTTGAGACGCAACTGCAAAATTAGTTGAAATTCAATGATTAGACCATTTTAAAAAACCTGCCCTGGTGGGCACGACAGGGTGGTAGGAAACCCGCCACTCAAGGGGTTAAAGATTACTCCAATAGAACAAATTCCCGTCGGCGAATTTTCAAAGCTTAAAACCAAAGAAAATGTTCCATATATTCCATTTTAACACTTTGTTCCCCCGCGGTCTCAATGAGACTTTAGAGAAAATCGAACATCCATATATATAAATTTTTTATTTTTTCTTTCTTGTTCCATTTAATATTATAACTAGTGTTAATTATATCATCAAGAAACATTAATTATATGGAATACATCTTTAATAATATTTATTTATTCTATTATTAATCTTCATCCATTTTTTATTAAAATTATTTCCCCATTTTAAATATTTATTTATTTTTTAATTTGTAGGATAGAGTAACTCGGATTGTGCTCTAAAACCTTATTTGGGGCTGTTATGGCCCCATATATATATATATGTAATCCTTTACATCTTGTGATGGCTACAACATTATGTACCCTAACCATGCTGACATTGCTCATTAGGTAGCCCCATTAAGTTATAGAACACTTCATGTCAATATTGTTCAGCCCACTACAAGTCCTTGCATATTTTAATGAATCAATCCTATGTATCCTTCATATGTTAGCCCCTCCCCTTAAGGGATTGTATTTCACTACCACCGCTTGATTATATGACGGCTCCTTACCCCGCCTACTAATATACCTCACTAGGTCATGTTTCCCCTCACATGACAAGTTGCTATGTGACCGTCACGTTTTCTAGTCTCGCTTTGTGAGTTCGCCGCGTCATGACGTGATGCGACGCACTCACGTGACCCATCCCATTACGCTCCGTGAATCGGTGATGTCATCACGCACCGTCGCGTTGCTTAACTACGGCGATGTTCTCTTCTGGTCACATACAGAGGAGCTCACCGCTACGTGACTTAGCATTCACACGTGACTAGATCCCATGATGCCTTGCCAACCAACGGCGTCACCACGCAACAGGACGCTTCCACGTCACCAGTTGCTGCCCGGAAGTCACCACATTCATTACATGGGGAGGTAACTTAATATTGTTATATAAATGCTGTATATTTTTGTATATTGTTACATGTACCTGATGAAGGCCCAATTATTGTTTGGCCAAAACGCGTCTACTATTATTAAACCGTGGAACTATTTCTGCTATTGTTGTCACGTTTGCTGGGATTGGGGGCGTCTATACCAGGACGCCTCCGTGAAGGAAGTTCTCATATTTGCAATTTCCATGACCTATTCTGCTACATTGTACCATTTCTGAGCGCCGAGGCCTTTTTTTCTTTCTTTCTTGTTCACACCATGAAATTGCAAAGGGCCGATGGGTTGCCATGGTAACAGTGGCTTCCCGGCCTGCCATAGCAAGTAGTAAATCCTATGATACACTGCAGTACAGCAGTCTGAACAATCATAAGATCACACATTAAAGTCCCTTACAGGAACATAGAGAGAGGTGAAAAAACACTGTGACATCAATACATTGAACACCCTTTATATCTCGGATGACAAACACTTTAAAAATTGGCTTTACAACTGAGCCAAGAAGCTTTTTTTCATTAACCCCTTCCCGCTGCAGGGCGTAAGTTTACGTCCTGGCAGCAGGGTACTTCCCGCAACAGGGCGTAAACTTACGTCCTGGAGATAGCGCGGGATCACATAAGATCCCGCGCTCTCTCGCAGTGGGAGCCGGCTGTCAGTCACAGCCGGCGTCCCGCTGCAACAGCGGGGGGGCATCGGAGATGCGCCCCCAGCTGTTAACCCCTTCCCTGCCGCGATCGAGTTCACAGAGGGAGCGGACTCCCTCCGTGTCTCCGGCCGGAACTCGCGATGTCATCGCGAGAGCCCGGCCTGTCACCATGGCAACAGGACGCCAGACACCGGCGTCCTGTATTGCCTATGCCTATAATCGCTGTACAAGCGATAAGGCATGGCAGAGCAGTAGCTCTGCCATGTCTTATGACAGCGATCATAGGCACAGTGCTGCAAGTCCCTCAGAGGGACTCAAATTATATAAAAAAAAGAAAAGAAAAATGTAAAAAAAAAGACAAATGTAAAAAAAAATGTAAAAAAAACCCCTTTTTTATGCTTTTTTTCAGATTAGCATAAAAAAAGGTAAAAAAAAAATAAAACCCCACATATTTGGTATTGTCGCGTCCGTAACGACGCATACAATAAGTTGCACATGCTTTTGACTGTGCACGCAAAAAAACGCTAAAAAAAACACTAAAAGACTGAGGCAAAATGCTAATTTTTAGCATTTTGCCTCACTAAAAACGCAATAAAAGTGATCAAAAAAGCCGTATGTACCCCAAAATGGTATCAATAAAAACTACAGCTCGTCTCGCAAAAAATAAGCCCTCATAGAGCGCCGTACATCAAAAAATAAGAAAGTTACAGGACTTTGAATGCAGCAATTTAGAATAGAAAAAAGATTTCCAAAAAAAGTATTTTTATTGCAGAAAAGTGGAAAAACCTAAAAAAAAATGTAAGAATTTTGGTATCGTTGTAACCGTACCGGTCCGCAGAAAAAATGGAATGTCTCATTTATGCTGCATGAGTACCGCTGTAAAAAAAAAAAAAAAAAAATCTATGGCAGAATTGATGCGTTTTCTCTCCCTGCTATCATTAAAAAAAAGTTTTACAATATAGTCTATGTACCCAAGAGTGGCACCGATAAAAACTACAGTTCGCCACGCAAAAAACAAGCCCTCATACGGCCGCGTCAACGGAAAAATAAAAAAGTTATGACTTTTGATAAACGGAGAAGAAAATCCGCCAAAAATTGTTGCGTCCTTAAGCCCAAAATAGGCCGTGTCATGAAGGGGTTAATTTCGCCTCTCAAAAAACCCCCCATAAAAGTGATTTTTAAAAAGTCTTGCGTATCACAAAATAGTACCAATAAACACCACAACTTGTCCTGCAGATAACGAGCCCTCATAGAGCTCCATCTATGAACAAATAAGAAAGGTTCCTAAAAAGAGGGGGGAGGGGGGGGGGGTGGGGGGGTTGCCAAAGTTGATATACGCCTTATGAAATATAATCTGGGTTTCACCGATCTGCAGAAAGTCCTGTAATTTATGCTGCACACTGGATGAATTGATGGGTTCTTTCACTCTGCCCTTCTCAAAAAAAATGTATAAAAGTGATACAATACATTATATGTACCCAAAAAGGGTACTAACGAAAACTGCATCTCATAGGCAAAAAACAAGCCCCCATACGACTGTGCTGTCGGGAAAACCAAAAAGTTACGGGTTATGAAAATCCACCCAAATTGTTGCATCCGTAAAGGGGTTTTCTGAGTCATTGAAAAACAGAAACTGCTGGAGAACCATAAATGGCACATGTCACCTTTAGAGGGCCGCTCTGGCGAAAACACATTTTTCTATCCCTGCCCCTCCCACCTGATTGCCTGTCACACTCTGGAGGACTTCTCTGCGTATTGCAGCCACTTCCATGCAGTGCAGCCCCCGGTCTGTTACTTAGCAGCCACCATCTTGATGGAGCGATTTTTTTTTTTTAAACTTTCACCTATGTCCCATGATGCATCAGCACATCATTAGCTGAGGCTGTGCCATTCTGCCTGCCCGGGGGACAGTTTATCATTACCCCCTCACCTAAATAGGCTACAACCCATAAGTATCCAGTCTGGAGGAAGAGCTAGGATCTCCTCTATTATTGCTGTGTGACAGGAGTGCTTGTGTTCCCGTCTAGGCAGTTTTCGTGGTAGGATTCATGTAATAACCTCACACAGACTGAGAAACTGACTAGAGACTGAAAATACAACCCCAAGTAGATCTGACAGGTCTGAACTGAGATCAGATAACCTTATGGGGAGAAAGAGGCCGGAAGATTCACATAGAAAGAAATGACTAACCGAGGTAACACTAACCCACTCTGCATGTACCAGGGATAGCGGCACCATTCATAAAAACACCAGACTGGCCCTTTAAATTTTCACAATACGCTTGTTAATCTAGATGCATCAATGCCAGTTTTCGACTGGTTGCAGCAGTTACATCAGCTGTCAGAAGCGGCTCGTAGCCGCTGTGTCATGAGTGGTCCCGGGTCCTGGGTACGCCCCCATACACACTTCACAACCTCCCGCCGTAAGTTTAGGTGGTCGTGAAGTGAATATTCATATTAAATCTGCACAAACTGCGAGTAAAATCCCAGCAATTATGTTCCATGTGGACTTCAAGGGGGCGTTCTGACTCCCCTCCTCCTACACGCTTCTTCGCTACCGCTGCTGGCCATCACTCCGGTTTCTGTTTACATCGGTGGCACTGCCAACTCATGTGACTGCGGCAGCCAATAGGAGGCCAGCAGGGATGCCATCAGTAACGTCCCATAAATCTGCCCCAGGACTTCTACATTAGAAGCCCACGTGACGTGTTTATGTGACGTCACCAGGCCCGCTGGCCGGGCGACGTCACCTGTCAAATTCTGCAGCGCACTAGAAGGCCGAAACAGCAGTCCACCGCTGTGATGAGTAGATTTTATATAGTTTGGGACATGTAGATCTCAAAACTTTATAAAAGAAATGACACGGAAAACGCCTTAACCCTAAAGAACACAGCTGTATTGTTCGCCGTACACACCGGCTGAGAATTCTGGATACTCTACAGAAAATGCATGATGAAGTCGGGAAATACACGGACATGCCAAAAGTCATGGGACAAGAGCTTGTAATAATAATCTTTATTCCGCAGCAGATATCATGTAGTCCCGAGAAGTACAGCAACTTGACGTGATATCAGTTCCACAAGTGGATGGAAGATGTCTGCAGAGATGTTTGAGCTGACTGGATGGTCCCTGACAGCTCCTGGGTATTTGTAGGTGCAGGATCTTGGGTGCGAATGGACCTCTCCAGCCAGGGGCGTAACTAGAGGCTCATGGGCCCGGGTGCAGAAGTTCAGCTTGGGCCCCCCTCCCCATGCCCTTGGGCTAGATTTACAAGGGTGATCGCAAAATTGCAGCAATATTGAAGTTTTGCTCATAGAGCGTCAGCGATTTTTTTTTTCCACGCAACATCACATCGGTGAAAACATGGAAAATGTGAAAGAAACCATTGAAAAGCGCGGGCTTCATAATTCTGCGCTATCACCCGTGTGAGGCTGGTCTTGGGGTCTGTGCCCAAGGAACAGCTCTTGTTTCAATCGGACGATCCGCACAAAGTTTTGCATCAAAACCACAAAAGAAAATTGAAAGAGTGAAATCTGCTGCGGATACACATAAAAACCTGCGCCAAAGCCTTCACCAATGGCGCGGATTGTGACATTTTCTGATGTGGTTTTGATGCGGAACGTGGTGTGAATTGTCCGCTGCGGACAATCTGCGCCATTTTATGTACTTGTGGCCACTCTCACACACAACGCTTTTTTAGTGTTTACCGCGGCGTTTCAAACACTGCAGTAACCGCTGTACAACGCCTGCATTGATTTCAATGGGACTTGGCGGACTAACGTTCGGGTGAGGCGTTTCTAACACCGTCATTTTCGAGAGCTGCCTGCTCTATTTTCATGTGTTTAACCCCTTCCCGCTGCAGGGCGTAAGTTTACGTCCTGGCAGCCTGGTACTTCCCGCAACAGGGCGTAAACTTACGTCCTGGAGATAGCGTGGGATCACATAAGATCCAGCGCTATCCCGCAGCGGGAGCCGGCTGTCAGTCACAGCCGGCGTCCCGCTGCAACAGCGGGGGGGCATCGGAGATGCGCCCACCGCTGCTAACCCCTTCCCTGCCGCGATCTAAGTAGATCGCGGCAGGGAAAGAGTTCACAGAGGGAGCGCGGCTCCCTCTGTGTCTCCGGCCGGAACTCGCGATGTCATCGCGAGAGCCCGGCCTGTCACCATGGCAACAGGACGCCAGACACTGGCGTCCTGTATTGCCTGTGCCTATAATCGCTGTACAAGCGATAAGGCATGGCAGAGCAGTAGCTCTGCCATGCCTTATACCAGCGATCATCAGGGCAGTGGTTAAAGTCCCTCAGAGGGACACAAACAGTGTAAAAAAAACAAAGATTAAAAAAAGAATTAAAAAAGATGTAAAAAAAAGAGTTAAAAAAACCATTTTTTAATGCTTTTTCTCAGATTAGCATAAAAAAAGGTAAAAAAAAATTAAAACCCCACATATTTGGTATTGTCGCGTCCGTAACGATGCGTACAATAAGTTGCACATGCTTTTGACTGTGCACGGAAAAAAACGCTAAAGAAAACGCTAAAAAACTGAGGCAAAATGCTAATTTTTAGCATTTTGCCTCACTAAAAACGCAATAAAAGTGATCAAAAAAGCCGTATGTACACCAAAATGGTACCAATAAAATCTGCAGCTCGTCTCGCAAAAAATAAGCCCTCATAGAGTGCCGTACATCAAAAAATAAAAAAGTTACAGGACTTTGAATGCAGCGATTTAGAAAAAAAAATCACCCAGAAAAAGGGTTTTTATTGCAGAAAAGTGGGAAAACCTAAAAAAAATGTAAGAATTTTGGTATCGTTGTAACCGTACCGGTCCGCAGAAAAAATGGAATGTCTCATTTATGCTGCATGAGTACCGCTGTAAAAAAAAAATAAAAAAATCTATGGCAGAATTGATGCGTTTTCTCTCCCTGCTATCATAAAAAAAACAAAAAAAAAGTTTTACAATATAGTCCATGTACCCAAGAGTGGCACCGATAAAAACTACAGTTCGCCACGCAAAAAACAAGCCCTCATACGGCCGCGTCGACGGAAAAATAAAAAAGTTATGACTTTTGATTAACGGAGAAGAAAATCCGCCAAAAATTGTTGCGTCCTTAGGCCCAAAATAGGCCGTGTCATGAAGGGGTTAAGCACTTTTTACCACACCTCATCGCCCCTTATAATGGTGGGGTGCGTAAAAACTGCAGTGTAGAGCTGTGCAATGTGTTCTTAACCCCTTAATGACACGGCCTATTTTGGGCTTAAGGACCAAGCGATTTTTGGTGTATTTTCTTCTCCATTTTTCAACAGCCATAACTTTTTTACTTTTCCGTGGACGCGGCCGTATGAGGGCTTGTTTTTTGCGCGGCGAACTGTAGTTTTTATCGGTGCAATTTTTGGGTACATTGACTAATACAGAAAAACTTTTATTATTTTTTTTTTTATAACAGGGAGAAAAAAACGCATCAATTCTGCCATAATTTTTTTTTTTTACAGCGTTAATCATGCAGCATAAATGACGCACTGCATTTTTTCTGCGGGTCGGTACGGTTACAACGATACCAAAATTCTGATATATTTTTTTAGGTTTTTCAACTTTTCTGCAATGAAAACCCTTTTTTTTTGGAAATCTTTTTTTTTTTTTTTTTCTAAATCGCTGCATTCAAAGTCCTGTAACTTTTTTATATTTCTATTCGGAGCTCTGTGAGGGCTTATTTTTTGTGAGACAAGCTGTAGTTTCTATTGGTACCATTTTAGGGAATATATGGCTTTTTTGATCACTTTCATTGCATTTTTTGAGAGGCAAAATGCTAAAAATGTTTTGTAGCGTTTTTTTTACGCTTTTTGCTGTGCAGAATAAAAAGCATGTGCAACCTATTGTACGTGTCGTTACGGACGCGTCAATACCAAATATGTGCCTTTTTTTTTAACCTTTTTTTATGCTAAAATGAGAAAAAGCATTAAAAAAGGTGTTTTATTATTTTTTTTTACATTTTTCTTTTTTTCACATTTTTATTATCTTTTTTTTACACCATCTATGTCCCTCTGAGGGACTTGCAGCACAGCACTGATAATCACTGTGATAAGGCATGGCAGGAGTTCTGTCCTGCCATGCCTTATCGCTTATACAGCGATCATAGGCTCTGGCGTCCTGTTGCCATGGCAACCAGCGCGCTCCCTCTGTGAACCCTTCACATGCCGGGATCTACATAGATCGCGGCAGGGAAAGGGGTTAACAGCGGGGAGCGTATCTCCAATGCACCTCTGCTGCTACAGCGGGAGGCCCGGCTATGACTGACAGCCGCCTTCCGCTGCGGGATAGTGTGAGATCAGTCATGATCTCGCGCTATCCCTATGACGTAAGGGTACGTCATTTTGCGGTAAGTACCCTGCTCCCACGGCGTACCCTTACGTCATGGGGAGGGAAGGGGTTAAACACCACTCAAAATCGCGGCTTTTGAAATGCAGCGTTTTACTGATGGTGTGTGTGACCGTGGCTTCAGGCCACTCTCACACAGGCGCTCGGCAAAACTCTGCCATTTTGATTGCGGTGTTCGCTGCGATTTAACTTTCGGTTTTCGGCTGTCTCTCCCCCTTCTGACACAGGATTCCCCTACCTGATTCCCTTCCCCTCTCACACTGCCTGCTGCTTTGACTCCCCTCCCCCACTGAGACAGACATGTGTAAGGCAGTACTTACACTTTCTGTCAGGGTGCTGCCACTGTGTGTCGGCCGCTCCACCTCCATTCCCCTGCTGGCTGAGGATGACTGTAGGAGCGGGGGGAGGGCGGCACAATGTAAAGCCCTCAGTCTGCCTGCTGACTGCCTTTCACTAGGCACGCTGTGCACCGCGGGGAGCTTCTCCTGCACTGAGACACTTCCCCCCCGGACCTCCGCTCAGACTCCTCCCCTCTGGTGATCGTGGAGGAGAACAAGACAGGGGAGGAGACTGAGCGGAGGTCCGGGAGGAGGCGCCGGCGTGCAGGAGAAGCCGCAGAGCGCCAAGTGAAAGTAACTCTGCAGTCAGTCAGGGCCTCTGGGCCCTCCTGGCTTAGGGGCCGGGTTGCGATGGCGACCCCAGCGACTCCTCTATGTACGCCAGTGTCTCCAGCCATCCCAGAGAGGCTCCGTTTGGACTCTTATTGGGGGAATGTGCAGACTGCACTATAGGAACTCTCCAGAATGCCTCCTGAGCCAGTTCTGGACAACTCGGGCCCGAATACACCAAGCATTATCCTGCTGGAATATCCCTTCATTGGGGGAGTTGAGAGTCCATGAACGACTGCAGTTGGTCACTGAGCAGTGCAATGTCAGAGACATCGGTGTTTAGGCGGACGAGTGAACCCAACCCATGCCATGAGAACACCCCAACCAGTATGGAACCATCACCAGCCTGCACTGTGCCTTGTTGGCAGCTGGGGTCCACGACGGCCTCATGGGGTCTGCGCCACACACAAACCCGACCATTAGCCTGAAACAAGTGGTCCCGCGACTCAGGACTCCTAGGAAGCTGAAGCACGCTGCACTGACCTGCGGATTACGCGCGTGGTGCTTCTGTTTGGGGATGTGATGTCTGCGTGTCTTCTTGCATGGACGGTTCCAGTCAGACACCGCTGGTGGTCCTGATCACAAAGGACCCGTAGCCAGAAATGCCTGCTATGACATATTCCAGGGACACGTGACTCTTTGGTTCAAGGAATATTAAATGCCACACAACTTCACAAATAATAATAATCTTTATTTGTATAGTGCCAATGGAAATGGAATGCGCCATCCGTCTGGTGCCCATTATCACACATCTTTCCGAACCCAATAATTGACGTCGCCTCGCCATGAGCCCGCTGGCCGGTATACAGCCTCACTGACAAGATATCACCTCGCCACTTATACAGGTGTGGCGTCCCGGGCCGTCCCCCCGAGGTAACGCCACCTCATCAGTTTACATACCGCTGTCCCATCACTTTTGGCACGTCGCTGTAATTATCAGCTCTGCAGCTCCAGAGATTATTGATGTTCTGTTACTGGTTACAATTGGTGTTGAAAAAGTATAACTTTATTGTTCATCATGACTCTAAACATTAAGGTTTTCTTTGCGTTTTTCCCCCTGCAGGTCAGCTGTAAGATATCGCAGTTTATCCACTTTTATCTCATGGGGTGCAATTATTTCTGGATGCTGTGTGAAGGCATTTATTTACATACGCTCATCGTAGTCGCTGTGTTCGCAGAAAAGCAGCACTTGATTTGGTACTACTTACTGGGATGGGGTAAGGAAATACCCTTTAATCTTCTGATATCCATATGTGGTCACTTTGTGTCCGGCGTAGATCATATTCGGCGGGGGGGGGGGGGGGTATCGTTTCTACTTAGGGAGACATCCATGCTCCTCTGGGAAATATGCAGATGGGAAAACAGAACAATGCCTCTACAGGACACCGCAGGCCTCGACAGGCCCCGAACACCAGGACACCGCAGGCCTCGACAGGCCCCGAACACCAGGACACCGCAGGCCTCGACAGGCCCCGAACACCAGGACACCGCAGGCCTCGACAGGCCCCGAACACCGTGACACCGCAGGCCTCGACAGGCCCCGAACACCGTGACACCGCAGGCCTCGACAGGCCCCGAACACCAGGACACCGCAGGCCTCGACAGGCCCCGAACACCAGGACACCGCAGGCCTCGACAGGCCCCCGAACACCAGGACACCGCAGGCCTCGACAGGCCCCCGAACACCAGGACACCGCAGGCCTCGACAGGCCCCCGAACACCAGGACACCGCAGGCCTCGACAGGCCCCCGAACACCAGGACACCGCAGGCCTCGACAGGCCCCCGAACACCAGGACACCGCAGGCCTCGACAGGCCCCCGAACACCAGGACACCGCAGGCCTCGACAGGCCCCCGAACACCAGGACACCGCAGGCCTCGACAGGCCCCCGAACACCAGGACACCGCAGGCCTCGACAGGCCCCCGAACACCAGGACACCGCAGGCCTCGACAGGCCCCCGAACACCAGGACACCGCAGGCCTCGACAGGCCCCCGAACACCAGGACACCGCAGGCCTCGACAGGCCCCCGAACACCAGGACACCGCAGGCCTCGACAGGCCCCCGAACACCAGGACACCGCAGGCCTCGACAGGCCCCCGAACACCAGGACACCGCAGGCCTCGACAGGCCCCCGAACACCAGGACACCGCAGGCCTCGACAGGCCCCCGAACACCAGGACACCGCAGGCCTCGACAGGCCCCCGAACACCAGGACACCGCAGGCCTCGACAGGCCCCCGAACACCAGGACACCGCAGGCCTCGACAGGCCCCCGAACACCAGGACACCGCAGGCCTCGACAGGCCCCCGAACACCAGGACACCGCAGGCCTCGACAGGCCCCCGAACACCAGGACACCGCAGGCCTCGACAGGCCCCCGAACACCAGGACACCGCAGGCCTCGACAGGCCCCCGAACACCAGGACACCGCAGGCCTCGACAGGCCCCCGAACACCAGGACACCGCAGGCCTCGACAGGCCCCCGAACACCAGGACACCGCAGGCCTCGACAGGCCCCCGAACACCAGGACACCGCAGGCCTCGACAGGCCCCCGAACACCAGGACACCGCAGGCCTCGACAGGCCCCCGAACACCAGGACACCGCAGGCCCCCACTGGCCCCCGAACACCAGGACACCGCAGGCCCCCACTGGCCCCTAACACCAGGCCCCGAACACCGCACATGCCACCCACACAGGAAGAGGTTCCACCACCAGAGCGGTGGAGCTATTGTCTGGCGGGGCCTCCTTTTTGTGCCTGGGGATCTCAAGAGATCTCTACTGCAGGCTAAGGCCGAGAACCTGTCTGCCGGCAGGCAGTTGGGCCAAGCAGCCTGCTTATCTTGCCTGAAGTCTTCCAGCTGTCCATGCGGCGGGAGTTCAGAAGTCCCAAAAGCTGAGGCCACACCAGGCCCAGCTCACCTGTCTCAGGGACCAACCAGCGGAAGCCGCCTTCTCCTGCTCCCCTGACTCTCCGCACAATATTGCATTATATTGCATTCGGACAGGCATTCTATTAAGATGTGCCTGTGCCAAAAAATCATGGCAGCCCTTTCTGCCTTATCACCTGGATGACACCCCACAATCTCATTGGGGGGAGGGCTTTTGGGACATTTGAATGCCTCATTTAGAGGATTTAACAGCCACAATAGGCGTTATCTCCAATTATGGGTGATGGCTGTCAAAGATGGCCGACACCTGCCTGTATCACCTTTGGAGCTTAACCTACTCCATACAACGACATTTGATGTGTGCTGTATGTGTATGACGAAGGTCATAAAGGGGTTAAATTATTTGTTCCAGCACGAACTCTAAAGAGGACACTTATAGAAATCTGTTCGTCTATTATGCACCTTTGTGTGCCGCTGGCCCTGTAAAGCGTTCGGCCCACCTCAGCATTTATCACCATTCCACAGGATAGTTGCGGGAAGTCCGACTGCCGGGACCCCCCCGATCACAAGAAGGGGGTTTCAGAGTTCCCTGTGTGAATAGACTACTGGAGACCTATGTACACTACCTCTCCATTCATTGTCCGTGGGACTGAGCGCGGTGCCCCACTCGCCCTATGAACCCCCTATGCATGTTTGTGGGTGTATAGATTCATATTTACCATCTCTTCCAGGGTTCCCGCTGATTCCGGCCTGTATACACGCCGTTGCAAGGACTTTGTATTTTAATGACAAGTAAGCATTCAGTCCTTCTCCCGTACAATCTGGTTTTGTATTCTTGATTTATGATTACAATAGTCATATTTAATGTGTTGTGTATTTCTTTACAGCTGCTGGATCAGCTCCGACACCCACTTACTTTATATCATTCATGGACCTATTTGTGCTGCATTGTTGGTACGTAGAATCTCCTTTGGTGCTAATGCTATAATAAATGTTGCTGTGGTTAGTTACAGCTGCAATCCAAATTACCCCCCTCCCCATTGCACTGTACAAACTTTCAGCTGTTTACAAAAAAAAACCCCAATAAGAGTAATTCAGACTGCTAATATACACCTAATATAACAAGTGGATTCTCTAAATTCACCACAAAATGCTACTTTTACTGACCGCTGCAGCCTCACAATTATTCAAAAATCCCTCATAAAAGCACACATTGGCAAAGCAAGTGTCGTCCAAACACACCCGATGCAACTAATCAAGGGCTTCATTAGTGACATCAGCTGTGCTTGAGATGAAACGCATGAAATATCTGGAATGGCGAGGGCCTTGATGACTGCGATGTTTGACTTCATGTTAGTAATCTGGATGGGTCGAGAGGGGTACTAAACGTTATGGAGGAGATCGTTGTTAGCTTTTTGTATCCTTATCCTTGTTTGTACGCAACAAAGACACTGAAAGCACTTCACCAGGTCAGAGTTAAAGGGACACTGACTACACCACCTGCTACTACTCTGCATAGCAGACTTACCTTGGCAGGCTCACTGCTCTGGTGACAGGGCTGGTATTCTGAATGGAGGGGCGGTATACCGCCTTGGCAGGCTCACTGCTCTGGTGACAGTGCTGGTAATCTGAATGGAGGAGCGGTATACCGCCTTGGCAGGCTCACTGCTCTGGTGACAGGGCTGGTATTCTGAATGGAGGGGCGGTATTCCGCCTTGGCAGGCTCACTGCTCTGGTGACAGTGCTGGTAATCTGAATGGAGGAGCGGTATACCGCCTTGGCAGGCTCACTGCTCTGGTGACAGGGCTGGTATTCTGAATGGAGGAGCGGTATACCGCCTTGGCAGGCTCACTGCTCTGGTGACAGTGCTGGTAATCTGAATGGAGGGGCGGTATACCGCCTCTTTAGCTCATCATTTGTAGTCCTTTTGGCAGTACAAAATTTTGATCTTTAATACGGTCAATAAAAAACACGGACTGAATGCAGACAGAAAAGCCTCTCGTGTGAATGGGCCCTTATGTAACTGCCCATTTATATAGTTGACAACGCCTGTACAGTAAACGCCGCTTTATGCCGTGTATTTGTAGCCGGGTCAGGACTTTCCCATCATTGAAAAGATGTAGCGTTCAGTTCTGGATTGTCTCTTTCCTTAAGGTGAACCTCTTCTTCCTGCTGAACATCGTGCGGGTCCTCATAACTAAACTGAAGGTCACCCATCAAGCCGAATCCAATCTCTACATGAAGGCCGTCCGGGCGACTCTCATCCTGGTGCCCCTCCTGGGCATTCAGTTTGTACTTCTGCCATGGAGACCGAGCGGACGGATCGCAGAAGAAGTGTTTGATTATATTATGCATATTCTTATGAATTATCAGGTAATGCATTGGAATGTAGAATATCCGGTTTGCCAACATGGCCGCATCGACTGCTTGATGTCCAGATCTCAGGCATGCCTAGCCCCTTCACAAGTGCCAACGGTGAAATTAGGGTGTATGGCGCTCCTGAGTCCGCTGCATACCAGCAGTTTCTGACAGCCGCTGCTAACGGCCGTAGAGTTGGCTCTGATTGTGGCAATTAACTCTTTAGATGCCATGGTCAAAACTGACTGTGCCCCTTCCCACACCCCATCGGCACCCGTCCTCAACATGATCGGGGGTTGCTGATGGGCTAGCATGACAAAACTGGAGCGTACGGAGGGCTTCCAGAGCTGCCATGTGTAGGTGCCTGTCAAGCCCGGTCTGTAGCCAAGCTTCAAAGGCAACATCAAAAAATACTATATTCTGCAATACTGAAGTAAATAATCCAATAATCACAAGTTCAAGTGAGTTTTTTGTTTATTTTTTTCCCAAAAAATGTATAGCTTTATTTTTCTATTTTTATGTATATTTTTTTGCTTTTGGAATCCCTGCTCTCTAGAAATTTTAACATAAAGTGATCAGAAAAGATGTCTGACCCCAAAATGTTGGTAATAAAAACTACAGCTCACTCTGCAAGGAACGAGCGCTCACATATACCGGTAGCTTGATCAACGCAAGCCGTGCCTGCAGTTACAACGGATCACATTGATTTCAATGAGAACCACGTTTGCAGTTACAAGCGCCGGCCACTAGGCGGAGGTCGGAGCAGAGACGTCTGTGTAATTGTGGCACTGTTAGCAGGCGTACAATCAGCTGACGGACCCTAGCCGATCAACTATTGATGACCTGTCCTGAGGATACCTCACCAATGGTATTCTCCCTGGAAAACCCCCCTTAACCCCTTCATGACACGGCCTATTTTGGGCTTAAGGACGCAACAATTTTTGGCGGATTTTCTTCTCCGTTAATCAAAAGTCATAACTTTTTTATTTTTCCGTCGCCGCGGCCGTATGAGGGCTTGTTTTTTGCGTGGCGAACTGTAGTTTTTATCGGTGCCACTCTTGGGTACATAGACTATATTGTAAAACTTTTTTTTTTTTTTAATGATAGCAGGGAGAGAAAACGCATCAATTCTGCCATAGATTTTTTTTTTTTTTTTTTTTTACAGCGTTAATCATGCAGCATAAATGAGACATTCCATTTTTTCTGCGGACCGGTACGGTTACAACGATACCAAAATTCTTACATTTTTTTTAGGTTTTCCCACTTTTCTGCAATAAAAACCCTTTTTCTGGGTAATCTTTTTTTTTTTTTCTAAATTGCTGCATTCAAAGTCCTGTAACTTTTTTATTTTTTGATGTACGGCGCTCTATGAGGGCTTATTTTTTGCGAGACGAGCTGTAGATTTTATTGGTACCATTTTGGGGTACATACGGCTTTTTTAATCACTTTTATTGCGTTTTTAGTGAGGCAAAATGCTAAAAATTAGCATTTTGCCTCAGTTTTTTAGCGTTTTTTTCCGTGCACAGTCAAAAGCATGTGCAACTTATTGTACGCGTCGTTACGGACGCCACAATACCAAATATGTGGGGTTTTATTTTTTTTTTACCTTTTTTTATGATAATCTGAGAAAAAGCATTAAAAAATGGTTTTTTTAACTTTTTTTTACATTTTTTTAAATTCTTTTTTTAATCTTTGTTTTTTTTACACTGTTTGTGTCCCTCTGAGGGACTTTAACCACTGCCCTGATGATCGCTGGTATAAGGCATGGCAGAGCTACTGCTCTGCCATGCCTTATCGCTTGTACAGCGATTATAGGCATAGGCAATACAGGACGCCAGTGTCTGGCGTCCTGTTGCCATGGTGACAGGCTGGGCTCTCGCGATGACATCGCGAGTTCCGGCCGGAGACACAGAGGGAGCCGCGCTCCCTCTGTGAACTCTTTCCCTGCCGTTATCTACTGTTGCAGCGGGACGCCGGCTGTGACTGACAGCCGGCTCCCGCTGCGAGAGAGCGCGGGATCTTATGTGATCCCGCGCTATCTCCAGGACGTAAGTTTACGCCCTGTTGCGGGAAGTACCAGGCTGCCAGGACGTAAACTTACGCCCTGCAGCGGGAAGGGGTTAAACTGGCAGGATCCGAGGATTCTCATGGCGGTTAGAGCAGGAGCCTGGCTGTCAGTAGCATGTGACTGGTCACAACCTACTGTACAAATGACATCCTATTCTATACAGTAAATTGTGTGATTTCTAAGTCGGTTGCACTTTTTAGCTTTTGTGTTTCATTCCATTGACTCTTCGTCGGTCGCCCCACAAGTGCCCACTTACTCACCGCTGCCCCACAAGTGCCCACTTACTCACCGCTGCCCCACAAGTGCCCACTTACTCACCGCTGCTGGATTTCTCCTCTGCTGTAAAATCTAATTTGTGGTCTTTTTTCCCATCTGCAGGGATTGCTGGTTGCAACAATATTCTGCTTCTTCAATGGAGAAGTAAGTTTGCTCTACTCCTCAGCCTGTAGCTAGGTGATACCCTGTGGTCGCACCCGGCTGCTCCCGTCGGGCCACCAGCGTGACCCAAAGTAGAACTCAAATACTTATGGCCTTGTTACCAAAATGACACCAAATATAAAGGGACCCTCCAGACCCGGACAGAGAGGTGGCCACAGTCTGTGGAGCATCATTAGCCTGACCAGGGGTGGTCTGTAGTAGCAGCATGTGGTGTCTTAGACTATAGTACCTCATTTGTAAAGGTGACCCCTCTAATACTGACCCCTGTGGTACCCTATTAGTAAAGGTGCTCAGTTAATATTGTCCGCTGTGGTACCCCACTAGTAATGATAACCCCTCCAATACTGCGTCCTGCGGTTCCCCATTTATAAAGGTGACCCCTTCAATACTGGTACTTGTATTGGAGGTGACCCCTTCAATACTCCTTCAATACCCCCACTAGTAACAGTGACCTCCAAAACTGACTGCCCTTTGAAATCTCACTAATAACTGTGACCCCTCCAATACTGCCCCCTGTGGTACCACACTAGTAAAGATGATCCCTCTAATATTTCCCCCTGTGGTACCCCACTTATAAAGGTAACCCCTCTAATACTGCCCCTGTGGTACCCCACTAATAAAGGTGATCCCTCTAATACTGCTGCCTGTGATACCCCGCTAATAACTGCGACCCCCTGCAATACTGCCCCCTGTGGTACCCCACTAATAAAGGTGAACCCCCCTAATACTGCTGCCTGCGGTACCCCACTAATAATTGTGACCCCCTCCAATACTGCCCCCTGTGGTACCACACTAGTAAAGATGATCCCTCTAATATTGCCCCCTGTTATACCCCACTAATAACTTTGACACCCCCCCCCCCCCTCCAATACTGCCCCATGTGGTACCCCACTTATAAAGGTAACCCCGCTAATACTGCCCCCCTGTGGTACCCCACTGATAAAGGTCATACCTCTAATACTGCTGCCTGGGGTACCCCACTAATAACTCTGACCCCCTCCAATACTGCCCCCTGTGGTACCCCACTAATAAAGGTGACCCCTCTAATACTGCCCCCCTGTGGTACCCCACTGATAAAGGTCATACCTCTAATACTGCTGCCTGGGGTACCCCACTAATAACTCTGACCCCCTCTAATACTGCCCCCTGTGGTACCCCACTAATAAAGGTGACCCCTCTAATACTGCTCCTGCTATGCTGTGCTTTGTTAGCGGTACTTGTAGATATTGTGACCCCAATTTGCCCTAATCAGTCTGTAATAATGTCATTATTTCTAGGTGCAGGCTGTTCTAAAAAGAAATTGGAATCAGTACAGAATTCAGTTTGGGAATGGCTTTGCACATTCCGAGGGTCTCCGGTCGGCTTCATACACCATATCTTCGATCAGTGAAGCCCAGGGCACCATCTACACCCATGACTACAGCAGCGAGCATTCAAATGGGAAGAACTACCATGATATGGAAAATATTTCCTATAAACCGGACAAACCTTATATGTGACGTGTTTATAGCTGCTGCATTTATCCCCGTGTGACTGCTGTCTAAGGGCCGGCTGCACCAACTCCTTGGGATCTAAGATTCGGAAAGCCAACTTCACTTGATCTAGGATCAAAGGCTGAACCTAGAAGAAATGTCTTGTGCTCGGTGATTGATGGCTGTAGTCAGGTGACCTTCCCAGCATTCATAGTGAGAGTGAAAACATGGCCACTACCAGTCGCAAACGGGGGCGTATCTTCGCCACTCAGGAAAAGCCTATCAGCCGAGTCCGCCATCTTGGATTTCGGCTGCTAAACTAATCCGCTAAAATCGGGGGCTCGAATTGGACCCAAATCATGTTGGTGCAACGTTATTTCTTGGATCAGCTCTTCTTGGTCTCAGTCAACACGTTGGTGGAACCGGCCCTTAATGCCATATCTACTTTAAACATATCAAGAGTGTTTTCAATATATATTTATATATACTTTTTATGCTAAGTACCATGGGTATAAAGCGTCTGCACCCCCCACCCCGTTACAATGCCACGTGTTCGTTGTGTTACATAATCCGACCAACAGGAATCATTTCAGATTGACTTCCCCCTTCAATGGGACCTGCCATCTGTACAATGCCGGGACGGAAAATGATGTCATGATGTCGCGTGTCAGCCGTGCCGAAACAAACTGGTGTCTATTAAAATAATGTGAGTGGGGTACATCAACAAAGTATTAGTTTTAGGGCGTGCATACTTATGTAGTCTGTTTGGGTAGGGGGTCTATCAACATGGCACATCTTCAGGTCACTTGCAGATCTTCAATGGGGTTCACGTCTGGGCTCTCGCAGGCCCTTCCAAAACTGTGGTCTCTTTCTGGCAAAGCCATTCTTTTGTTGATTTGTTGGTCTGCTTTGGGTCATTGTCGCGCTGAACGGGGAAACTCATCTTCAGCTTATTAGCCGAGGCCTGAAGGTTGTGCCAAAATAGACTGATATTTGGGACGGTTCATAATTCTCTCAATCTTGACTACAGCCCCAGTTCCAGATAAATAGTCTGCCCCCACTATCTTTACTACGGGTTTGGTGGTCTTCTGTTGATGTGCAGTGTTGGCTTTACACCAAACATACCTTTTGGGAATTATGGCCAAAAACTCCACTCTTGGTCTAATCAGACAGAACACGTTCACCACAGACTTCTGGCAGACTTGATGGAGGTTTTGGTAAAACATAGCCGGGCTTGGATGTCCTTCTTTGTTAGATAAGGCTTCCGTCTCGCCCCCTGACCCCACAGCCCAGACATATGAAGATCATGGGAGATGGTTGTCACATGACTACACAACCAGAAACTCCTGCAGCTCCTTTAATGTTGGTGTCGGCCTCTTGGCCGCCTCCAGGACCAATTTTCTTCTGGTCTTTTCAGCAATTTTTAAGGGACGTCCAGTGATGTCACTGTTGGGCCATTAATCCGCTTCTTGGTGACGGTGTAATGTCTTGCAGATGTCTTGGCCCCCTTCTCCTGACTGACACCCTCCAACAATCAGACCCCTCTGATGTGTTGTAAGATCTTTACCAACCAACTAAGAAAATGTCAGGAAAATCTTCCTAGAAAAGACAAACTTTATATGGGGGACCCAGAATCCCTGTAAATACTGGCAGCGGAGTGCTGACTGCTATCTATCAGGAGGTTACATGTGATTGGCCAATACTAAGCACAACCACACCCCCAAATATAAGGGTGTCCTCACTTACGCAACCACATAATTTTATTTTTTCCACTCTAAGGCCTCGTGTCCACTAGGACATTCGGGCCCCCGTGGATTCTCCATGCAGAATCCCGCAGCAGGTCCCTCCGTTCCCGCGGACATGAGGCATATAAATTAATTTTACTCACCTGTCCGGACGCTGTGGGTTCCCGTTCGTCGCAGCCGGATCTTCTTTCCTTCTGCCCGGCGGATTTGCTCGGCACGCCGGCAGCGTGCCGTGCGCATGTGCCATGCACTTTTCCTTTTTTTGAACTCCTGCTCTCCCGCGCCCCCGAGGCAGAGCAGAAATTCAGCTGCGGGTGTGCTGTGGATCCGGATGGCTTCCATAGCTTCAATGGAAGCCCCGCAGAAAATGGAGAATGGAGCATGCTGCGGGTGTTTTCCTGCACGTGCGATCTGCGCGGCAGGGAAAAATGACATCCGCAGGTATTAACTTACAATGCATCCCTATGGGGCGCGGATCACACCTGCGGGACCTTTGCACGGATTTGCGAAATCAAATTACCTAGTGGACATGAGGCCTGAAAGATTCCAGTTTGTTTTTCCTTGGCCTTGTACAGATAACGAGTCACATGGGGGGGAAATAAATCGGACATGATTCATCTTTTATATTATAACAGTAGCTTACCCGTCGCGCGTTGCTGCGAAGACAGACAGACAGACATACATACATTCGTTTTTATATAACTAGATAACAACCAATCACAGCGCAGCTTTCAAGTTACCTCAGCGGTATAATATATAACAACCAATCACAGTGCAGCTTTCATGTTACCTCAGTGGTATAATATATAGCAACCAATCACAGCACAGCTTTCATGTTACCTCAGTATAATATATAACAACCAATCACAGCACAGCTTTCATGTTACCTCAGTATAACAACCAATCGCAGCACAGCTTTCATGTTACCTCAGTAGTATAAAAGTAGCAACCAATCGCAGCACAGCTTTCATGTTACCTCAGCAGTATAAGAAATAGCAACCAATCACAGCGCAGCTTTCATTTTACTTCAGCATTCTCAATATTCAGCAATTGTCAAGCGAAACGTTTGGCGGATGCATCATTTTGTAGTTGAACACTCATCCCGTTGCTCATAATGCCTTTTGCTTTCGTGCTTGAGATGGAAATCAAACGATCTTTGTCTGGGGGGCATAACTTTCGACAATGCTCGCACGCGCGGCACCTATCGTAGGAGAGTTGTACTATGCCAGTAATCTTCCCAGGAGTGTACTCAGTAACTTCCCAAAGTCTCATGGCGATTGGATGAATGGTGTAGTAATGCATAAAGGACAGACAGACATACATTCATTTATATATATAGATGACATCAGGAAGTAAGAGAATTAGATTCCGTACGTAAAATTTGAACGCAAATTCTTTTGCGCATAGAATTGAATAATCAAGTTGGGACCCAATAACTTTTCCTATTTATGACAATCAATGCCCGTGCTAAATTTCAAGTTTCTATGACATCAAGAAGTGAGAGAATTAGATTCCGTACGTAAAATTTGGACGCTAATTCTTTTGCGCTTAGAATTGAATAATGGAGTTGGGACCCATTAACTTTTCCTATTTATGACATAATCAATGTTCATGCCAAATTTCAAGTTTCTATTACATCAAGAAGTGAGAATTAGATTCCGTACGTAAAATTTGGACGCTAATTCTTTTGCGCTTAGAATTAAATAATCGGGTTGGGACCCATTAACTTTTCCTATTTATGACATAATCAATCCTCGTGCCAAATTTCATGTTTCTATGACATCAAGAAGTGAGAATTAGATTCTGTACGTAAAATTTGGACGCTAATTCTTTTGCGCTTAGAATTGAATAATCGAGTTGGGACCCATTAGCTTTTCCTATTTATGACATAATTAATGCTCCTGCCAAATTTCAAGTTTCTATGACATCAAGAAGTGAGAATTAGATTCTGTACGTAAAATTTGGACGCTAATTCTTTTGCGCTTAGAATTGAATAATGGAGTTGGGACCCATTAACTTTTCCTATTTATGACATAATCCATGCTCGTGCCAAATTTCATGTTTCTACGACATCGCGAAGTGAGAAAATTAGATTCCGTACGTAAAATTTGGACGCTAATTCTTTTGCGCTTAGAATTAAATAATCGGGTTGGGACCCATAAGCTTTTCCTATATATGACATAATCAATGCTCGTGCCAAATTTCAAGTTTCTATGACATCGGGAAGTGAGAAAATTAGTGGCAATGATGGAAATCGAACGATCTACGTGGGGGGGCGTAACTGTCGACGACGCTCGCAAGTGCGCCATTTATCGTAGGATAGTTGTACTATGCCTATAATCTTCCCAGGAGTGTACTCAACAACTTCCCAAAGTTTCATGGCGATCGGATGAATGGTGTAGTAGCGCATAAAGGACACACAGACAGACACACAGACAGACACACAGACAGACACACAGACAGACACACAGACAGACACGCATACATTCAATTTTCTATATATAGATGGCCTTTTCCCAAGGGTGTGCAGACTTTTTATATCCACTATGTATTTGCTGTAAACTGCATTACAGTTTGTTTTCTACTTGTGTTACACTTACGAGGTTTGTGAGTGACCTGCGTTGATTCTTCTTCATTGTTTTTGTTACGTACCCGTTAGTAAGGTGCCTTTTACCTTCTCGTTACGCCGACGTGTTCATCATAATTATGTATTTTAATGTATAAACATTTCAACTAAAATCTGCTGCTCACATTTTGATGTGTTGTTTGCAGGTTTTTTATACTATGAAGGATTTTATGAGGGGGAGGGGTGGGCAGCGCTGTTTGTTTAGTCTAAAGAAAACCTATTAGAAACTAAAACCACTACACTTAAAGCCATATAATAAAATTGTACATTTACTCCTCAGCGGTTCTGTTTTTTTTTCCTTAGGCGTTATTGTATTTCCTTTTGTAACCCCCCATCCTCTTCCTACAGATCCCCCCGAGCTCTGTTCATTCAAAAGAAAAAGGACATTAGAATATTGCACTGAAGGCCCTTTTACACGCAAAGATTATCGCTCAAAATTAGTTCAATTCTCGTTAGCTGAGGTTTTTAGGCTGGCTTAAAATCCATCGTTTGATTGCTGGAAAGTCTTTCAGTTTGAATGCAGTTCGTTCAGTGTTTCCAGCGGCCAGTAATGGTTTTGCTTTGCTTTGCATAATCAATGATTAGTATGTTTACTCAGCCAGGAGGAGAACAATGGAATCTCCTGCCAGATGTTTGCTCAGCTGGGCAAAGTGTTTATGCAGTAACAATCGCCTAAACACGCCCAGCTGAGCAAACAACTTGTGGAGGAAAACACAGATGATTAATTAGCTAATGGAATGATTATCTATGCATGTAATTTTTGCAAAACCATTGCTAAATCCTTTGGCAGTTGGAGCGGTTATCTTTGCGTGTAAATGGGCCTTTACAAAGCTTGTTCTGTTTTTACACTGCTGTAGCTCCAGTTCTATCTGTGCTATCAGCATTCTTCTGGTGTCATTTTTAAAGCCAAGTTTTAAAGTTCTTGGATGGAACCGGAGATACAGCTGTTTGAAGTGGGGAAAGGAATATTGAATCTATAGTTGTTACTTCAGTCTGTGTGCAGGAGCAGGCAGCAGGGTACGGTATGTTATTCCTGCTTGTCACAGTAATGGGGTTTATGGGTCAGACCATCACAAACTTGTGACGTACAGAACCCTGCGGAGGATCGCTGGGTTGACTTATTTCCAGTTCTGAAGATTCTGTACTTATGCAAGATGCAGCCCAAATCCTACCCTACACAGCCTAGTATGCCTCAACAGTGGCCTGCGGGGTCGGACAGTGAGGGACCAGCGGCGGCAGATCGGCTTCCCCACTGGCCTGGCTGCATTTGGCAGCGATAGAAGACAGTGACAGAGCGGCGGCGCCAGAGAGGTTTCCCCGGTGGCCTGCCTGAACTGGGCTGTGGCAGTGGACTGTGAGGGGGCGGCGGCAGAGCGCCTTCCCCGCCGGCGGACTTCAAGCTACAGGCCATTATTATCGGCTCCCAGGGAGTGGGAAAGACCAGCCTGATGGAGCGGTTCACAGACGACACCTTCTGCGAGGTGTGCAAGTCCACCGTGAGTAAGAACGGGGGGCTCGGGGCATGCTGGGAGTTGTAGTTCATCGGTGGTATTCCTGGACGTATTTTCACTCTGGGGTTATGGATCACTTAACACCGCAGCATAGTATGTAAGGATGAAAAAAAATATAGGTTATCCAGTTCAGCCTATTACCCCCCCAAGGTTGATCCAGATATAACATGTAATATATATAATCTGCCTGAGGACGTGGTGATGGCATATTTATTAAGAGTTCCATAGTCCCGCTGCTCTTATAGTAAAGAACTCCCTTCTATGTCGGTGTAGAAACGTTCTTTCCTCTAGATGTAGAGAGCGCCCCCTTGTTACAGTCACAGTCCTGGGTATAAATAGATGATGGGGGAGATCTCTGTATTGTCCCCTGATATATCTATACATAGTTATTAGAGCGCCCCCTTGTTACAGTCCTGGGTATAATAGATGATGGGAGAGATCTCTGTACTGACCCCTGATATATCTATACATAGTTATTAGAGCGCCCCCTTGTTACAGTCCTGGTATAATAGATGATGGGAGAGATCTCTGCACTGACCCCTGATATATCTATACATAGTTATTAGAGTGCCCCCTTGTTACAGTCCTGGGTATAATAGATGATGGGAGAGATCTCTGTACTGTCCCCTGATATATCCATACATAATTATTAGAGCGCCACCTTGTTATAGTCCTGGTTATAATAGATGATGGGAGAGATCTCAATACTGCCCCCTAATATATCTATACATAGTTATTAGAGCGCCCCCTTGTTACAGTCCTGGGTATAATAGATGATGGCAGAGATCTCTGTACTGACCCCTGATATATCTATACATAGTTATTAGAGCGCACCCCCTTGATACTGTCCTGGATATAAATAGATGATGGAAGAGATCTCTGTATTGTCCCCTGATATATCTATACATAGTTATTAGAGCGCCCCCTTGTTACAGTCCTGGATATAATAGATGATGGGAGAGATCTCTGTACTGACCCCTGATATATCTATACATAGTTATTAGAGCGCCCCCTTGTTACAGTCCTGGGTATAATAGATGATGGGAGAGATCTCTGTACTGACCCCTGATATATCTATACATAGTTATTAGAGCGCCCCCTTGTTACAGTACTGGGTATAATAGATGATGGGAGAGATCTCTGTACTGACCCCTGATATATCTATACATAGTTATTAGAGCGCCCCCTTGTTACAGTCCTGGGTATAATAGATGATGGGAGAGATCTCTGTACTGACCCCTGATATATCCATACATAGTTATTAGAGCGCCCCCTTGTTACAGTCCTGGGTATAATAGATGATGGCAGAGATCTCTGTAGCGATCCCTGATATATCTATACATAGTTATTACAGCTCCCCCTTGTTACAGTCCTGGGGATAATATAAATAGGAGAGATCTCTGTACTGTCCCCTGATATATCTATACATAGTTATTAGAGCGCCTCCTTGTTACAGTCCTGGGTATAATAGATGATGGGAGAGATCTCTGTACTGACCCCTAATATATCTATACATAGTTATTAGAGCGCCTCCTTGTTACAGTCCTGGGTATAATAGATGATGGGAGAGATCTCTGTACTGACCCCTGATATATCTATACATAGTTATTAGAGCGCCCCCTTGTTACAGTCCTGGGTATAATAGATGATGGGAGAGATCTCTGTACTGACCCCTGATATATCCATACATAGTTATTAGAGCGCCCCCTTGTTACAGTCCTGGGTATAATAGATGATGGCAGAGATCTCTGTAGCGATCCCTGATATATCTATACATAGTTATTACAGCTCCCCCTTGTTACAGTCCTGGGGATAATATAAATAGGAGAGATCTCTGTACTGTCCCCTGATTTTATTTATATATGAATATATTTTATATATATATATATATATATATATATATATATATATATATATATATATATATATATATATAAATAAATAAAATCAGGTCGCCCCCTGCCTTTTTTCTAAACTAAATTATCCAAATTTTGATAACCTTCCTAGGGATTGTAGTCCAACCATTCCATTTATTACTATAGTTGCCCCCTTTGTACCTGCTCAAGCTCTGATATGTCCTCCTCGAGTACCGGTGCCTAAATATTCCCAATATCCCATGTGTGGTCTGACCAGTGACTTGTAAAGAGGAAGAACAATGTTCTCATCATGTGCCCCTAGATTTCTTCTGATGCACCCATGATCTTATTTGCCTTGGCAGATGATTGATTGAAGAAGATCTCTTCGTTGGTGAGTGAGGTGGATCTTCTTGTGGAAGCCAGAGGGACCATTTGGCAAAAATGTCATCCATCTCTTTAGGCAGAGAAATGCAGTGAGTGCTTCCATCCTTGAAGATGAGCAGCTTTACTGGGAAGCCCCATTTATAAGGGACTTTCTCCTCTCTCAGTATCTTGAGTATCGTGAACTCCCTTCATCTTGCTAGGGTTGCCAGCGGATGACTTAAGGAGTGCTTCTTTATAATGGTAGAAGTGGAGTCTGACTAAGACATCTCTTGGTGTTCCTGGAGGTAAATATTTTGGCTTGGGGATTCTGTGAGCTGTCTACTAAGAGATCCCGTTCATCTGATCCCGGGAGGATGGCTACCAATAGATCAGAGGGACATTCTACCAGCTCATAGTCGTGGATATCTTCTGGGATGTTTCGGAATCTGATGTTCTTTCTCTTTGACCGATCCTCCAAATCGGCTAGTTTGAGTTTCATGAACGTGATCTCGTCTTCCATTGTGTTGTGAGCTCCTACAAACTCCTGCATTTCCTTCTCCAGATGAGCCGTGCTTTCTCTCGATCACTGTGATATCTGTATGTATGGCTGAATCGGCATCTCTTACATCGTTTTGTATGGATTCCTTTAAATCTTGGAACATGGATTTCAGCGTGCCAGTTGATATAAGATCCGATGCAGAGGAGGAAGACAGCGGTATGGAGGATTTGCTTGAGGATCCCTGTCTCCTGCTTCACAATAGGCTTCAGGATGGGAAATCCCTAAAAGCAGATCAACCTCTATCCCCTCTAGCTGTGCAAGTCAGGTTGGACAGCTGTGAGCACAGGCAGCAGGACTGCCAGCACCCCGCTGATGCCCCCTCACCTCGTTCCAGGAGCCGTGACTGGGTATGTGTCTATGCTGCAGTGCTCTGACGGCTTGTATCTGTTGCTGCGCGTAGCGCGGGTCCGCCGCGGTGTGCACTTTCAGAATCGAGGTCCTGGCTTCTTCCTCCTTGGTAGATCCAAAGGGCTGCGGTGTAGAAAAGCAGCTGGTAGAGGTGGTAAATCTCCCTCGCTGCTGCCCAGGAGCTCAGGAGGGTCTCTTACAGGTAGTTCACTGGAGTTGGAGTTTGGGAAAGAGGCCGAATACCTAGCTGTTTATGGTGTGGCTGAGGATCTCCTTCTCCTTGTGACTGCACTCATTGCCTGGGAAGCGGTGTTTAACCCCACTATAGCGGCATATTGACTCCCCTTAGCCTGCAACTGGACATCAGTAGGTTTGACCTGCTTCAGAAGCACTATGGATGGCCATGAAGCAGCTATGTTTGGAATATACATCCCAAATAGTTAGAGGGACAGGCAACCTTCCTAAATTACATCAGGTGGATGGTTTAAGAGGAAGCGCAAACCTCTATAACTAATCTTTCGCCTACTTCTCAACCGGATCCTTTCAGACCTGGTAAAAGACCCCATGTTTTGGAATTACCTAGTTCCAATTCCGAAGACTCTTTACAAGATCTGTCAGACAGGGAACTAACAGAGAAAGATGTTTGATTGATAAGGAGAAGAAATACTATGTTACTTCAGAGAAATCGGAATAAACATTACCCCATACCTTGCTGATTTCCCTGTTGTATCTAATACACTGGAGACCACATGCAGTCATCTAAAGCAAACTATGCATCTTCTCTCCAGATTGGATTATTAACTTTCAGAAATCCAGTCTCCTTTCAGGATCCCAGAAGATTTCCTTGGGAGTTCTCCATGATTCAGTCTGGTTGTTCTCTCCTTCATCAGACTAAGGAGGAAAGCATTATGCAGTCTGTAACCATTTTCAGAGAGAGAGAATATTTAGTAAGGGAAGTAATGAGAATTCTGGGACAGACCACATCAGGTCTACGGATGGTTCCACCCCCACAGCTCCCTTCCAGACCCTTGCAAAATGTTATTCTATCATCATGGCATTGATATCCATCTTCTAGAGAAAGGAAAATTAGATTATCCCATCAGGTTAAGAGATCCCTTACCTGATTGATGTCACAAATTTTAGAAAGCGGGTGTAATAGTCTCTTTCCTCTTTTGTAACTAGGTGGGCAGGCTGGAGGGGGCAAGTAGTGGACCAATTTTTAAGGGCGCTTGGTTGGCTAATGTCAGTTCCCAATCTTCAAATTGCAGGGAATTCAGAGCATATAGGAGGCACTCACAGACAGAGGCGTTAGTAAGGGGAGGCATGTTAAGATCTTCTCTGATCAATAATGGCAACGTTCTTTATTCGCCATCAGGGTGGAACCAGATATCCTCATCTTCAAAAACTTGTGGAAAGACTCCTAGAATATAATAGCGGACTAATTGAGTCGGCGGAAACTAGACCCGGGAGAGTGGTCACTGAACTGCGAGGTCTTCAGTTCCATTATACATTTGATACGTACAGCCTCAGGTAGACCTATTTGCAAAATACCAAAAATTGTTTTCAGTAAATCCAGGGTACAAGCCATATTGACCTAGCATAAGCCTTTCCCCCACTGCCCCTCATTCCCCAAGTCCTATGGAAGATACAGGAGAGTAGTGCCACAACGAAACTCATTGCACCATCATGGATAGAGAGACCTTGGTTCCCACTATTCATGTCTCTCATAATTTAAGACCCAAGCCTCTAACTCCCAGATACGACCTTCTAACCCACGGTCCAATCTGGTACCAATGATCCAAGATGTTAAAATTGATGGCTTGGATGTTGAAAAACAAAGACTCTTAGGTCAGGGTCTCACCGAAGTAATAACCACCCTCTTTGAGAGTCGTAATTCTGTTACTACCTCTAAATATGCTGGAGTATGGAAAAGATTTTGTTCTTGGTGTGGCTCAGATCAGCTTGACCTGTACGATCCTAACCTATCAAGTAGGTTTAGAAAAGGGACTGAGTCCTAGAACCCTTAAAGTGCAGATTTTTTGGGGCCATTTCAGCCATTTTGAACAAGATGAAATAGATTGAAGATCTGTGACCTGGGAGGCTTATTATCGCTATCCACTGGCGAACACGTTGAGCTCGGACCGCCATATATACTCCCAGGCGCGCAAGAATCTCTGCGTTTAGCTTGCTATATTCCTTTGCGTCCTGTTGGGTCAGGTCATAATAAGCCTTTTGAGATTCTCCCGTTGGGTAAGGGGCCACCACATCAACCCCCAAAGAAAAAGCTTCCTTTCATCCAGATTCAGATTTCTTGCCCCCAGGTGGGGGGTTGTTTCTCTCATGATGCTGTTATGGGAGAGGGGAAAGTTGATCTGCCATGTTGGATATTTTCAGCAGTTGTCAGGTACTTTGGTTCAGAGTTGTTCATGCTCAGTGATCGATCTGCGACCCATCAATGGAAGCCCAGACCAAGCCACAGCCCAGACCAAGCCACAGAGCAACCGGTGATTAATCATTTTAACGTTAACGAAATTATTCAGAAAATCCACGGCCCAATTAGCACAGACTAGAGGCCTTTATACTCTGCCAGGAATGATCACCGATCAATGTTTTTGCAAGTCTAGTGGGGCAGGTTCTACTCCCTGTACATACAGCAGTGAGCACTACTACATGGGCACGAGCTTCCATTACTACGGGTGCATCCAGCAGCATTGTTGTTGGCAGCATGCCGCTACTTACACAGAGAGGTGTGGTGCTGACATTGGTTGGGTGAATGAATGTGCAGTCATGGTCATCGGCCTGTGTAAGGGCCCTTAACCACTATGTTATCCATGGCAGGGAGCCAGTGTTAATAGATGGCACTAGACCTGAGCCACGGAGCTGTCAGCATTAAAATACACTAGATATACCACTGCCATTAACCCCTTAGTGACAAGCCTATTTTATGCCTTAAGGCCCAAGTGATTTTCATTGTCACACTGTGAGAACCAGAACTCGTTTACAGCCACATGAGCCTTTTTTGGGGGGAGGGGAGTTGTATTTTTTAATGGTCCCACTCTGGGGTACATATAATGCGTTATATAACCTTTATTAAACTTTATTGGGGAACACAGAATCCCCCCACGATACTAATTTTATATAGATTTTATTATTTTTTTACTACTTTTGCACACTGAAAAAAAAAAGTTTTTAAAGAAAATCAATTAAATCTGCATCGCAGCCTTCGAAGACCCGTACCATTATTTTGCTGGCAGTGTAGCTCCAGGAAGTCTTATTTTTTTGTGTGAAGAGGTGTAGTTTTTTTGGTACCAGCTGGGGGTACGTGTGACTTTTGGAATGCTTTTTATTATGGTTTTTGGGAGTCAACCAAAAAAAAAAAAAGCAATTCTGGCGTTACTTTTTCATATTTTTCCGGCGTTTACCATGCAAGATGAATGAAATATTTTCATTGTCTGGATTTTTATGAATGTGATAATACCGATTGTGGGTTTCTTTCTAAAAAAAAAAAAAGAAAATAATCTGTCTTCTATCCATTTAAAATGCTTTTTGTTGGGGGGGGGGGGGAGGTGTTTTTTTTCTTTAAATTAAACTTTATTGAACTTTTTTGGACAATATTTTTGAGTCCCTCATTGGGATTTGATGTGATTGTTCAATCGCTAGGATAGTACACTGCATTACTTAAGTAATGCATTCTACTAAGCCTGTTAGACTCTAATAGGCGGAGATACATAGACACAGAAACATTTGTCAGGCTTCTGGCTGCCAAGGGTACCTTGCTGCCTTAGGGCTTATTCACATGAGGGTCATTCCGTGTCAGTTCAACCAACCCTCCCGGTCGACCATCTCAGATTTCAATGAAACTTTGCACAAAGATAGACCCTGACCCTAAACTAAGATAGCCAGAATATTAGGCTTCAAAGTGCTTTGGTTCACGAGCTACAGGTCTTAATCTAGGGGGTTGTCATGTGATTACAGCCTACAGGTCTTAATCTAGGGGGTTGTCATGTGATTACAGCCTACAGGTCTTAATCTAGGGGGTTGTCATGTGATTACAGCCTACAGGTCTTAATCTAGGGGGTTGTCATGTGATTACAGCCTACAGGTCTTAATCTAGGAGGGTTGTCATGTGATTACAGCCTACAGGTCTTAATCTAGGGGGTTGTCATGTGATTACAGCCTACAGGTCTTAATCTAGGGGGTTGTCATGTGATTACAGCCTACAGGTCTTAATCTAGGGGGTTGTCATGTGACTACAGCCTACAGGTCTTAATCTAGGAGGTTGTCATGTGATTACAGCCTACAGGTCTTAATCTAGGGGGTTGTCATGTGATTACAGCCTACAGGTCTTAATCTAGGGGGTTATCATGTGATTACAGCCTACAGGTCTTAATCTAGGAGGTTGTCATGTGATTACAGCCTACAGGTCTTAATCTAGGGGGTTGTCATGTGATTACAGCGCGCAACCTGAAAAAAGTGGCCATTTCAATCCATTGCCAAGCCAGTTCCAATGACTCTAGAGCAATGAAACTTCACACACTAGGAGAACCTTTGGTGCTGAATCCAGCTAAGCTCCTCAGACTGCCCCTCTTATCATCATTCTGCCCCTCTTATCATCATTCTGCCCCTCTTATCATCATTCTGCCACCATTGCATGTCAAAGGAGCTGAAAAATTCTATCGCGCAAAATAAAACTCCTATTTTAGGCAGTAATAACTCCTAATCAATGCGATCCGACTCGGCTCTGAATGTATCAATGTGGACTCCATAGAAATG
The DNA here is from genome assembly GCA_035609135.1 of Eleutherodactylus coqui. NCBI lineage: Eukaryota > Metazoa > Chordata > Amphibia > Anura > Eleutherodactylidae > Eleutherodactylus > Eleutherodactylus coqui. Next base: position 209,026,666 of record CM069412.1, on the reverse strand, counting down.
TTTCTCATTATTCCCATTATGGACCCAAAAGGATGCAGAGCTCTTAAGATACAATGAGTCAAAAATGGCAAAAAACACTTTTTTGCTAATTTTTCCCTTTTTCAAAGGCGAAAATCGGAATGTACTGCATTTTTATTTTTTTCATTTTTGTTCTATTTGGAAGAGAATTTTTTGCTCTACAAGATTCGATGTTTTTCATTTTGTTCCCAGACCTTCTAGATGGGAAAATATCAATGCCTGTGAAGGTCCTATGCACTCGCGGAGGCCAAATAATAAAATAAGTGTAGGTTTTGCGGATGTATAATTAGTTTAGAAATCACGAGAAGGTAAATTATTTTTGGAATGAGACAACTTTTTGTGCTCAAGAAACTTATGTGATCAAAAATTGCATGGCGAGTTCAGGTGAGCCACAAGCTTTGGCTTAAGATGGTCAGAATATCATTGAGTGTTACATAATGATTGTGGTAGATTCCAGTGATCACCGGGCTTATTTAGCACTAGTTATTCATTCCACAAATGCTAGCCTTAGATAATCTTAGTATCCAATATGGATAGATGCTAAATAAGCCCAGTGATCACTGGAATATACCACACTCAATGCTATTCTGACCATCTTAAGCCAAAGCTTGGGGCTCACCTGAACTCGCCAGGCAATTTTTGATCACATAAGTTTCTTGAGCACAAAAAGTTGTCTTATTCCAAAAATAATTTACCTTCTCATGATTTCTAAACTAATTATACATCCATGCAAAACTTACACTTATTTTATTATTTGACCTCCGCGAGTGCATAGGACCTTCACAGGCATTGATATTTTCCCATCTAGAAGGTCTGGGAACAAAATGAAAAACATTGAATCTTGTAGAGCAAAAAATTCTCTTCCAAATAGAACAAAAAAAAAAATGGAGTACATTCCGATTTTCACCTTTGCAATGGTGGCAGAATGATAAGAGGGGCAGAATGATGATAAGAGGGGCAGTCTGAGGAGCTTAGCTGGATTCAGCACCAAAGGTTCTCCTAGTGTGTGAAGTTTCATTGCTCTAGTCATTGGAACTGGCTTGGCAATGGATTGAAATGGCCACTTTTTTCAGGTTGTGCGCTGTAATCACATGACAACCCCCTAGATTAAGACCTGTAGGCTGTAATCACATGACAACCTCCTAGATTAAGACCTGTAGGCTGTAATCACATGACAACCTCCTAGATTAAGACCTGTAGGCTGTAATCACATGACAACCCCCTAGATTAAGACCTGTAGGCTGTAATCACATGACAACCCCCTAGATTAAGACCTGTAGGCTGTAATCACATGACAACCCCCTAGATTAAGACCTGTAGGCTGTAATCACATGACAACCCCCTAGATTAAGACCTGTAGGCTGTAATCACATGACAACCTCCTAGATTAAGACCTGTAGCTCATGAACCAAAGCACTTTGAAGCCTAATATTCTGGCTATCTTAGTTTAGGGTCAGGGTCTATCTTTGTGCAAAGTTTCATTGAAATCTGAGATGGTCGACCGGGAGCGTTGGTTGAACTGACACGGAATGACCCATGTGTATATCGGCCGCCGTTTTCATTGCCAGACGATATACGCTCCCATCTGATGCATTGGATTTCAATGCATCAGATAACACAGGCGTATTCCTGCGGCGTAAAAGCGCCTGGCCGGCAAATATTGTGCCAGGCATCAAAGATAGTCCTGGAACTATCCTTGTGCCTGGAATACATCAGCTGCTGCGTAGGCTCCTATAGGAGCCAATCACAGCATCTGGAAAAGGGAGGTGGGAGCGAGTTTAGCAGTGTGACTGCTAAACTCCCTCCCTCTTCTCTCCAGCTGTTTGCAATGGGAGGGGGTGGAGCTTAGCCAGCTGTGGACATGGGGCAGGTGATTAGCTTCACCCCTGTCCCGCCCATTCCAATTGCAAACAGATGGAGAGAAGGATAGAGGAGATGAGCGTGTGAGGAAAAGGGGAGGCAACAGCATGGGCTCAGCCTATATACACAGGGCCCATGCCGTCTGAATGGTCGCACAAACGTTAATTTGTACGCCTGTTCACGCGTGTTTATGGCGCCAGCGGGCACACGTAAAAACGCCTACGCTCGAGGGAAGAGCCCGTAAAAAGATGTATGTGCAGGTGTATAGCCCATTCGTAAGGTCAGTAATTGGCCATCACTAAGGGATTAAGATGGAGGATTAGTCAATAATTACTAGCTTGTACCAAGTTTTCGGAAGGTACAGGCATCCCTGATTTTAAACTCGATCATTAACCTATCATTGGCCCCGGCCTTTTAGATCTCATTTATAATGTTAAATATAAACAATGGGTAGCCTTGGAAAATGTCATCTCCGCCATCCACCTTACTGCTTTGTTATGGATTACCCCTTCATCCCACTAGTCACTTCTCGGAGCTTCATGTTGGTCTAAAACATGACTTTTTGTGGGATTGCATGTTTCGACGTTCCCATAGCCCGGCCTTCTTACTCCATTCCTGGGGGGATGCACAATTTGAACTGGGCCTGGACCGCCCCCCCCCCCCTTTGATATTTCTTCTTATCCTTGTCCACAGGTTATTGAGGTTATGGACCCCCACGAACTTCACCAGTTAATAGAGAGGGATTCTTAAATTCTCAGTGTGAACATTTTCTCTTGAAACCGATTCCCCATCCATCATTACGCGTTCACCGACACGGTTTGAGTTGGCTTGTCTTCCAACCATACACTGTCCTGGGTGTATACACTATGAGAGGACATGGGTGAGGATTGTTTCTGGGGGATCCTCCATTATTTCTAAATAGGAGATGGAACATTTTCTTTAGAAGAGAGTAACATATTCTACCGAAGTCCTCAATCTACCCGAGCTGGGAGATAACAAGAACAGTTATAAAGGGCTATCACCGTGGTATAGATGCCCTGCTGTACTCGAGACACATGCTGGGGATGCCTCTCTGCGGTGGGCTCATTTAGACCTACATGGTGGGGCTTTCCAATATTGCAACCTTTCTGGGAGGTCAGGTTTAATCTTTATGATATGGTCAGTGACAACTCACTTGTCCCATCCATAGAGCTGGCCTTGATCGCTTTATTTCCCAGTTCTTTCCTTGTAGCACAGGAAACAAAAAAAAGGTGGGATGTCGTCTTCATCATTTTATAGCAGCTGCCAAAATCCTGAGTGAAATTCATGCTCCATCCCTTCCAGAACAGTTTGTGGACCATATTTTGCATCTGGAGGAACTGATCCCTACAGATGGGGGATGGTCACGATTTCTTGGTCCTCTTTATGAACATCGCCAGCTATGCGGATGTGGATTCAGAGTGGCACTTCTTGAGTCTCCTTCCCCTATGGCCCCCGCCCTTTTTTGTGATTTTGTCTAAGGTCATAGTTTGCCAAGTTATAGAAGTACATCTCATGTTGCAGCTGATTGAATTCTTAATATCTACTGAGAGGCCAATTCACTTCCAGTGGACTCCATTACTTTATGTTGTAGTGCACTGTTGAGTTACTGACCTTTTTCTGTCTGCACATTTGTTTTCTGAAATTGTTTTTTTTTTCCCCTAAAACTTTAATTACAGCAATTTACCAGAAAACACACTACTGTAATAAGGTGCAATACTACAGGCAGTCTGTACCACCGACCTTAAGAAAAGGGGTGCATTTATTTAGTTATACAAAGTGATAACAAACTAGGATATTATAAGAGATCAGTCACAGTCATCGTGTTAGAAAACAATTCCTACCAAGTTTGGTAAATCATCTCCTTCTCTTCAAGTTTTTGTAAAACTCCCTAGTAGGCTATGCTAACTCCAAGTAAAGTGAAGTTCAGTTAACTGGCGATAGTGGGTGGTTCCAACTCCACGCCGCTCTCGGTAATTCTGATGAAACGCCAACGACAGAGACACATGGCCGTGAGAAGTGTTGGACGCATGCAGCCGAATCAGCAGATCAGGGCGCTGTTGTGTTGGGACTCAACCCAGCAAGGCAGACAGAAGGACGCAACGAATCATAGGAGGGAAGCGACGATGTCCTGAATCCCCAAACCGGAAGTGCTGCACGATTAGGAGTATCCCGTGTTTTGACAGACGGATGGCCTTCCATACCGCATTAGTACTCACTCCCGGTCTGAACAGTATCTTTCAGATTCTTGAGCATTTTGGTTTCACTTGCAGAGTTCATGCGAGCAGCATAAATAAAGGATGGGGTACAGTTTTCCTGCAGGTTGGTGCTACTAACACAATAATACCAAAGTTATGTTTTTGTTTAGGTTTAAGCACAACACTACTTTTTTGGAATTTATTTTCATCACTCCAAGTCTGATAACATGATTTTTTGCATGGATGGAGCTCTGTGCAGGATTGAGTTTTGCATGAGGAGATGTACTGTTATGGGTACCATTTTGGGGTACATACCATTTCTTTGAACACCAGCCTTTTAGGGGAGCTAAAGCGAACAAAAAAAAAAAATTCTGGCTACATTTTTTTTTTGCTTTTCTTCATGGCACTTGCTATGCAGCATAAAGAGCGTGTTGAATTTATTGTACGGGTCGTTACGCATGTGACCACACCAAACTTTTTTTTTTTAAATAACGAGAAGTGTACAAACGCTTTTTTTTTTTCTGTTCCTGTGGGGGACTTGAGCTTGGCCATGCTATGATTGCACTAATAATACACTGCAGTACTTCTGTGCTACAATGCATTATTGCTAATCATAGCTCATAGCAGACCTGTATGCGATTTCCGGAATGAGGATTTAACAGGTGCGCACTGCGGGAACCAGAAAGCAGGCGAGTATGTAAAAGACAACACCCGGCTCCCCCTCAGTTTAAGGTGCTGCAGGTAGGGGACGGGTTCCCTTTCATTGATCTGTTGGATGTGCAGACTTTTGTATGCAAGCCCTTTAAGTGTCGTCCGAGTGAAGCGTAAGTGTAGGAGATGCTTCACCATACGGTCACTATTTTCTGTAAGGAAGCTTGAATTCGACTTCTAGAATTCTGTTGCAGGTTTCATCAGGTTTAAAAATGCTGCAAACTATGAAGACCACCGGAATGGAACATTTATTAAAAAACACAAAAAGAACCCCAGAATAAATAGATCTTGACTCTTCTGTATTAATAGCCCTGCAGTCCATTATAAACCTTCTGCACCGATCCGTGTTTCCAGAGCTCTTTCACACCTAAAAAACACAAGACACTGGCTTATCAGATGGTATACAATTGGTATAGGCTCAGCAGCGCAGTCTGTGCCATCGGCAGCAGCCGTAACTGACAGCTGAGGATCGGAAAGAACAGAAATCTTTGCTGTAAATCCTCTATATGCCACAATTTATGCGGCATGTATGGAGTTAAGAGAGGCATGGAGCGCCATCAACCCTCTGCCATCCAATCGTGGAAGGTCGATGGGCTGCCGTCGCAATAAGAGGCCACAGCTTTGAAATGGCTAGAGATAATACACTGCAGCACAGAAGTACTGCTGTGCATTATCTAAGATCGCAGGTTCAAGTCCCCTATAGAAACATACAATGTGAAAAATATGAAAAACAGTAAAAATAATACATGTTACAAAAGGAACCAATAGGCTTTTTTTTGTTCATTTCGCCTCCTAAAAAAACAAAATAAAGGAAAAGTGGAGAAGAAAATCCCAGAAAATAGTAGTGTTCTAAAGTACTACAACAGTCCACAGACGTAAAAGGGTTAAAGGGCTTCCCAGGATTACAATATTGAAGGCCTACCCCTCGGACATAGACAAACAAAAGCAAAAAAGGAGGCAAGATTGGTGTTCAGGTTGATACAGGTGCTCGTATTAAAGAAAGTGGCTAAAATGTACAGTTTAGGGGGTCTGGAGAAGAACAATTTGGTCTCTATCATCTGGATTAATTCTCTCCGGCTCTGTATAGATTTTTGGTGCCACTGAAAACCCTACATACCCCCTGCTTGTCACATTGTATCCCTAAGATGGACCCCACTGTTCGGATATGTATGGCCTGACACCAAGTAGCCCAAGCGCTGCGGCCTCGTCACTGCTTACACAGCTCTGAATACCTGTAATGAGCTATAGGTTTTTCTAGGGTGGCAGGGTGCGTTAACTTAACCAGAGGGGCATTTTATATTGGTCGTCCGTTACCATCAGCAGAGCTTTCCTTGGTGGAAGCCGTTCCTTTGAGAACAGGACACTTACCATTTTTCTGCTCCTCTGTTAGCTGTTCCTTTGGAAATTCCACATCGAAAGTAATAACGAGCGATCCTTTGATGTTATTATTGTCAAAGTTTGGCAGGCCTTCTCCTTTTTTCCAAAGCTTTGCTCCGGGTTTTGTTATTTTATCGCGCATTATATGAACCTATGAAAAAAGTTACAAAATAGACAAAACAACATCTTTAGTCAGAATATCAAGCAGTTTATGCCCCTATATACCATGCATGTCTAAACAGCACATCAATAAGAGGTCTGCACACAACTGGTATACTGGAACCAGTCTGAAAAGAACGGCGCGTTCAAACCGACGGCGAAGATACAGTTCGCAACTTCAGTCACCGATTTCCGCTAAATAACAGGACGAAATACTGCAGCGCTATTCATCCTGTCAAATCCGGCAAAATGCTGCGTGGAAACGGAGTCAACCTCATTACAGTCAATGGGGTCAGTTCAGCAACACCATGAGATTCCTTTTAGCCAGGGGTTACAGTTTCCCCACTCCCCAAATGGAGAAAGACAGCAGAAACTCCTACCGCGTTTCCCCAGAAATAAGACCCTGTCATTAAGTTTTGCCCCCAAAAAGGCGCTAGGTCTTATTTTGGGGGGGGGGGGGGGGAGGTCTTATACTCACCTGATCCGCGGCATCTGGGTCACTGGCGCTGCTGATCTCCGGAAGCGATGTGGCAGACTTCCGTGTCCTCTGCGCTGACATATCACTCTCTTTCTGGTGACAGGGCTCTGAATACCCCGCCTCCAGCAAGCGAGTGCTGTGATTGGATCATGAGCGCCACTGGCTCACCAATCAGAGCCGGCGCTCGATGGACCAATCATAGCCATTCAATGATGTAATTCACTGAATAGCTGCGAATGATCAAGCGCCGGCTCTGACTGATTGGCGCTCAATCGAATCACAGCACTCACTTGCTGGAGGCAGAGTATTCAAAGCCCTGTCACCAGTAAGAGAGTGATTGATCAGTGCAGAGGACAAGGAAGTCTGCTGCAGCACTAGAGACCAGCATGAGGGACTCAGACGCCGCAGGACAGGTGAGTATTGATTTTTTTTTAAATATATATATAGTTTAACTAGGGCTTATATTTCAAGCCTCCCTCGAAAATCGAAGTAGGGCTTACTTTGAGGGAAGCACGACAGCACTGATGCGAATGAGCTGCTGTTTAGATAAACTTCTTAAGCACAAGTTTGTGTTGCAGTAATTTTCACAGCATTCTTTGATGAAACTCCGATAAGACATCGATGCCACAGGGAAAATGGAGAAACTTACTTTGTGGCCATCCAAGTGTGTAATCTCCATTTCGAAACCAATAAGTGCTTCAACTAAAGAAATGGTTACATTGGTGTAAAGGTCATCGCCTCGCCGTTCAAATATACGATGTCTGTAAATAGAAGGGTAAGAAATTAAATTCTAACACGAAGCAAGTAGAGGCAGTGCAGCTACGGCTGTGATATTTAATAAATGCACCATATTCGGGCTTACTCCCGGGAGTTAACATTTTTAAGAGAGCTTCTCGTCTTGGAGAACTGTCCAGGCTGTGAACACTGAGCCAGCGATTTCCAGCCGCCAAGCACATTTTCCCTTCTCTTCCTCTATTCTAACAGCCGACGGGAGATCATGAATGGCAGAAGTCCCACCCAAGAAGAAAACACGGCCAGCAACAAACAACGCTGCCAACTCACCTACTGAAAAGGAGTCAATGCACAACTGCTACTGCAGAGGAACATTACTCGTTACCGCCGCGCAGATTTGTTAGTGGCCACGGAAAGTCACCGACTGTTCGCTTAGGAGGTTTTGTCACTTGTCCAGTAACAGACGTCTGAGCGCTGCCAACGCTCTACAGAGCCCTGCTGAACTGGGAATCAGTAGTGAGCCGAGAGCAAACATTGTCAAAATGACCTTCTAAGGGCCGGCTGCACAAACATGATAATCTAAGACAAAAGTACAAACACGTACCAACACAGCCTAGCCTGTGATCTTGGTTCAACTCCAGGTTCAATTATATCCCCCGATTTTGTTGGATCAAACTAGTTGAATTTAACTCACAGAGAACGCACCATCTGATAACCCGCAGGGCGCTCAATTACCACCGACCCTGGTAGTATGCAGAGCTTCTTTTCCTGCGAGTTATGTCTTTGTACATTTTTTCTCTCACCTCTGATTTTAGTTTAGTTAATAATGAGATAGCATAGGTCCTGATGGACGTGTGGTGGCCTTGCCGTGGCCCATCGGCTTATGTGTTTTGGCCAAAATGCAGACTAACAGTCATTTTTTTTTTTTTTTTTGCAGTTTGCTATAAATGCTGAGCGAGCCCGGGATGTCATGCCAGTGTGTCGCACTTGTCTATGGCTGACATCCTTGATATCAGTTCACATGTGCAGACTATGTTAGCAGTCACCCCTCCACCAATCCGGGCTGGGTTGAGCTGGGTGGCTGCTGTTTGGTCTGCATTGAACATTTAGCTTGCTCATATTACAATCTGGCCCTCTGCATACTACTAGGGTCGGGGTGATTGAGCCGCCCTGCAGTTTATTAGATGGTACCATTCTTGGCTCCTTTTCGGCGAGTTAGGTCTTTGTACATTTTTTTCTCACCTCTGATGTCAAACTAGTTGAATTTAGATCAGCAAATGAAATCCAAGATGGTGGACAAGGCCGATAGGCTTTTCCTGGGAGGCGAAAATACACCCTTGTTTGTTGCTGGTAGCGGTCATGTTTTTACTATCACTAGGAATACTGGGAAAAATCATCCGACCGCAGTCAGCAATCACCGTGCGCGATACATTTCTTCTAGGTTGAACCTAGATGGCAGATAGAGTGAACTTGGATTTGCAAATCTTAGATTAAAAGTGTTGATGCAAGATATACCTCCTAAACCAAGTTCAACAGCTGATAGTTTAATAAACATGGATGAACAGCGTGGTTGCACGGGTATCATGCACAGCGATTGGTGACCGTAGTCAGGTGATCTTCCCAGTATTCACTGCGATAGTAAAAACATGACTGCTACCTGCTGCAAAAGTGGGCGTCATTTCACCACCCAGAAAAAGCCCATCACACCCTTGTGTGTGCAGCCAAGCGTTACCCTGCTTGAAAATGCCTTTTGGAAACCCGGACACGAGAGAAACACGCGTGGCTGCAGGACGTCCTGAACAGATCGCTGAGCTAAATTACTTGCTGGGAAAAAAACTGAGAAAAGCGCTCTGAAAACCCAATTCTTGTCTACTAGAGAGAGAGAGGACAACAGAACATTCAACTGATGGTAAACCTTACTTGAGAACTTTGATTCGGAAGCGCAAGTCACCCGGCTCTCCATCAATATGGGGTTCACCTGGAAAAGCAAAGAACGGATTGTAATAGCAAACTCAAGAGCTTGGAGGGATTCTCCACGGTGATAAAGGGGGTGGGGTGGAGGCATGATAACATTTCCCTAATAACTCCTCCACCGTCCAGCTGCTTGGATCCCAGAAGCTACTGATCACTCATCAAACCAATTACTGGCCTCAGAGGTCATGTGCCATCCACACGGTTCCCCTCGGAGGTCAGTCATCAGCGGAGTAGTGCCGCGAGTGACGAACAGCATGTGACCGCTGCAGCGGCTTTACAGATCGGAGCAGTAAGTGATGGACCGCTGGGAAGAGGAATATGGCTTTTAACATTTTTTTTTTACACTTTTATCTACATACTATAGTTATTTTTTAAATCTCAGAAATCCCCTTTAACCTCTTAGTGACCCGGCCTATTTTGGACCCAAGTATGCAAGATTTCCGGGGGACATGGGTCCCCCGCATGTTTTGCCTTTCATGGCATCCTCAGGGGGAGCAGAAAAACAGGGCTTTACATGCCGCGCTCAACAGCGTTGCAGCAGGAGGTCAGTCAGTCAGTCACAGCCGGCGCCCACTGCGGATGGCATCCATTCACAGGAACCTCTTACTAGCCAGGACAAACTTACACCCTGGGGCGAGTAGGGGTTAGTAAGCAAAGAGAAAAAAAAAATTACAAAAATATCCATGAAAAAAATCTGCTCACCTTCTCCAATGAACGGATACTCCATACCATCTCTAACACCGGGTTCGATTTCAACTTCTAATGTTCGTTCCTCATTTACAAGTCTATATGGGGGGAGGGGAACACAAAAGAAAGGAAAAAGAAGAAGATCAAATGACCCCTCAATGTGCGGCATCAGTCCAGTAGGAACCCCATTTACATCAGGGAGGATTTGTAGCAGACACATCCAAAGGGGATTTTGGAGGATAATCTGAACTTCACTGGAGTTACACCAGATTTTTCCTAAAGCCTAAACCATCCCCATCATCCCCATCAGTGGGGCCAGTGTTGAAGATTCTGTCCGAAATTTGGCTGTGGAATTTGTGCTTCTACCCTGTGTGTGAACATGACCAAAACCTCCTCTCTAATAGATATTAAAAGGGTTGTCCATATATAAACTATTGAAAGTCCTTTCTCAGGAAATACCATCAATAGCAGATTGTAAGGCGTCTGCCACCTGGAACGCCCTCTGATCAGTTGTTCTCTGGGCTGGTGCCCTCATGCAGAAAGCAGGCTGCTCCATTCCCACTGCAGGCAAAGTTCCCATTGAAGTGAATGGCCTGCAATACCAAGTCTGGCCACTGGAGTGGGAACAGAGCTGTCTGCTTGCTGCAGAAATAATCTTAATTCACATGTTTACCAACCCAGAAAACAACTCATTGGTGAGGGTCCCATGCAGCAGACTCCTGAGGATAGGCCATAAACAGTCTGCAACTGGACAACCTCTTTAATCTTCCAGTTGCACAGGGTTAAAAGGAACAGCACTGCAGATGGAAATAAGCATCGCAGCAATTTCCCTTACTTGGCCATCTTGGCACTGCTGAAATACAAGCATCCTAAAGGGAACCTGTCAGTGAACATACAACATTCAGTAGGCATCAAGTTGTATATCAGGAAGACCTGAGCAGATTCATATTAAAAGGGGCTGTTCAGTTGTAAACCATTGATGGCCTGTCCACGGGATAGTCCACCAATAAGAGATTGGCCTTGCTTACAGTTGAGGATGCCAGGTACCAGATGCCTACCAGTGTGTTTATGCACTGAGCAGATTTCTGCAGGAAGCAGACAGCTCTGTTCCCATAGCAGTGGCCAGACTCTGTATTACAGCAAAGTTTCCATTCACTTGAATGAAAATTTGGTCTGTAATACCAAGCTTGGCCACTGCAGTAAGAACGGAGACATCAGCTGAGTATGCAAGTGCACCAGCCCACTCAGCAGCTCATTAGTAGGAATCCCAGGCGGTAGGGGGATCCCTGCCAATGTCCTATTGATAAGGGGCTGCAGCATCACATTCCTGAACTCCTGGCTCAGCATGGGAGTGCCGATGCCAGGAGAACAAGTGATGATGCTGCAGCGGTCCCCCGATTTCCTGTGATATCATCTGCAACAACCATTATCGGCGCCACAGTGCTAGATCCTGGCGGCCGCAGAGGGGTAAGTACAGTACACTTTATTATTGTGATACAGGGGGTCCTATTGAAGGGGAGGGGTCTTCAGTAACCCGACAACCCTATTAATTAAAATCTCTTCAAGACACCCAATTTCTGCACTTAGCAAGCAGCCATTTTTCTTTACTCGCTGTGAACAAACTGCACTTTATTATGTTGGATTCATATCAGCAGCAAACCGTTCTACGGACTAGACCCGCGGGAAGCCGTATACTCCTACTAGCGCTATATACATGGTACTATAGTCAGTATCAGCCTGTACTTGGCGCACGTACTTGACATTAGGGCATTCATCACAGACCACTTCCTGCGTCATCTGGAAGCGTCCGGGTCCCAGCTGGGTTGTTCTCATCTCCTGCCGGCAGTTACATTTTCTCTTGCCCGGTGCCTGACGGGCTACTGGCTTATTTCTCACCACCTAAGGAGTTAAAAGAACAAGGAGGAACAAACATATTACAGAAGTAGTAACAGTAAGTTAGAGGGGCTTTCCAGGTGCAAGGAACCCCTTAAAGGGGTTGTCCCGCGGCAGCAAGTGGGGTTATACACTTCTGTATGGCCATATTAATGCACTTTGTAATGTACATTGTGCATTAAATATTGGCCATACAGAAGTTATACACTTACCCCCTCCGGTGTTGGCGTCCCCGTCTCCATGGCGCTGACCGAAGCCTTCTTCTGCCTGGATTAGACGCGCTTGCGCAGTCTGCTTCTTCTGTCCCGCTGAAGGGGCCGCTCCGGCATGCTCGCGGCGCATGGGTCTTCTGCGCATAGACCTCTGCGGCTCGAGCATGCCGGAGCCGGACAGAAGAGGGCAGACTGCGCAAACGCGTCTAATCCAGGCAGAAGGCGGCTTTGGTCGGCGCCATGGAGACGGGGACGCCAACACCGGAGGGGGTAAGCGTATAACTTCTGTATGGCCAATATTTAATGCACGATGTACATTACAAAGTGCATTAATATGGCCATACAGAAGTGTATACCCCACTTGCTGCCGCGAGACAACCCCTTTAAATGACCTTGCAGAATAGTCACCATTTCTGGGACTTGTGCAAGTAATCATTAAAAGGTCTTTTATCTACAAGGTTACTTTGTTTCTACCACCAAGGAGGGGCCTTCACCAAAGTATAAACCCCACGGATATTCTTCTTCATTCAACTGGGTGTTCAATTTATGCAAGAGTCCTCAAAACATGACAAACTGGCCCTCTTCCTAGTCTCTGTTCCGGACATATATGCATAGAAGCTTCCGGAGCCAGACGATATTTCTTCGTTCATTTGAACATCTTGAGGACTCGGACATTTTTGTGATTTTTGTTTCCTCCCCACTTTAAAACCACAAGAAACATAACTTATATTTAACCTTTATATTTTTCTGTTGACCTGGCCACACGGGGGCGCTCTTTGTGGGACAAGTGGTATTATTTAACGTACTGAAAAACTGTTTTAAAAAATTAAGTAGGGTGAAATAGAAAAAAAAAACCTGCTTCCTTTGGGGAGGGGCAGGGTGTGAGCCTTGTGTGGTGCAGAGTGTAAGCTCTCGCCTACGACCTGGAGGTTGCAAGTTCGATCCCCACGTGATTCAGGTAGCCAGCTCAAGGTTGACCAAGCGCTGCGGAATATGTTGGCGCTATATGAATGAAGTTTATTATTATAGCATACACACTGCGCCAAAAATAGAATATAAGTCCGTGAGTCAGTATAATTAAGACTACACCAAACTTAGATCTTAAAGGGGTTGTCCCGTGGCAGCAAGTGGGGTTATACACTTCTGTATGGCCATATTAATGCACTTTGTAATGTACATCGTGCATTAATTATGAGCCATACAGAAGTTATTCACTTACCTGCTCCGTTGCTGGCGTCCCCGTCTCCATGGTGCCGTCTAATTTTCAGCGTCTAATCGCCCGATTAGAAGCGCTTGCGCAGTCCGGTCTTCTCCCTTCTGAATGGGGCCGCTCGTGCCGGAGAGCGGCTCCTCGTAGCTCCGCCCCATCACGTGCCGATTCCAGCCAATCAGGAGGCTGGAATCGGGGGCTATTGAAAAAAAAAAACCCGTTTCGGCGCGGGACAACCCCTTTAATTTTTTAAAAGCAAAAGAAAAAAATATAAAGTTACAGGGTTTACATTGTTTCACCATCTGCTGTTATTTTTGTGGGACAGCGGGTGGTTTCTATTGGGGAAAATACTAATTTTTTTTAATAAGGGGGAAAAAAAAAAAAAGTTTGTTCTAACACAATATTGGCCATTTTTTAGAATAAAACCTTTTTTTTCACTTATGTTTACATTTTCTTTTAGTCCCATAAGGGAACGTGAACTAGTTCTGTTTTGATCACTTATACAATATACTGCAATACTTCAATATTGCAGTTTGTTGCATTTCTGCCATGACACCTGAACAGTACCCTGCAGTCTCATCATGGACAGGCCATGCAAGACTTTCGAAAGCCAATTGGGCCATTTAAATGCCATTGTCAGAATTAACAGCAGCATTTATATGGTTAAACCGACCCAAATGGAGTGTGAAAGACAGCCCACTGCGGCCATGTATGGGGCAGGCACAGGTATACAAACCCACAGACATCTGACGTACATGTATGGTGGAGGTCACGAATGAAGATGCGATATTTGGGTTTGGACATTAGAGAATCCCCTTTCCATCAGTTTGTCCTTTTCACATGAATGTAGAAAACAAGATAGAAGATACCTCTACAAAGTTTCCTGAATAGACCTCTTCCAGAGTCACTTCCAGGTCGATCCTGATGTCGCTGCCGCGCGGAACGTTTCTGTCTTGTTGCCGTGGATTGCCTCCAAACATGAATCCAAAGTCTCCAAAGAAACTAAGCAAATACAAGATAGAGATTTCCATAAGAGTACACTACACAGAAGAAGGAGGCTCAGGAGGCTCCTACCACTGCTCCATCCGGGCGGGACGGCGCCTCGGCCAGAGAAGGTCCTTCTCGAGAGTAAAAGTGTCCTGTAACTAGGAGGTTGGAGTGGATATCAGGGCGCCCCATCGTAGTGTGCGGCCTCAGCTACTGTTACCAAGCTGCATGATCTGTGATGTACGGGGGGAGTCAAGGATATACTTTCAAGACTAGAGCTGAGGAGCATCAGCATAAGAACACACAGCCAGAAAGGGAGACATCCAGAACTACTCCGCCTTGAGGGTGTGAGAAGGTAGGTACTCGCAGAGATTAATTCTGTTTATTCGCCTCATCTTCACCCTCTTCTCCACGGCTCCCCCCGGGGCACCAGAAGGGTGGTCGCCACAATCGGAGAGTGGATGAAGTTGGAGCAAGAGTCTCAGACGAGCCCATGGCTGGCAGGAAGCAGAGGGGTTAGTACGGCTCTGTTCCAATTTGCCTTCTTGCAGGAGGGAGTAAACGTGTCTCTAGCAGCATTGTTCGCCCTCCTCACTTTGGGACAAATCAGGGACGTTACCTCATCCCAATTTCTAGCTAAAGGAGAAGAGAGTGATAATTAAAAACTACAATTAGGACCGGCCAGAAGCCCGCAGAGGAGGAGGTGGTCTGCATCCTATGGACACCAAGCTAACACGGATTAGCTCAGTGCCTGCAGGAGGCGCATAGCCAGTAGGAGGGATTGACTCTTTGTTTCGTTATACCCAAGCTCTTCTGGGTCCCTCAATGATATGGACAAGAAAAAAAAAAATACAATTGTGCTTTTAACCCCTTCATGACACGGCCTATTTTGGGCTTAAGGACGCAACAATTTTTGGCGGATTTTCTTCTCCGTTTATCAAAAGCCATAACTTTTTTATTTTTCCGTCGACGCGGCCGTATGAGGGCTTGTTTTTTGCGTGGCGAACTGTAGTTTTTATCGGTGCCACTCTTGGGTACATAGACTATATTGTAAAACTTTTTTTTTTTTTTTTTTTGATAGCAGGGAGAGAAAACGCATCAATTCTGCCATAGATTTTTTAATTTTTTTTTACAGCGTTAATCATGCAGCATAAATGAGACATTCCATTTTTTCTGCGGACCGGTACGGTTACAACGATACCAAAATTCTTACATTTTTTTAGGTTTTCCCACTTTTCTGCAATAAAAACCCTTTTTCTGGGTAATCCTTTTTTTTTTTCTAAATTGCTGCATTCAAAGTCCTGTAACTTTTTTATTTTTTGATGTACGGCACTCTATGAGGGCTTATTTTTTGCGAGACGAGCTGTAGATTTTATTGGTACCATTTTGGGGTACATACGGCTTTTTTGATCACTTTTATTGCGTTTTTAGTGAGGCAAAATGCTAAAAATTAGCATTTTGCCTCAGTTTTTTAGCGTTTTTTTTGCGTTTTTTTTCCGTGCACAGTCAAAAGCATGTGCAACTTATTGTACACATCGTTACGGACGCGACAATACCAAATATGTGGGGTTTTATTTTTTTTACCTTTTTTTTATGCTAATCTGAGAAAAAGCATTAAAAAATGGGTTTTTTAACTTTTTTTTTACATTTTTTTCAATTCTTTTTTTAATCTTTGTTTTTTTTACACTGTTTGTGTCCCTCTGAGGGACTTTAACCACTGCCCTGATGATCGCTGGTATAAGGCATGGCAGAGCTACTGCTCTGCCATGCCTTGGCGCTTGTACAGCGATTATAGGCACAGGCAATACAGGACGCCAGTGTCTGGCGTCCTGTTGCCATGGTGACAGGCCGGGCTCTCGCGATGACATTGCGAGTTTCGGCTAGAGACACAGAGGGAGCCGCGCTCCCTCTGTGAACTCTTTCCCTGCCGCGATCTACTTAGATCGCGGCAGGGAAGGGGTTAACAGCGGGGGCGCATCTCCGATGCCCCCCCCCGCTGTTGCAGCGGGACGCCGGCTGTGACTGACAGCCGGCTCCCGCTGCGGGATAGCGCGGGATCTTATGTGATCCCACGCTATCTCCAGGACGTAAGTTTACGCCCTGTTGCGGGAAGTACCAGGCTGCCAGGACATAAACTTACGCCCTGCAGCGGGAAGGGGTTAATTAAGTTTTTTTGGGGGGGAGGGGCGGGATGGACCTATTCACTTTTACAGTGTTCACAATGCAGTTTAAAAAAAAAAGTGACATGGACTTCTATGCATTAGTACTATACAAGTACACCGAATGTAGGTACTTTTGTAATTGTTTTTCTACATTAACCCCTTTGTGAACAGAATGCACCTTGTTACTGACCTCACTAATGGGCTATAAACCTGCATGCGGTGGCATGACTGACTACTGACAGCCAGGCTCCTGCTCTAACCGCCAGGAATGGAGAAACTTCAGATCCTGGCAGTTTAACCCCTTACATGCCACAATAAGTAGTAACTGTAACATGTAAGCAGATGACAGGGAGAAGGAATCTTTCTGTCACCCAGCAATGTGATCACGCAGTACCCAGCTGAAATCCTGACAAAGGCCTCCATGTCTGCCCTAAAATGTAATAGGCTGCCGTCATAGGCTTAGGTCAGTCTCACATGAGTGGATTCCGAGATTGCCGTTTGCGTGTATAATACACGGTAATACGCAGGCATTGACTTTCGCCGATTCATGCCCCAAGAAGTAGTATAAATCCAGCTGAGCCGAGGGATCAGCATCCCATCCTGAAGGCCCTCAGAGCATCTCACCACCACAGCACAAGAGAATGTCGCCTGAGCAACGTAAGGGGGTCCTTCCAAGAGGTTGGGCAACTTTCCAATGCCATTCCCTGCTTGTGTTCGTTCTTCCATGCAGATGATAGGCTGACGCAAAAAAGACGAACGCATGCCTGACCATACACACTTCGCTTCTGTGATCATTCGCAGGTCTTCCGCTGTGGATATCTGCAAGCAGAATCCGACCCCTTCATGTGAGCCCTTCCGGACGGCCAGTCTGAAGTGGTGGGGTCCCAGCAGTTGGACCCCACTGATCAGTGTTAGGGAGCGATTCACAGGCTGCCGTGTACAGCATACCTTATACAAAGCGAACAGGATAGAAGTAGATGCGCATTTGCTTCTAGCGACTTACTGCGAGAATATGTCCCCGTGAGAGCTCTGATGGCCGTCCTTCAGTCCTTCCTCCCCGTACGCATCGTACTGTTTTCTCTTCTCTTCATCAGAAAGCACCTAAAATAGAAGCCGGGCTGGAGAATCACCACAACATGACGCGAGAGCCGCTCACCTGGAATCTAACTACACCAGCTTAACCCCTCAAGGACCGCAGGGTGCCCGCGCTAACGCTGATATAAATAAGGGATTATGTCAGAGCATTGCGGAGAACCGACCCCTTGTAGGGAGGCTCTAGTACCCTGTTGTACCGCCTCTAGCTTGGATACAAGATGTGATACGGGCGGCATGGAGGCTCTAGTACCCTGTTATACCACCTCTAGCTTGGATACAAGATGTGATATGGATGGGCATGGAGGCTCTAGTACCCTGTTGTACCACCTCTAGCTTGGATACAAGATGTGATATGGGTTGGCATGGAGGCTCTAGTACTTTGTTGTACCGCCTCTAGCTTGGATACAAGATGTGATACGGGCGGGCATGGAGGCTCTAGTACCCTGTTGTACCACCTCTAGCTTGGATACAAGATGTGATACGGGGGGCATGGAGGCTCTGGTACCCTGTTGTACCGCCTCTAGCTTGGATACAAGATGTGATACATGCAGGCATGGAGGCTCTAGTACCCTGTTGTACCGCCTCTAGCTTGGATACAAGATGTGATACAGGCAGGCATGGAGGCTCTAGTACCCTGTTGTACCGCCTCTAGCTTGGATACAAGATGTGATATGGACAGGCATGGAGGCTCTAGTACCCTGTTGTACCGCCTCTAGCTTGGATACAAGATGTGATATGGACAGGCATGGAGGCTCTAGTACCCTGTTGTACCGCCTCTAGCTTGGATACAAGATGTGATACAGGCAGGCATGGAGGCTCTAGTACCCTGTTGTACCGCCTCTAGCTTGGATACAAGATGTGATATGGACAGGCATGGAGGCTCTAGTACCCTGTTGTACCGCCTCTAGCTTGGATACAAGATGTGATATGGACAGGCATGGAGGCTCTAGTACCCTGTTGTACCGCCTCTAGCTTGGATACAAGATGTGATATGGACAGGCATGGAGGCTCTAGTACCCTGTTGTACTGCCTCTAGCTTGGATACAAGATGTGATACGGGTGGACATGGAGGCTCTGGTACCCTGTTGTACCACCTCTAGCTTGGATACAAGATGTGATACGGGCAGGCATGGAGGCTCTAGTACCCTGTTGTACTGCCTCTAGCTTGGATACAAGATGTGATACGGGCGGGCATGGAGGCTCTAGTACCCTGTTGTGCCACCTCTAGCTTGGATACAAGATGTGATACGGGCGGGCATGGAGGCTCTAGTACCCTGTTGTACCGCCTCTAGCTTGGATACAAGATAAGTAGAAGAAGGAGATTAGCGCTCCAATGTGAGGTGGAGAAAATGGCAGGGTAAAGAAAAATAAACGGAAATCCAATTGGACTCACCCCAGACGTACCGGACCCTGTGTAAGGTCACGGTGCGTCTAATGATCCTGGCAGGCAGTAATATCCACGGTCAGAGCTATGATGTCATCAATGGGTCCTGATCGCTGGTCTAAATGACATCCCAATGGGGGAGAGCATCGCAGGGTGACTCTAGGTAGAATATATACCAGAGGCAGCAAAGGCAGTAGACAACAAATTAGAAAAAACCCCCGTGCTCCAGTGATCGGATAGGCGAAATGAGAAGGCAGAAGGAACTTACTTAGCAGGGGTGTCAGTGCAAATGACACCCCTGAAAATCCAGGTCAGCTCGTAGAAATAAGGCTTGTCCAGGTTATGACGTTTATAAAGGTTCTTTATTCACAGGGTGCAACGCGTTTCGGCTGAAACATCAGCCTTTATCAAGCATACAGGGTGGTAAAACATGGTTACATTTATAGTGAACATGACTGAATGAGTGGAGGCAGCGTCTGCCTTTTTTTTTTTTTTTCACCATCCTATATCATCCTCCACCCCCCGAGCCACGTGACCACACACGTGACCCAAAAGGGGCGGTAACCAGCAGACGCTGCCTCCACTCATTCAGTCATGTTCACTATAAATGTAACCATGTTTTACCACCCTGTATGCTTGATAAAGGCTGATGTTTCAGCCGAAACGCGTTGCACCCTGTGAATAAAGAACCTTTATAAACGTCATAACCTGGACAAGCCTTATTTCTACGAGCTGACCTGGATTTTCAGGGGTGTCATTTGCACTGACACCCCTGCTAAGTAAGTTCCTTCTGCCTTCTCATTTCGCCTATCCGATCACTGGAGCACGGGGGTTTTTTCTAATTTGTTGTCTACTGCCTTGGATACAAGATGTGATACGGGTGGGCATGGAGGCTCTAGTACCCAGTTGTATCAACTCTAGCTTGGATACAAGATGTGATACAGGCAGGCATGGAGGCTCTAGTACTCCTGATGCACCACCTTCAGCTTGGATACAAGATGTGATACAGGATGGGCATGGAAGCTCTAGTACTCCTGATGCACCACCTCCAGCTTGGATACAAGATGTGATACACGCAGGCATGGAGGCTCTAGTACTCTTGATGCACCACCTCCAGCTTGGATACAAGATGTGATACACGCAGGCATGGAGGCTCTAGTACTCTTGATGCACCACCTCCAGCTTGGATACAAGATGTGATACACGCAGGCATGGAGGCTCCAGTACCCTGTTGTACTGTCTCTAGCTTGGATACAAGATGTGATACAGGTAGGCATGGAGGCTCTAATACCCTGTTGTACCACATCTAGCTTGGATACAAGATGTGATACCGGGGGGAATGGAGGCTCTAGTACCCTGTTGGGCCGCCTGTAGCTTGGATACAAGATTTGATACAGGCAGGCATGGAGGCTCTAGTACCCTGTTGGGCTACCTCTAGCTTGGATACAACATGTGATGCGGGGGCACAGAGGCTCTAGTACCCTGTTGTACTACCTCTAGCTTGGATGCAAGATGTGATACGGGCGGGCATGAAAGCAAACAAGTTCATATTTGCTGAAACTAACCCTCTAGATCAGTGATGGCGAACCTTTAAGAGACCAAGTGCCCAAATTGCAACCCAAAACACACTTATTTTTTGCAAAGTGCCAACATGTCAGGGGGCGGGGCTTATCACGACGTATGATTTTTACCTCCGTCGTTCTAAAAAGGACAGGGCTGCTTCAAAATAGACGGGGTGCAGATTTTAACTGCTTTTTGGATGCGGAAATGCCGCAGAATTTGCCACGGAAATTTCAGCTGAGGACATTCTGCAACATTTCCACCATGTGTAAACATACTCCAGCAGTAATGGTGACCCTCCAGAGTGGCCCGAGTGGTAATAGTGACATCCCACGGCGACCCCCAGTAGGAAAAGTGACACCCCACAGCGACCCCCAGTAGTGATAGTGACACTCCACATCGGCCCCAGTATTAAGAGCGCCTCCCCCGAGACTCATATACTTTACCCCTCTGCGCTGCTGCTGATCCCTGGTGTACACAGACGTCAGTGTGTGCTGCTGGATGCCTCCTTCCCATCTCTTGTGGAATCAAGGAGGAGACGTCAGGGGAGGGGGGGAGGAGGATCCTGGCTGCACACTGACGTCACAGAGCAACGCAGCTGAGTGAATGCCTGCTTGCATTTATTAACGTGGTGAGCGGCCAACGGAGGCGCGTGCCAGCACGGAGGGCTCTGCGTGCCGCCACTGGCACGCATGCCGTAGGTTCGCCACCACTGCTCTAGATCGTGTAAACTGGTAGGCTGTCGCAGTTGGTCCCATAATGTTCTATTGGTGATAAATCTGGCGACCGGGCTGTCACGGAAGTGTGACAATGTTGTGGGGGCTCCTGTGACCCCCTGTGTGTGCGGCCGAGCATTATCCTGCTGCCTCTTGTAAACCCCTTTAACTTCATCACCATATTAACAGGACCAAAAATTCTTACTGCATCTATTACACTTCCAGCTCCGACCACAACGAGGACGGCGCTGTCAGCCTCCAGCTTGGCTGCAATGTCTGCTGGGGCCCAAGATCAGCTGACCATCAGGGGTCCCACGTTGCAGACCCCACCAATCAACTATTGATGTCCTCTCCTCAGGTCAAGGGGTAAAGTCCTACAATATCCCTTTACTACCATGTAACCTTCAGACGGTCATGTGATGCATGCGATCAGCGTAGAGCCTTCCCAGATGTCACTGACCTCGTAGGCGGCCCCCAGATCCTGGAACTTGTCCTGTGCCTGAGGATCATCGGGGTTTCGGTCGGGATGCAGCTGCAGCGCTAGTTTTCTATAGGCCTTCTTTATCTCCTTCACTGTAGCGCCGCGTGAGACGCCCAGGATCTTGTAGAAATCACGGCTGAAACGGGACAAACAAAGCCGTTAGCCCAAATATGGCGCCCACCCCTGGCCAACCGCGCGCTCCGAGCCCATCCCCGGCCAACCGCGCGCACGCTCCAAGCCAGGAGCCCATCCAGGCCAACCGCGTGCGCGCTCCCAGCCCGGCGCCCATCCAGGCCAACCGCCTGCGCGCTCCCAGCCCGGCGCCCATCCAGGCCAACCGCCTGCGCGCTCCCAGCCCGGCGCCCATCCAGGCCAACCGCCTGCGCGCTCCCAGCCCGGCGCCCATCCAGGCCAACCGCCTGCGCGCTCCCAGCCCGGCGCCCATCCAGGCCAACCATTGATCTGTAGATCGATGACCCCGCTGACTACGGGGACGCCTTCATTATATAGGTAAAAAAGCACATCTGCGTCTGAATCACCGCCGACACAATGCGGGCCGCCATGTTTTACTGTGACACTCTAGCTTCTCCCCCCGCCTCACCAAACATGACAGGTCTATCACCATAGGGACCCGTACGGCGCCCACTTCCCCCCCTACGGCGGCGGCGGCGGCTCACCCGTACGGCGCCCGCTTCCCCCCCCTACGGCGGCGGCTCACCCGTACGGCGCCCGCTTCCCCCCCCCTACGGCGGCGGCTCACCCGTACGGCGCCCGCTTCCCCCCCCTACGGCGGCGGCTCACCCGTACGGCGCCCGCTTCCCCCCCCCTACGGCGGCGGCTCACCCGTACGGCGCCCGCTTCCCCCCCCTACGGCGGCGGCTCACCCGTACGGCGCCCGCTTCCCCCCCCCTACGGCGGCGGCTCACCCGTACGGCGCCCGCTTCCCCCCCCCCTACGGCGGCGGCGGCTCACCCGTACGGCGCCCGCTTCCCCCCCCCCTACGGCGGCGGCGGCGGCGGCTCACCCGTACGGCGCCCGCTTCCCTTCCTGCGGCGGCGGCTCACCCGTACGGCGCCCGCTTCCCCCCCTACGGCGGCGGCTCACCCGTACGGCGCCCGCTTCCCCCCCTACGGCGCCCGCGGCTCACCCGTACGGCGCCCGCTTCCCCCCCTACGGCGGCGGCTCACCCGTACGGCGCCCGCTTCCCCCCCTACGGCGCCCGCTTCCCCCCCTACGGCGGCGGCTCACCCGTACGGCGCCCGCTTCCCCCCCTACGGCGGTGGCTCACCCGCACGGCGCCCGCTTCCCCCCCTACGGCGGCGGCTCACCCGCACGGCGCCCGCTTCCCCCTACCGCGGCGGCTCACCCGTACGGCGCCCGCTTCCCCCCCTACGGCGGCGGCTCACCCGTACGGCGCCCGCTTCCCCCTACCGCGGCGGCTCACCCGTACGGCGCCCGCTTCCCCCTACCGCGGCGGCTCACCCGTACGGCGCCCGCTTCCCCCCCTACGGCGGCGGCTCACCCGTACGGCGCCCGCTTCCCCCCCCTACGGCGGCGGCTCACCCGTACGACGGCCGCTTACCCCCCCTACGGCGGCGGCTCACCCGTACGACGGCCGCTTACCCCCCTACGGCGGCGGCTATACGGCGCCCGCTTCCCCCCCTACGGCGGCGGCTCACCCGTACGACGGCCGCTTACCCCCCTACGGCGGCGGCTCACCCGTACGGCGCCCGCTTCCCCCCCTACGGCGGCGGCTCACCCCTATGACAGCCGCTTACCCCCCCTACAACTGATTTATGAGGTAGACAGAAGGGCATCCATCCCATCCCCCTCAGGCACTGGCACACAGCGGCAGGTGAATGACCCTCAGCCACGTAGCCCTGACCGGTCCTCCGCCTGCAGCACGCCGGACACTTCCTGCTCCGCACTTACCCCGCAGCCACCATCGCCAGCACGTAGACGAGCAGCAGGCAGGCGCTGCTCAGAGACAACGGGCCGATCTTCATGGCTCCGGCGCGGGGAGGACTCAGCTGTCTCCGCCGCTCTCAGGACATACAGTCTTCCCTCAACGCCGCTCCACAAGCTCACTATCTCCACACTGAGCGTTCAACCGTCTTCAGCCAATCACACCGCGCCACGTCAGCGCCAGCGCCGCACCTGCAGCCAATCAGGGCTCTTCTGTTGTCACTTCCGGGATCATGCATCCAATGACAAGAGAAGACATGGCACGTTACCGTGCATACTTGTCCGGCCAATCCGCTGCCAGCTGAAGAAGGCCCCGCCCTTTCTCCTGATTTGTCGCCGATAGGAGGAAGGAGCCATATTACTGGTGGACTTCCCTCTTCTGCCTCCTCATAGTGACAGCTGCTTCCCGATAGTTGGGTTAACCCCTCATACCGTTTGTTCAGGACTCAAAAAGGGTCTGTTGTATTTGCAGGAACAGCGCCACCTTTTACCATGGGCGGTCTAGTATTACTGCAAGCTCCATCCACTTCAGTGGGAATGAGGTGCAGTAGCAGGCACAGACCATGGACGATGGTTGTGCTGTTTCTGGACCTTCATACTAGTCCTGGACAAACCCCTTTAAGAGACTGTTCACCCCAAAAGATGCACAGGGTCTTATTTTCAGGGGATGTCTTAATACCTAGCAGGTGCCGTCTGAGCCTCTCCCACTGGTCCCCGATGCTCCAGCAGGCTCCAGTGAAGTCCTCAATGCCAACGGAGCATCTCTTGTTGGTAGCGGGGCTTGAATATCCGCCTCCAGTAAGCTATTGCTCTGATTGGTTCAGGAACACTGCCTCAGCCAATCAGAGCTCACGCTCGATGAACCAATTACAGTCATTCATTGAATGACACCATTGAATGGCTGTGATTTGTTCATCGAGCACCGACTCTGATTGGCTGAGGCAGTGTTCCTGAACCAATCAGAGCAATCGCTTGCTGGAGGCGGGTATTCAAGTCCCGCTACCAACAAGAGATGCTGCGTCGGCGCTGAGGACTACACACCCCGCGTGAACGAGTGCTAAGACACCATATGTGCTGCCCACATGATCAGCGCCGGCCAATCAGAGCAGCCTGTAGTGTCTTAGACTACCAGTGTATACTATTTACAGTGTGCAGCAGGGAGTCAGAGACGCGGTTCAGCCATCTTTGTTTCTCTGTGCCTGCAGGGTCGCTTTAAGGCCTCATGGCCACAAAACGCACGGATTCTGAGTGCGGAATCCGCCCTTGCCATGGACACTTTTCTTACATGTCCGGATGCGGTGCGGGTCTAATTTTCAGCGTCTAATCGCCCGATTAGACGCGCTTGCGCAGTCCGGTCTTCTGCTTTTCTCAATGGGGCCGCTTGTGCCGGAGAGCGGCTCCTCGTAGCTCCGCCCCGTCACGTGCCGATTCCAGCCAATCAGGAGGCTGGAATCGGCAATGGACCGCACAGAAGAGCTGCGGTCCACCGAGGGAGAAGATCTCGGCGGCCATCTTCAACCGGTAAGTAAGAAGTCACCGGAGCGCGGGGATTCAGGTAAGCACTCTCCGGTTTTTATTTTTAACCCCTGCATCGGGTTTGTCTCGCGCCGAACGGGGGGGGCTGTTGAAAAAAAAAAAACCCGTTTCGGCGCGGGACAACCCCTTTAAGGTTTTTTAGCTTTTTAGGAAAAACATCTAATTACATCGAGGTGCCAGAAGTCCTGGGACAGCAGTATGTAAACTGATGAGGTGGCGGTACCTCGGGACGACACACCTGTATAAGGTCTGAGGTGTCATCTTGTGAGCGAGGCTGAACGCCGGCCAGCGGGCTCATGGCGAGGCGATGTGAATTATCAGACTTGGAAGAGCAGTGATAGCGGGTGCCAGACAGATGAGACATTCCGTTTCCAAAGTTCTGGGTGCATTTATCATTCCACAGTGGTACGTGTATCGGGAATACATCATAGCAGGCATTGCCACCCACAGGAAACAGCGCAGGGGCCGCCCACAGGGGACAGTGCAGGGATCGCCCACAGGGGACAGCACAGGGGCCGCCCACATGGGACAGCACAGGGGCCGCCCACGGGGGACAGCACAGGGGCCGCCCACAGGGGACAGCGCAGGGGCCGCCCACAGGGGACAGCGCAGGGGACGCCCACAGGGGACAGTGCAGGGGCCGCCCACAGGGGACAGCACAGGGGCCGCCCACAGGGGACAGCACAGGGGACGCCCACAGGGGACAGTGCAGGGATCGCCCACAGGTACTTAAAGGGGTTTTGTCCTTAAAAGAAAAAAAAAATCAATACTTACCTATTCCTCCCCGGCAGCAGTCTTCTTACCAGATCTTCTCCTGACTCCCCCAGTCACGTCAACGCTAGCCGGCCGGATCCTCTTCTTCCCGTTATGTAGCTTGCGGTCTCTACGGTTCACTTCCTGCAGCTCAGTGTACGCGGTCTTTAGAGATGGAATGCCGAATCCTCGGCAGCCTGCTTTATCGCGCAGGCTGTTGCCGCGACTGCGCACGCACATTGTCTCGCCGCTAGTGTTCATATAGTGTATATATATATATATATATATATATATATATATTTATATAATACATAACCACTGAAAGGGTTGGTGAACCCTTCAGAATTTCCCATAAATCTGCTTATATTTGACCTAAAACGGCATCAGAATTTCACACAAGTCCTAAAAGTAGATAAAGGGAACCAAGTCAGACAAATGACTCAAAAATATTAGACTCGCTCATTTTAAGGAAAATGATCCAGTAACACAAGTCTGGGAGTGGAAAAAGTATGTGAACCTTTGGGATTAGCAGATAATTTGAAGATGGAATTAGAGTTGGGCCAATGGAGGACAATCAGACGTGAATAGCCGAACTGATTTATTTAAAGAACGGGGATCTATCAAAGTCTGGTCTTCACAACGTTTGTGGAAGTGTATAATGGCACAGACGAAGGAGAATTCTGAGGATCCCAGAAGAAGAGTTATTGATGCTCATCAGGCTGGAAAAGGTTACAAAACCATCTCTAAAGAGTGTGGACTCCACCAATCCACAATCAGAGATTCGGGACCCTTATTACCCTCCCAGGAGTGGTCAACCACCAAAGATCACGCCAAGAGCAAGGTGTGTAATAGTCTCTGGCTGCATCGCTGGGTGGAGGGTTCTAGGTAGACAATGACAAGCGGTGTGGGTGGGGAGAGGTCCCACGCTGGACTTCTGTATTACAGCCCAGGAGCCTTTAGCTACGTCCATGGTGTCAATCTACTACTTCACGACTGGTCTAGTCACTTCCAATCCATTTCTTTGCATGTTTAGTTGCGAGAGTCCTTCAGAAATTAGTCTTCTCTCACATTGGCTACAAATGTGACTAGCAGCTTAAGTCTTTAATGCCTCCCGTTTGCAGATTTGCATACATTGCCTGAACTATCACAATCAACCTAGTAATGAATCACAAAGGATCTCCTGTAGGGTTTAACTCCAGCTTGAAGCCTCTTTGTATGACGCGTGGCCTCTAGGATTCATTTTGTCTCCACCGTTACTGTAACAGCTAAATTAGCGTCAAGGTTACTTAGTAACGGCCGAGCTATTCTCTCTGATTATATGCTTTTAAGAAAAGCTACGGTAGAACTTGTATACTTCTATCCTAGAACGGAAGCTCTGCCCTCCGGCCCTGCGGGTGTGGCAGCATGCCAATGTTAGTCGGAATAGGTTGCAACAGCTGCAATCTCTGTGCCAGCCCTTCCTGATTACTGTGGTTTATAATTTGCATTTTTTTTTTATTTAGTCAAGTTTTAACCCCTTAGTGATTGGCCTTTATATCACCAAGAGATTTTTATTGTCACATTCAGCCATGGCAGAGTTCAGGAAGGACTAGAGATGAGCGAGCACCCAAATGCTCGGGTCCGCGTTATTCGAGTTAAGCTTTTCGTAAAATTCGAGAGCTCTACTCAAGTAACGAACCCAATTGACTACAATGGGAGACTCGAGCATTTTTGTATGTGGGACGCCGGGTGCCGAGCTCTTTTTTTTCCCCCTACGTCTCTCGGTCTCTCTCTCTCTCTCCCCTTGCCTACCAGACAAAAAATCTGCCAGTGACGTGTGCTGCATTGCGGCAGGGAGGGGCCAAAACAGGCACGTCACAGCGGGGAGGAGCCAAAAACTGGGGTGGGGTCGAACGCGGCTTGATGCTCGTTCGAGTAATGAGCACCATCGAGTACGCTAATACTCGAACGAGCATCAAGCTTGGCAGAGTGTGTTCGCTCAACTCTAGTCTAGATGCCTTTCTTTTTTAAAGGGGTTGTCCCGCGGCAGCAAGTGGGGTTATCACTTCTGTATGGCCATATTAATGCACTTTGTAATGTACATTGTGCATTAATTATGAGCCATACAGAAGTTATTCACTTACCTGTTCCGTTGCTGGCGTCCTCGTCTCCATGGTGCCGTCTAATTTTCAGCGTCTAATCGCCCGATTAGACGCGCTTGCGCAGTCCGGTCGTCTGCTTTTCTCAATGGGGCCGCTCGTGCCAAAGAGCGGCTCCTGGTAGCTCCGCCCCGTCACGTGCCGATTCCAGCCAATCAGGAGGCTGGAATCGGCAATGGACCGCACAGAAGAGCTGCGGTCCACGGAGGGAGAAGATCCCGGCGGCCATCTTCAACCGGTAAGTAAGAAGTCACCGGAGCGCGGGGATTCGGGTAAGCGCTGTGCGGATTTTTTTTTAGGTCCCTGCATCGGGGTTGTCTCGCGCCGAACGGGGGGGCTGTTGAAAAAAAAAAAAACCCGTTTCGGCGCGGGACAACCCCTTTAATAAATTCTTTATTTAAACCATCGTCTTTTTCAAAACCAAACAAAGAAGAACCGCGATAAACACAACAGTTCAAGATATACCAATAGGACACAGATCCTGGTAGACTCTGACCATGAGGACACAGATCCTGGTAGACTCTGACCATGCCTTGTGACACAGTACGGTCCTCCAGAGGTGGAGTCTGCACTCAGTGCTAATGACAATCAGATTTATAATGTGACTTTGAATATGCCGGAAGAAAAAAACAAATTACTAGAGATGAGCGAGCATACTCGTCCGAGTATTAGGGTGTTCGAGATGCTCGTTACTCGTAACGAGTACCACGCGATGTTTGGGTTACTTTCACTTTCTTCTCTGAGACGTTAGCGCGCTTTTCTGGCCAATAGAAAGACAGGGAAGGCATTACAACTTCCCCCCTGTGACGTTCCAGCCCTATCCCACCCCCCTGCAGTGAGTGGCTGGGGAGATCAGGTGACCGCCGAGTATTAAAATCTGCCCCTCCCGCGGCTCGCCACAGATGCATGCTGACAGAGATCAGGGAAAGTGCTGTCTTGCTGTAGCTGGGAGAGTGTTAGGAGTATTTTAGGCTTCAAGAACCCCAACGGTCCTTCTTAGGGCCACATCTGACCGTGTGCAGTACTGTTGAGGCTGCTTTTAGCAGTGTTGCACAATTTATTTTTTTTTGTATATCGGGCGTGCAGACCATTGCGTCCGCAGTCTGCAGTCATTGTACAGAGTATAGGGGCAGTACTGGTGAGGCAGGGAAAGAGGGAAAGGTGAAAGAGATATACTGTCTATATAGGCAGTGGGCTTTTTCAAAACAATTGGGGAAAAATACTATTTTTGGGCTGCCTGTGACAGTCTTCAGTGTACTGCGTGTCTGCTGGGGGTAGTAGTCCTAATTAATACACAGCTAAGCGTGCGCTCCACACGTAGCGCACAAATCGCAGGTGGCCGCGTCTCCGCACGTAGCGCACAGCGCACAAATCTGAGGTGGCCGCATCTCCACACGTAGCGCACAAATCTCAGGTGGCCACATCTCCACACGTAGCGCACAGCGCACAAATCTCAGGTGACCGCGTCTCCACGCGTAGCGCACAGCACACAAATCTCAGGTGGCCGCGTCTCCACACGTAGTGCACAGCGCACAAATCTCAGGTGGCCACATCTCCACACGTAGCGCACAGCGCACAAATCTCAGGTGACCGCGTCTCCACACGTAACGCACAAATATCAGGCGGCCGCGTCTCCACACGTAGCGCACAAATCTCAGACAGCCGCGTCTCCACACATAGCGCACAAATCTCAGGTGGCCGCGTCTCCACACGTAGCGCACAGCGCACAAATCTCAGGTGACCGCGTCTCCACGCGTAGCGCACAGCGCACAAATCTCAGGTGGCCGCGTCTCCACACGTAGTGCACAGCGCACAAATCTCAGGTGGCCACATCTCCACACGTAGCGCACAGCGCACAAATCTCAGGTGACCGCGTCTCCACACGTAACGCACAAATATCAGGCGGCCGCGTCTCCACACGTAGCGCACAAATCTCAGGCAGCCGCGTCTCCACACGTAGCGCACAAATCTCAGGTGGCCGCGTCTCCACACGTAGCGCACAGCGCACAAATCTCAGGTGGCCACGTCTCCACACGTAGCGCACAAATATCATGTTGCGTCTCCACACGTAGCCCACAGCGCACAAAAACTCAGGTGGCCGCGTTTCCACACGTAGCGCACAAATATCAGGTGGCGTCTCCACACGTAGCACACAGCGCACAAATCTCAGGTGGCCGCGTCTCCACACGTAGCGCACAGCACACAAATCTCAGGTGGCCGCGTCTCCACACGTAGCGCACAAATCTCAGGTGGCCGCGTCTCCACACGTAGCGCACAGCACACAAATCTCAGGTGGCCGCGTCTCCACACGTAGCGCACAAATCTCAGGTGGCCGCGTTTCCACACGTAGCACACAGCGCACAAATCTCAGGTGGCCGCGTCTCCACACGTAGCGCACAAGTCTCAGGTGGCCGCGTCTCCACACGTAGCGCACAGCGCACAAATCTCAGGTGGCAGCGTCTCCACACGTAGCGCACAAATCTCAGGTGGCCGCATTTCCACACGTAGCGCACAGCGCAGAAATCTCAGGTGGCCGCGTCTCCACACGTAGCGCACAAATCTCAGGTGGCCGCGTCTCCACACGTAGCGCACAGCGCACAAATCTCAGGTGGCCGCGTCTCCACACGTAGCGCACAAATCTCAGGTGGCCGCGTCTCCACACGTAGCGCACAGCGCACAAATCTCAGGTGGCCGCGTCTCCACACGTAGCGCACAAATATCAGGTTGCGTCTCCACACGTAGCCCACAGCGCACAAAAACTCAGGTGGCCGCGTTTCCACACGTAGCGCACAAATATCAGGTGGCGTCTCCACACGTAGCACACAGCGCACAAATCTCAGGTGGCCGCGTCTCCACACGTAGCGCACAGCACACAAATCTCAGGTGGCCGCGTCTCCACACGTAGCGCACAAATCTCAGGTGGCCGCGTCTCCACACGTAGCGCACAGCACACAAATCTCAGGTGGCCGCGTCTCCACACGTAGCGCACAAGTCTCAGGTGGCCGCGTCTCCACACGTAGCGCACAGCGCACAAATCTCAGGTGGCAGCGTCTCCACACGTAGCGCACAAATCTCAGGTGGCCGCATTTCCACACGTAGCGCACAGCGCAGAAATCTCAGGTGGCCGCGTCTCCACACGTAGCGCACAAATCTCAGGTGGCCGCGTCTCCACACGTAGCGCACAGCGCACAAATCTCAGGTGGCCGCGTCTCCACACGTAGAGCACAAATCTCAGGTGGCCGCGTTTCCACACGTAGCGCACAGCGCACAAATCTCAGGTGGCCGCGTCTCCACACGTAGCGCACAAATCTCAGGTGGCCGCGTCTCCACACGTAGCGCACAGCGCACAAATCTCAGGTGGCCGCGTC
The DNA here is from genome assembly GCA_035609135.1 of Eleutherodactylus coqui. NCBI lineage: Eukaryota > Metazoa > Chordata > Amphibia > Anura > Eleutherodactylidae > Eleutherodactylus > Eleutherodactylus coqui. The sequence goes on along the minus strand of CM069412.1, from coordinate 208,994,994 downwards.
TCCACACGTAGCGCACAAATCTCAGGTGGCCGCGTTTCCACACGTAGCGCACAGCGCACAAATCTCAGGTGGCCGCGTCTCCACACGTAGCGCACAAATCTCAGGTGGCCGCGTCTCCACACGTAGCGCACAGCGCACAAATCTCAGGTGGCCGCGTCTCCACACGTAGCGCACAAATCTCAGGTGGCCGCGTCTCCACACGTAGCACACAAATCTCAGGTGGCCCCGTCTCCACACGTAGCGCACAGCGCACAAATCTCAGGTGGCCGCGTCTCCACACGTAGCGCACAAATCTCAGGTGGCCGCGTCTCCACACGTAGCGCACAAATCTCAGGTGGCCGCGTTTCCACACGTAGCGCACAGCGCACAAATCTCAGGTGGCCGCGTCTCCACACGTAGCGCACAAATCTCAGGCAGCCGCGTCTCCACACGTAGCGCACAAATCTCAGGTGGCCGCGTCTCCACACGTAGCGCACAGCGCACAAATCTCAGGTGGCCACGTCTCCACACGTAGCGCACAAATATCAGGTTGCGTCTCCACACGTAGCCCACAGCGCACAAAAACTCAGGTGGCCGCGTCTCCACACGTAGCGCACAGCACACAAATCTCAGGTGGCCGCGTCTCCACACGTAGCGCACAAATCTCAGGTGGCCGCGTCTCCACACGTAGCGCACAGCACACAAATCTCAGGTGGCCGCGTCTCCACACGTAGCGCACAAATCTCAGGTGGCCGCGTTTCCACACGTAGCACACAGCGCACAAATCTCAGGTGGCCGCATCTCCACACGTAGCGCACAAGTCTCAGGTGGCCGCGTCTCCACACGTAGTGCACAGCGCACAAATCTCAGGTGGCAGCGTCTCCACACGTAGCGCACAAATCTCAGGTGGCCGCATTTCCACACGTAGCGCACAGCGCAGAAATCTCAGGTGGCCGCGTCTCCACACGTAGCGCAGAAATCTCAGGTGGCCGCGTCTCCACACGTAGCGCACAGCGCACAAATCTCAGGTGGCTGCGTCTCCACACGTAGCGCACAAATCTCAGGTGGCCGCGTCTCCACACGTAGCGCACAGCGCACAAATCTCAGGTGGCCGCGTCTCCACACGTAGCGCACAAATCTCAGGTGGCCGCGTCTCCACACGTAGCGCACAGCGCACAAATCTCAGGTGGCCGCGTTTCCACACGTAGCGCACAGCGCACAAATCTCAGGTGGCCGCGTCTCCACACGTAGCGCACAAATCTCAGGTGGCCGCGTCTCCACACGTAGCGCACAGCGCACAAATCTCAGGTGGCCGCGTCTCCACACGTAGCGCACAAATCTCAGGTGGCCGCGTCTCCACACGTAGCGCACAGCGCACAAATCTCAGGTGGCCGCGTCTCCACACGTAGCGCACAAATCTCAGGTGGCCGCGTCTCCACACGTAGCGCACAGCGCACAAATCTCAGGTGGCCGCGTCTCCACACGTAGCGCACAAATCTCAGGTGGCCGCGTCTCCACACGTAGCACACAAATCTCAGGTGGCCCCGTCTCCACACGTAGCGCACAAATCTCAGGTGGCCGCGTCTCCACACGTAGCGCACAGCGCACAAATCTCAGGTGGCCGCGTCTCCACACGTAGCGCACAAATCTCAGGTGGCCGCGTCTCCACACGTAGTGCACAGCGCACAAATCTCAGGTGGCCGCGTCTCCACACGTAGCGCACAAATCTTACTCTCCCACGTTGTAAGTTGTAAAAAAAAAGGTGTCCAACCATCAGCTTCCTCTGTAGATGTATAGTGCTCGGAATCCGCGGGCAAATTCAAAGGCTCGGTGACGTCACAGGTCATGTGACGCGCGGGCACAGCTCATCGTGCACGGCTGCTGAACTGTATTCCGCGTGCACGATGAGAAGTCATGTGGTGCCGATTCCAGCCACCTCATTGGTTGGAATCGGCAGCACGCTTAACTGAAGCAGAAGATGCTAATATGCTGCATATTACCCTTTTCAGCCGCAGTTCTCCGGCGCGGCACATTCAGCCAATCAGCTGGCTGGAATCGGCAGCACGTGACTACACAGCGTGCACGCGGATTGCAGCCGTGTGCACTACACAGTACAGTTAAGCAGCCGTGCACTACACACTACACTTAAGCAGCACGGGGTTAGGGTTTAGGGTTAGGTTTAGGGTTAGTTTTAGGGTTGGGGTTAGGTTTAGTTAACCCTAACCCTAACCCTAAACCTAACCTCGTGCTGCCTAAGGCCGCCTGCACACGGGCGGAAATCCCGTGGCGGTATTTCCCGCGGGATTTCCGCCGCTGAAAGTCTGCATAGGAGTGCATTACAATACGCAGTCCTATGCAGACGGCCGCGGTTTGGCCGCGCGAAATCTCGCGCGGCAAATAAACCGCGGCATGTCCTATTTTTGTGCGGGGCTCGCACTCACCTGGCCGCCGGCTACGGTCTGCGCATGCGCCGGCTGCGCCGCATCAAACACATCAAAGAGCCGGGGCCGCCAGGCGCGGGTGAGTACGCACTCGTCCCTGCAGGCTCTCGGGTCGGGTCCCGCGGCGAGAATTCTCGCTGCCGGATCCGACCCGCTCGTCTGCAGGCGGCCTGAGGCCGCCTGCACATGGGCGGAAATCCCGTCTCGCGGGATTTCCGCCACTGAAAGTTTGCATAGGAGTGCATTAAAATACGCACTCCTATGCAGACGGTCGCGGTTTGGCCGTGCGAAATCTCGCACGGCAAACAAACCGCGACATGTCCTATTTTTGTGCGGGGCTCGCACTCACCCGGCCGCCGGCTCCGGTCTGCGCATGCGCCGGCTGCGCCGCAGCCGGCACATGAAAGAGCTGGGGCCGCCAAGCGCGGGTGAGTACGCGCTTGTCCCTGCAGGCTCGGGTCCCGCGGCGAGAATTCTCGCTGCCGGATCCGTGTAGTGTGTAGTGCACGTCTGCTAGAATACTGTAGTGTGTAGTGCACACGGCTGCTGAAGGCAATCCGCATGCACGCTGTGTAGTCACGTGGTGCCGATTCCAGCCAGCTGATTGGCTGAATGCGCCGCGCCGGAGAATTGAGGCTGAAAAGGGAAATATGCTAATATGCTCCATGGAGCTAGAGGAATAAGCTCCTCCCTTTCCAGTGCGGTCATGTGACTGCAAAACCACGTGACATAAGCTTTAGAAGACGATACAGTCTAGCATTTACCGCGCATGCGCTTGGTAGCTATTGCGCTGGGATATCTACACTCAGAGTGAGAGGAAACACGTGACTGTCACCTGACTGGTTGCCCGGCTGGGTCATGTGACTTGCGGAGCGCTCCCGGATGTTGCAGCAGTCATTGTGACAGACTGTCAGAATGGATTTCTGTACAGCTAATTGGTACCCGCTGGGCGACGTGTATTACCGGTGAGTGCGGGGGGCTGCAGGGGTGTGTGTGTGTGTGTGTGTGTGTGTGTGTGTGTGTGTGTCATTATTAACCCCTCAGTGACCTGCTTGCCCTTTAATGCCCCCCTTATTTCCCCATGGTTGTACCATAGCTCGGCCCCCTCTCCGCTGATGCAGCCCCTCCAGGCTTTGTATCTCGTGTTACAACCTCCTTTTTGGGTCCAATATCATTTATTTGAATATTTTTCATAAATTTCTTTTAGGCGGTTTTGGTGTAAAAAGAATCTTCGACCGCCGTGGTTTTTTTTAAAAATTTATTTTAATTTTTACAGCGTTCAGTGTGCAAAATAAACGGCGTGCGGACATTGTATCCGGTCAGCACGATTCCGGCGATACCGGGTTATGGAGGTGGGGTTTTTTTGTTGTTGTTTGTTTGTTTTCTTCTTTGTTTCGTTTTGCTATATTTTTTTTTTACGATTATAGCAATACCAAATGAATATATATTTTTTCTTTGTCACCGTTTTCCTACTTAACCCCTTCATGACACGGCCTATTTTGGGCTTAAGGACGCAACAATTTTTGGCGGATTTTCTTCTCCGTTTATCAAAAGTCATAACTTTTTTATTTTTCCGTCGACGCGGCCGTATGAGGGCTTGTTTTTTGCGTGGCGAACTGTAGTTTTTATCGGTGCCACTCTTGGGTACATAGACTATATTGTAAAACTTTTTTTTTTTTTTTAATGATAGCAGGGAGAGAAAACGCATCAATTCTGCCATAGATTTTTTTTTTTTTTTTTTACAGCGTTAATCATGCAGCATAAATGAGACATTCCATTTTTTCTGCGGACCGGTACGGTTACAACGATACCAAAATTCTTACTTTTTTTTTTAGGTTTTCCCACTTTTCTGCAATAAAAACCCTTTTTCTGGGTAATCTTTTTTTTTTTTCAAAATTGCTGCATTCAAAGTCCTGTAACTTTTTTATTTTTTCATGTACGGCGCTCTATGAGGGCTTATTTTTTTGCGAGACGAGCTGTAGATTTTATTGGTACCATTTTGGGGTACATACGGCTTTTTTGATCACTTTTATTGCGTTTTTAGTGAGGCAAAATGCTAAAAATTAGCATTTTGCCTCAGTTTTTTAGCGTTTTTTTTTGCGTTTTTTTGCGTGCACAGTCAAAAGCATGTGCAACTTATTGTACGCGTCGTTACGGACGCGACAATACCAAATATGTGGGGTTTTATTTTTTTTTTACCTTTTTTTTATGCTAATCTGAGAAAAAGCATTAAAAAATTTTTTTTTTAACTTTTTTTTTTACATTTTTTTAAATTCTTTTTTTAATCTTTGTTTTTTTTACACTGTTTGTGTCCCTCTGAGGGACTTTAACCACTGCCCTGATGATCGCTGGTATAAGGCATGGCAGAGCCATGCCTTATCGCTTGTACAGCGATTATAGGCACAGGCAATACAGGACGCCAGTGTCTGGCGTCCTGTTGCCATGGTGACAGGCCGGGCTCTCGCGATGACATCGCGAGTTCCGGCCGGAGACACAGAGGGAGCCTCGCTCCCTCTGTGAACTCTTTCCCTGCCGCGATCTACTTAGATCGCGGCAGGGAAGGGGTTAACAGCGGGGGGCGCATCTCCGATGCCCCCCCGCTGTTGCAGCGGGACGCCGGCTGTGACTGACAGCCGGCGTCCCGCTGCGGGATAGCGCTGGATCTTATGTGATCCCGCGCTATCTCCAGGACGTAAGTTTACACCCTGTTGCGGGAAGTACCAGGCTGCCAGGACGTAAACTTACGCCCTGCAGCGAGAAGGGGTTAAACAAAAAATCTTTTTTTTTTTTTTTTTAATCGCTGCATTCAGAGATCCCTAATATTTTTTTTTCCTCAATAGTTCGGTGTGAGGGGTCTTTCTCCTCTCTACAGGATTGTACATTGAGTTGTACATTCTAATGGTAGCGTTTGTTGATCCTTCCACCGTTTGATCACTTTCCGTTATTTGTAACACGAAATGGTCAAAATCAGCTCTGTGCACCGTGCAGGTTAAATAAGGCACTACCTTTTTTTTTTTTTCTTTTTTGGATACCACATGTGGTCACTTGTTTTGTTTTTTTGTCCCACTAGGTGTCTTGAATATCACCATATTTTATGGTTCTTCTAATATACTTCAGTATAGCAGAGTATTACAAAGTCAATGAAGTACAGCCAAAGGCCACTGTAGCTGGCAGACCTGGAGCTCATATATTGAAGCCTCCGGGTCAAGCCATTCTGACCAGACTGTTAGGGGGTGTTGGAACCAGTGGATGTGTGAGGGAGCACAAGGGGACCGGGCTCAGGACGCCCCCTACAGACCACCAGTAGAGAGGAGCGTCTGACAGGACTGTTAGGGGGTGTTGGGACCAGTGGATGTGTGAGGGCACACAAGGTGACTGGACTCAGGACGCCCCCTACAGACCACCAGTAGAGAGGAGCATCTGACCAGACTGTTAGGGGGTGTTGGGACCATTGGATGTGTGAGGGGACACAAGGTCACCGGGCTCAGGACGCCCCCTACAGACCACCAGTAGAGAGGAGCATCTGACCAGACTGTTAGGAGGTGTTGGGACCAGTGGATGTGTGAGGGCACACAAGCTGATCGGGCTCAGGACGCCCCCTACAGACCACCAGTAGAGAGGAGCGTCTGACCAGACTGTTAGGAGGTGTGGGGACCAGTGGATGTGTGAGGACACACAAGGTGACCGGGCTCAGGACGCCCCCTACAGATCACCAGTAGAGAGCAGCGTCTGACCAGACTGTTAGGAGGTGTTGGGACCAGTGGATGTGTGAGGGAGCACAAGGGGACCGGGCTCAGGACGCCCCCTACAGACCACCAGTAGAGAGGAGCGTCTGACCAGACTGTTAGGAGGTGTTGGGACCAGTGGATGTGTGAGGGCACACAAGGTGACCGGGCTCAGGACGCCCCCTACAGACCACCAGTAGCGGGGAGCGTCTGACCAGACTGTTAGGGGGTGTTGGAACCAGTGGATGTGTGAGGGAACACAAGGGGACCGGGCTCAGGACGCCCTCTACAGACCATCAGTAGGAAGGAGCGTCTGACCAGACTGTTAGGAGGTGTTGGGACCAGTGGATGGAGGCACACAAGGTGACCGGGCTCAGGACGCCCCCTACAGACCACCAGTAGAGAGGAGCGTCTGACCAGACTGTTAGGAGGTGTTGGGACCAGTGGATGTGTGAGGGCACACAAGGTGACCGGGCTTAGGACGCCCCCTACAGACCACCAGTAGCGGAGAGCGTCTGACCAGACTGTTAGGAGGTGTTGGGACCATTGGATGTGTGAGGGCACACAAGGTGACCGGGCTCAGGACGCCCCCTACAGACCACCAGTAGAGTGGAGCGTCTGACCAGACTGTTAGGAAGTGTTGGGACCATTGGATGTGTGAGGGCACACAAGGTGACCGGACTCAGGACGCCCCCTACAGACCACCAGTAGAGAGGAGCGTCTGACCAGACTGTTAGGAGGTGTTGGGACCAGTGGATGTGTGAGGGCACACAAGGTGACTGGGCTCAGGACGCCCCCTACAGATCACCAGGAGCGGAGAGCGTCTGACCAGACTGTTAGGAGGTGTTGGGACCATTGGATGTGTGAGGGCACACAAGGTGACCGGGCTCAGGACGCCCCCTACAGACCACCAGTAGAGAGGAGTGTCTGACCAGACTGTTGGAGGTGTTGGGACCAGTGGATGAGGGCACACAAGCTGATCGGGCTCAGGATGCCCCCTACAGACCACCAGTAGCGGGGAGCGTCTGACCAGACTGTTAGGAGGTGTTGGGACCAGTGGATGTGTGAGGGCACACAAGGTAACCGGGCTCAGGACGCCCCCTACAGATCACCAGTAGAGAGGAGCGTCTGACCAGACTGTTAGGAGGTGTTGGGACCATTGGATGTGTGAGGACACACAAGGTGACCGGGCTCAGGACGCCCCCTACAGACCACCAGTAGAGAGGAGAGTCTGACCGGACTGTTAGGGGGTGTTATGACCAGTGGATAGGGGCACACAAGGTGACTGGGCTCAGGACGCCCCCTACAGACCACCAGTAGAGAGGAGAGTCTGACCGGACTGTTAGGGGGTGTTATGACCAGTGGATAGGGGCACACAAGGTGACCGGGCTCAGGACGCCCCCTACAGACCACCAGTAGAGAGGAGAGTCTGACCGGACTGTTAGGGGGTGTTGAGGTCAGTGAATGCAGCAGAAAAATTGGATAAAATGTTTTTTTAAAATGTTCTATGTTACAAAAAAGGCGCTAAAAGAAGCCTAGAGCTCATCCCGCAAAAACAGGACCTCAGGCAGCTCCGTCGATCGCAGAACAAAAACCTCCGTACGGCTCTTGGACTGCGGCGACACGAAAATACATCTTAAAGTGATCTTAGTTAAACATTGGTATCGCCGGAATCACGTCGACCGGAGAATAACGTTATCACATGATTTAATCTGCATGTTGAACGCCATAAAAATGAACTAAAAAAGAAAGTGGAATTTGTTTATTCCAATCCCCCCCCCCCCCCCACCCCCGCAAAAAAAAAAAAAAAAAAAAAAAAAAATGAAAATGGATTGTCTTTTCCTTGCAGAAAGTTTGATCTTTACCAGATGGAATGGAACATCAAAGAAGAATTTAAGGATTGCCTTGTGGCGGTGGGCCCGTACGGTGGACCAATAGGTATGTTACACCTTGCTATATCACAGCATGGGCGCTACTCAATAAAGACAGAAAGAATGGGGTGCAACCGAAAGGTGTCTGGACACTGGAATGTACGCATAAGGCCGCCTGCACACGGCCAGATTTGCATTGCGGTATCCGGAGCGGGTGTCCTCCTCCAGATTCCGCAGTAGATACCAGCCATAGTATGCTACGGAAAATCGTTTTTTCCTTCCCACGAGTGGAAATCAATTGCGCCCTTCTGTAATCATCATTGTGGAAAGGCCACCGAAAAAGCGTCATCACCCAGCGACGGTGCTGCATAATCTGTACTGCGCATGCACACCCGCGGTACAGAATATGAAGACTGTGGATAGGGACGTGGGGTCACTGACTGGGCACAGGGTCGGATTCCATTGCAGGATCTGACCCGGCCATGTGCAGGCATCTTACGAAGTATATTTTATTACAATACTAGCGTACCTGTCGCACGTTGCCGCGAAGACAGACATACATACATACATACATACATTCGTTTTTATATATCTAGATAACAACCAATCACAGCGCAGCTTTCAAGTTACCTCAGCGGTATAATATATAACAACCAATCACAGCACAGCAGCTTTCATGTTACCTCAGCAGTATAATATATAGCAACCAATCACAGCACAGCTTTCATGTTACCTCAGCGGTATAATATATAACAACCAATCACAGCACAGCAGCTTTCATGTTACCTCAGCAGTATAATATATAACAACCAATCACAGCGCAGCTTTCATGTTACCTCAGCGGGATAATATATAGCAACCAATCACAGCACAGCTTTCATGTTACCTCAGCAGTATAAGAAATAGCAACCAATCAGAGCACAGCTTTCATGTTACCTCAGCAGTATAAGAAATTGCAACCAATCAGAGCACAGCTTTCATGTTACCTCAGCAGTATAAGAAATTGCAACCAATCACAGCACAGCTTTCATTTTACCTCAGCATTCTCAATATCCAGCAATTGTCTTGTGATACGTTCAGCGGATGCATCATTTTGTAGTTGAACACTCATCCCGTTACTCGTAATGCCTTTCGCTTTTGTGCTTGAGATGGAAATCTAACGATCTTTGTCTGGGGGAAGATAACTGTCGACGACGCTCACAGGATAATTGTACTATGCCAGTAATCTTCCCAGGAGTGTACTCAATAACTTCCCAAAGTTTCATGGCGATTAGATGAATGGTGTAGTAGCGCAAAAAGGACAGACAGACATACATTCCTTTTTATATAAATAGATGACATCAGGAAGTGAGAGAATTAGATTCCATACATAGAATTTGGACGCTAATTATTTTGCGCTTAGAATTGAATAATCGAGTTGGGACCCATTAACTTTTCCTATTTATGACATAATCAATGCTCGTGCCAAATTTCAAGTTTCTATGACATTGGGAAGTGAGAAAATTACATTCTGTACGTAAAATTTGGACGCTAATTCTTTGGCGCTTAGAATTGAATAATTGAGTTGGGACCCATTACCTTTTCCTATTTATGACATAATCAATGTTCGTGCCAAATTTCATGTTTCTACGACATCGCAAAGTGAGAGAATTAGTGGCAATGATGGAAATCAAACGATCTACGTGGGGGGGCGTAACTGTCGACGACGCTCGCACGCGCGCCATTTATCATAGGATAAATGTACTATGCCTATAATCTTCCCAGGAGTGTACTCAACAACTTCCCAAAGTTTCATGGCGATCGGATGAATGGTGTAGTAGCGCATAAAGGACAAACAGACAGACACGCAGACAGACAGACATACATTCAATTTTATATATATAGATCCCAAAAGCACAAAAACGTGCAAAAATATTTAAAAATGACTAATTGCCAAGGTCCACGTGAAGACTAGAGCCTTCGTATGTAGCAATATTGCAAAGAACAAATACATTGGATGGGATGAATAAATCTGTTCAAGAATCAACAGCGTGCAACGAGGTGTTGCATCCTGAGACTCCAAGAGGCAAAAGCCAAAAGTGATATCTGAAGGAATTGCTAATATTCTAGTTTACTGTGATGAAGCTGCCCACAGAGTAGCGACACGCGTGGGGGGGGGTTCACTGTAGCACAGCATTACGGGGATTATTAGCAGTTCCTTCAGATGTTCTTTTCTGGTCTTATTTGACTTTTGCCTCTTGGGAGTCTCTGTATGCTACTTGGTTGCCTGTGCGGATGGGCTGCCACGTTGTCGCCCGCCTGTGCGGATGGGCTGCCGCGTTGTTGCCCGCCTGTGCGGATGGGCTGCCGCGTTGTTGCCCGCCTGTGCGGATGGGCTGCCGCGTTGTCGCCCGCCTGTGCGGATGGGCTGCCGCGTTGTCGCCCGCCTGTGCGGATGGGCTGCTGCATGTGGATTTCACATGCGGGATCTACCAGCAGGATCCGACCCTGTGCCCTGCCGGTGACGCCCGCTTACCTGTCCAGGTACTTCTTTCTCTATACTGCGCCTTCGCTAGGTGATCCAACTTTGCGGTTTTGCCGCAACGAAAAAACGTGAGATTTCCCTGAATACCGGATTTATATATAAGAGACCTGCATATCGTATTTCATCCAGTGTCCATATAGAGCATCTGACCTTAGTACTGATACTGGTGTGGTAACGTGGGACCCCAGCATATGTCTACACAGTGAGAGATTACACCAAATTAGGAGATGGGGTGATTGAGACATTCTAATGGATTGCAGGGGAGCAATTCCGGGAGTATCAACCAGCCTGCCCAGAGGCTTTCCTATTTGCGTTCTGCCTTCCTGTATGTATACACTCCCCTTTACCGTTGCCAGTACCCAACTAACTTCTTGCACAAATTCCATGGGTGTCGGAGGACTTTCATCAAGCCTGTGTCACGTGATCATATGTAGAGTAGCCTGGCTGTTGCTATTTGTTCCACCTCCTCTACTGGTAAATGGGTCATGTACCCCAAAACACAGACTTAGGGAGTAGCATCTAAAGTCCCCTGGTATGTAAATCGGCAAAGGGTTTCATGCCATTATCTTTGCAGTTTTGGGCACTGCCAGATGGTGTGAATTAATGCAGCAGTTTGACTTTTGCCATTGAGGCACAGCAGTAAAGCTCTCACCCCAATCTCGCATAAAAAATTGGGGTGGGATACACCCTATGAATTAAGTAACCCTGAGACAACCGATGTGAATCGCTTGTGGCTGGTGTTTAGGTCTTTGGGTCCCACGGTGGGTTCCCTGGACTCCTGAGGACCACTTCACCAGAAGTGAAGATCTTATGGGTGCAGTTCCTTGCAGGCATGCATAATCCTCAGGAATACACAGACGCAGTGACCGGAAGCAGAATTGGCACAAAAGTTCGGTCGCCAAAATTCTGATCATCAGATCTAAGGTCTGATGTAAGGTAGGAGAGAGCCGTCCCTTTATACTGTCCTTTGTCAGCTCATAGCCATTGAGGGCCGATCTGCTGGGTGCTTTGGGGAACCAACTCCCAACACTGGAGAGTTGTAGATTTAAGGTATCCAGTTACAAGTTATGAACCTCTGGGAAATCCTAACCGGATGAACAGCCTGCGGAAAAACGTGCCATTTGTGGGAAAAAACTTCTGATGTCACACAAAATAACAACTTTGTGAAGTATGTGTTTCACATATATTGGAAGAGGCACCGTTGTCTCTTAGGGGCAGAAGTGAGCTTTTCAGACAGGAAATTCAGGTTTCCCTAATCAGTCAGGTTCTCCGATTTAACACATTCTGTAAAAAAGTGTGAACTAATATTCCTGCCGCTTCTTCTTAGGAGGTATACACGGCTGACAGAAGTGCTGCAGCGCACAGAAGGGGAGAAAATCAATATTTATTTCTAAATTATTTTTTTAAAACGGCGTTGGGCCTCAATGACTGCAGTCCCCCTCCGCGGCCGCTTTACACGAGATCCCCATAGATGTGTGGAGGGATTTGCCTCCATTCCTCAAGGAGAACTTAAGATCGTAATGGGGGAAGGATGGTTTTTTAGTTCGTCCCGCTCGATGGGATTGAGATCCAGACTTTGGGCGGCCAGTGAAGTTCGCAGATGTTCTGCTTCTCCACACTGCCTGCTGTATGACATGGCGCTCGGTTATGTTGGTGGAGACACGGAGCCGTACCAGAGTATTAGCACAGGGGAGGTGATGCCACATTGGCCAGATTGTCTCTGTACCCATTGTCGGTGAGGGTGGTCTTCACTATAACCAATGGTCCTAGTCCTTCCCAGCAGAACTAACACACACTCTAACAGAACCTCCTCCAAACTTCACTCTCCAGCCACATGCCACACCTAAGTGCCACCATCCGATCGGAAGATGGTGCACTGTGATTCATCTGTCCACAACACTTGCTTCCAATCGCTTACAGTCCGTCGCTCCAAGCCCCATTGCAGGCGCCGCTGTGCATTCACTGCTGGGATGTTGTGTGCAGCCACTTGTCCATGGTAACCCTTCGCATGCCCTTCCATAGAGATGGTTCTGCTACTAATGGATGTTCCAAAGGCCTGTAAGAACCCCTGAGCGAGGGCAGACGATGTGTGATGTCTTCACAGCTCCTACAAGGCTTCGCTGTCCACATTCTATCAGTTTATGAGGCCTCCCTGAATGTGGCGGCACCGCACACACCGGATGGTCTCCATCTCCCAATAACATGCCCAACAGTGCACTCTGGAAGATCCAGAAACGCTATGATGCCCTCTACTGATTGGTTGGTGACATCCCACCGCCAGACCCCGTTGTAAGCTCTACACCTAGTAGTATCCCCCCCACCAGACCCCGTTGTCAGCTCTACACCTTGTGGCATCCCACGACCAGACCCCGTTGTCAGCTCTACATCTAGTGACATCCTCCCCCGCCAGACCCTGTTGTCGGGGGAAGGGGGGGGGGGCGGGGCGCCGACTCTAGGCCGGAAAACTTCTGGGTCGCGGGCGGACTTCCGGGGCAAGCCACGCCCCCTCCGACCGCGGCAGACTTAAAAGAAGCAGCCAGGCAGAGGAATGGCTGCTCTCAGCAGCAAGACAGCCCGTTTGTCTGCCGTTTCTGAGCCCAGCACTGTGCGCAGCACACAGCACACAGCATCCAGCACCCAGCATCCAGCCCTTATACTGCCCTGCAGACTTTGGCTACAGAGTGAGCACCCGGACAGCAGCAGCACCTTCTGTAATGGGCACCAGCAGCTGTAGCAGCACCGCAGCAGTTTCTGCCACACACCTGCCAGGTCACCAACGCTACTATTTCCGTGTAGTGGACCCACGTCGACACCTGACGGCCTTCAATGCTTGCCCTTCAAAGATGACTTCATTGTTGGAAAGATGTGGCAGTCTGATGGTGCGAGGTCGGGTGAATAAGGGGAATGTGGTAAAATTTCATACCTGCAGCAACGTGCTTTCATCTGGGCATCATGTTAGTTGTGAACTGGGGCATTGTTTTGCAGAAGGCAGACACCTTTGTTGAGCATGCCACGTCTCTTGGTTTTGATGGCCTCTTCAGCAGTGAAGCATAGTATGCGCCAGTAATCATGGGACCCTTTGCTAGGAAATCCATCAAGACTACTCCATGCCGGTCGCAAAAGACTGTGAGCTTGCCTGCCGAGGGTTGAGCACGTGCCTTCTTTGGGGGCGATGAGTCCGGATGCTTCCATTGCATCAGCTGGACTTTAGTCTCTGGATCATAGTGATGGACCAGCTTTCACTCTGTGTGATCAGTCTTGAAAAAGTCCTCCTGGTTTCCATGGCATATCGTCAAAAGAGCCTGGGAGCATTCGGCTCGTTCCTGTTTCTGGAAAGGTGTGAGCAGCCAGGGAACCGAGCGGATACCTTATGCATATGAAGATGTCTTGGATGATTCTTTCCACAGACCCCACACTAATCTTGACATTTTGGGCAAGATTGTGAATGGTTACGCGTCAATTTATAATTTTTCTTCCAAATTGGCGGCCTCTTCTTGCCGGATGGTGTGTTCATCGATAGTGGAGCGGGGTTGCCTTGGAATTGAAGCTGTTGGCACTAAAGTCCAATCACATTTGAATGGACGATGCCAGTTCTTGACTACATCAGAGAATGGGGAATCCTCCCCATAAACCCCTTTCATCTCATCGAATGTCTCCCTTGGTGTGCGGCCTTTCCAGTAAAGGAACTTGATGACTATCTGTATCTCACTGGGTCCATCAGACCTCACATCGCTTAAGTACTTGTAAAACAAAGACCGTCATCAGTTCAGAGTTACAAATTGGCACGTTACCTATAGAGACTTGCATCAATGCACAAGTGCAGTTTCCTTCGATAAATAGAAGTGGGTCAGGGAAAATCTTTAATGAACGCCCCTCGTACAATGGGTCAACTTCACGTATGGCTACTCGCTGCAGTTTCCTCATCAAGAGCTTTCAAGTGGCTTCTGTTTTTTCAACAATGCTCAGGTATGTGGCGGATTACACATCTGTTTTTACACATGGCCGTGCTGTTCTGGTCTTGTGAATTTCCAAAGTATATTGTAGTTCTGTCTAAAAGAGATTTTTGAGGTCTGTAAAAGTTGTAACAAGAAAATTTGAAGGTGGTCTTTTTTTCTTCTTCTAGCCTTGATGAAAAATTACTTGACCAAAGAGCGAGCGAGCAGTTCAAGACCTGTGCTGGAGATTTACTCTGCGTCTGGGGTCCTGTTATCCACGCTGACGGTAAGTATGTTTAGCTAGGCAGGAGTAAGGCTGCTGTCACACTGGCTTTTGCGTTCAGTTTTGGGTTCCGACTCTAGGCTCTGTTTTTGGAGAAGAGAAACTAAAATAAAATTGATCAGTTTTTTGCCATCCTTTATAAAGTTTTTCATCATGTCCCCCTCTCCCTTCTCCCCTCCTGTAACATATATAATGGTTTCCATCATGTCCCCTCTCCCTTCTCTCCTCCTGTAACATCTATAAAGGTTTCCATCATGTCCTCCTCTCCCTTCTCCCCTCCTGTAACATATAATATGGTTTCCATCATGTCCTCCTCTCCCTTCTCTCCAGTAACATATATAAAAGGTTTCCATCATGTCCTCCTCTCCCTTCTCTCCTGTAACATATATAAAGGTTTTCATTATGTCCTCCTTCTCCCTTCTCTCCTCCTGTAACATATATAAAGGTTTCCATCATGTCTCCTCTCCCTTCTCTCCTCCTATAACATATATAAAGGTTTCCATCATGTCTCCTCTCCCTTCTCTCCTCCTATAACATATATAAAGGTTTCCATCATGTCTCCTCTCCCTTCTCTCCTCCTGTAACATATATATAGGTTTCCATCATGTCCTCCTCTCCCGACTCTCCTCCTATAACATATATAAAGGTTTCCATCATGTCCTCCTCTCCCTTCTCTCCTCCTATAACATATATAAAGGTTTCCATCATGTCTCCTCTCCCTTCTCTCCTCCTATAACATATATAAAGGTTTCCATCATGTCCTCCTCTCCCTTCTCTCCTCCTGTAACATATATATAGGTTTCCATCATGTCCTCCTCTCCCGACTCTCCTCCTATAACATATATAAAGGTTTCCATCATGTCTCCTCTCCCTTCTCTCCTCCTATAACATATATAAAGGTTTCCATCATGTCTCCTCTCCCTTCTCTCCTCCTATAACATATATAAAGGTTTCCATCATGTCCTCCTTTCCCTTCTCTCCTCCTGTAACATATATAAAGGTTTCCATCATGTCTCCTTTCCCTTCTCTCCTCCTGTAACATATATATAGGTTTCCATCATGTCCTCCTCTCCCGACTCTCCTCCTATAACATATATAAAGGTTTCCATCATGTCCTCCTCTCCCTTCTCTCCTCCTATAACATATATAAAGGTTTCCATCATGTCCTCCTCTCCCTTCTCTCCTCCTGTAACATATATAAAGGTTTCCATCATGTCTCCTTTCCCTTCTTTCCTCCTGTAACATATATATAGGTTTCCATCATGTCCTCCTCTCCCGACTCTCCTCCTGTAACATATATAAAGGTTTCCATCATGTCCTCCTCTCCCTTCTCTCCTCCTGTAACATATATAATGGTTTCCATCATGTCCTCCTCTCCCTTCTTTCCTCCTGTAACATATATAAAGGTTTCCATCATGTCCTCCTCTCCCTTCTTTCCTCCTGTAACATATATAAAGGTTTCCATCATGTCCCCCTCTCCCTTCTCTCCTCCTGTAACATATATAAAGGTTTCCATCATGTCCTCCTCTCCCTTCTCTCCTCCTGTAACATATATAAAGGTTTCCATCATGTCCTCCCTCTCCCTTCTCTCCTCCTGTAACATATATAAAGGTTTCCATCATGTCCTCCTCTCCCTTCTCTCCTCCTGTAACATATATAAAGGTTTCCATCATGTCCTCCTCTCCCTTCTCTCCTCCTGTAACATATATAAAGGTTTCCATCATGTCCTCCTCTCCCTTCTCTCCTCCTGTAACATATATAAAGGTTTCCATCATGTCCTCCTCTCCCTTCTCTCCTCCTGTAACATATATAAAGGTTTCCATCATGTCCTCCTCTCCCTTCTCTCCTCCTGTAACATATATAAAGGTTTCCATCATGTCCTCCTCTCCCTTCTCTCCTCCTGTAACATGTATAAAGGTTTCCGACATGTCTTCTATTTCCATCATGTACATGCACAACATTTTTAGGCCTCCTGCAGATGGCCGGGTTGGATCCCGCTGCGAGAATCCTTGCAGTGTGATGTGAGCCGTGCCCCTGCAGTGACCATCGCCGCGGCTCTCCTGCTCTGCTGTCTCCTCTGCTCTATGTTCCGGCTGCCACACATGCGCAGAGCCGGCGCCTCACTAGTGACTTTTCTGTGCGGGCCTGTGTTAGGCTCGCACAGAAATGGGACATGCCGCGATTTGTTTACTGCGCGAGTTTTCATGCAGTCAAATCGCGGTTGTCTGCGTAGGATTGCATTATCTAATGCAATCATACAGCAGTGAGCACAAGCGGAAATTCAGCGGGAACTCCTGCCGTGGAATTACCGCCCCTGTGCAGGAGGCCTTATTTTGAAAAGTCGGGTACACTTTAAGCAGAGATGGTTTTCTATATAGTAGTAGTTGCTGATTGAACGCTAGATTTATGGTGTTGACTAACAAACAAGTAGTATAATGTGGCTCTCATAAGCTTATATTTACTTGTGCTGCTTTTCTTGCTTCTTGCAGCAGTTACAGCAAAACAGTTGCAAAAGAGGCAAGAAAATGACATAGGTTTTGGAGGCTGCAGCGCCGTTGGCATAGTTTTCTGACAATTGCAAAGAAAGTCACAAGCGGTCTTATTTTTTCTATTAACCCCTTGAGTGGCGGGTTTCCTACCACCCTGTCGTGCCCACCAGGGCAGGTTTTTTAAAATGGTCTAATCATTGAATTTCAACTAATTTTGCAGTTGCGTCTCAAGAGCCATAACTTTTTCATTTTTCCATTGACATGGCCATATAAGGGCTTGTTTTTTGCGAGACAAGTTGTGATTTTTTTAAACAGGGGGGAGGAAAAAAAGAAATGGGGAAAAAAGAAAAAAAGGGGCCATGTCATTAAGGGGTTAAATAATGTATTAACTTCCTTCTCTGGGTCATTACGACGCATGGATACCACATGTGTGATTGTATTTTTGATTTTTTACAAAGTAAAGGGAGACCAGTGTTTTTATTATTTTTTTTATAATTTTTTAATTTTTTTTTTGTCCCTTTAGGGGACTTCCACAGGGACCCATCAGGACCCCTGATCACATTCCGGGGGTCCGATGGTGACAGCCCTTTACATGCTGCAGTGACAGCCCTTTACATGCTGCAGTCACATAGACTGCAGCATGTAAAGGGTTAACACAGCAGAGATCGGAGGTTTTCTCTGATCTCTGCTGTAAGAGCTGGTACCTAGCTGTCCTCTGACAGCTAACAACCAGCTCTCCCTGCCACAGAGACCATCGGCTTGCTTCTGACAAGCCGATGGTCTCTATGGCAACCTGTAAACAAAGCAGGAGATTGCCGACATATCGGCAGTATCTTCTGCTGGTTTTTCAAAGCCCTTGCTTTGTTCTCTGTGGGTCTGTGCAGGCAGAGCACACTGTCACAGCTTGTGGCATTGTGCTCTGCAGCTCCCATAGTGATACATAGCCCGGAAATCTTCCGGGCTATGTTGCTATGAGCAGTGGAGCTCGTCCCGGAAAATATCCGGGCGTGCCACTCAAGGGGTTAATGGTTTCTTACAATTTGTTGTTCTGCGTCTCCTTACGAGTGTTTGTCCTATTGTAAGCATGCCCCAATACCATCCCTCGGTCTCCTGCCTACTGAATCACGTATTGTCGTTCTAGTGGAAGAGCGGCCAGGTTGTGCACCTGGGCTGGACGGTTTCTGAAGACCTGCTCTGCGTTCAGGAAGATGGAACGGTGTTAATCTATGACATATTTTGTGTATTCAAGCGCACTTTCACCATGGGTAATGTAAGTAAGAGTGTGATATGCTGCAAAGAAAACTTTGTTTGGGGAAGCTTTTTTTCCTTTCTGTTTTCCCTTTTTTTTTTAACCCCTTTGCAACTGCCAATGGTAAGGTTACATTGCTGCTGCCTGGGCTCGGTACAACAGTGATGTAAATGTATGTCGGGGCCCTCCCGGTGATCGCAGCCCTCCCCTCCCCACCGCGGGTACAACAGGCGGTTACTTACAGCCCAGTTGGGTTCTGTCATCAAGACCTGATTGGCTGTCAGGATCTGAACCAATGACAGCACAGGTCAGGAAAGCTTTATATGCTACAAACCGCGTGCATCGGCGTTGTAACGGGCAGCATCTCTCCATCGCTCGTCTGTCAGTGTAAGATCGGAGGAGAGATGAGGAAAATGCAAGGTGTAAAATCCCACACAGTAACCCCTTGTATTACAATCACCCATACTGCTTAGTTAGAACAGGTGATTGCATTGGATAGGGTTAATTTTTAATAATTTTATCTAGAAATTAAAATTCTAGTGGTATGTTCCTGCGCAGAAAATTTTTGTGTGAATTTGCGCCATATTCTCCGCCAGGGAGTTTGGTGCGTAAAACCTTTAAAGAGTTCCTGTCTTTTAAAGTGACATACGCCAGATTTCCTATGTTTTGGCCGGGTCATTAAGGCCTCTTTCACACGGGCGACAGCGATATCGCCACAAGAAAACAGCAGCGAAATCACTTCTGTGTTCTGTACGATATCGCTGCGTTTTCTCGCGGCTATATTGCGATTTTTGTGTTGCTACAAAGTTGCAGGAGTTTGTAGCTCTCTTTTGCTGGGATTTTCGGGGGGCTTGAAATATAAGCCCTGGCTGCATTTAAAAAAAAAAACCAGAATACATCGCCTAACAGTCGCTGTCCACTCCGCCGCACTTCTCCTCGCAGGTCCCCGGCACACTTGCTTGTAGTTTTCCCCCAGCGGTTCCTGGTCGGGGGGTTCAAAAACCCCGCCTCCACGAAGCGCTGGCTCTGATTGGTCTTCGAGTTTTGCTGTGTGTTGACTCTCTCATGGATCTGTTAGCACATGCATTGCTATGCAGGTGATGGACTTGATGGTGAAAGCTGTTTATTACACAGCTGCTGTATGTAAATAATGGCGACAGGGAGGCGGGAATGTGGTTTGTATACTCGCTCACTCCCGCGATCCAGCACTGTCACCTGAAAAGAGCGCTGGGAAATCTGACTGTTTCCAGAGTCCTGAGCACGCACCCTCTTATACAAGTCTATGGGAGAAGACTCTGAAAAGAGTTGGGCGTGCTGTGATTTCCACCCCCCCCCCCTTAAAATAACCAAGTGAAAAACGCGTTTCTGAATACCCCAATGCGATTCAATGGGGATTAAGCTGTCTGTATTACATGTGTAATACGGAGCGCAATTCCGCCCGCGTGAATGAGCCCTTATAAGGGACCTATAATGCTGATGTGACACCCCTGCTGTAGAGGGAGCTCCTCCATATCCTTGCGTGGCCAATCTGCCTACCAGGCTCTTACTACAATCTGATATGACGACGTTTCGCTTCTCAGGAGGTCAAGCAGAACCAAGTCCAGGAAGCCAAAGTGTTCCATTCAGAGTACAGGACTGGCATCGCCATACTAACCGGAGCGCTGAAATTCACCATCGTGTCAAATATTGAAGAAGTCAAATTACGCAGGATGCCGGATGTTCCAGGTAATTCGCGGTTTTACGTTTATAGTAATTTTACCTACTGCTTTTAACCCCTTCCATTGTTTTCTCTTTTTGTTTGTTTTCATTTTTTTTTTTTCCTCCCCGTTTTCACAATCTAAATTTTTTTTCTATTTTTCCAACTCTATGGGCTCCTGCCCACGGACAATGATTCGCTGGCCGTAAATCGCTCTCTGAAGCCTTTATGTAGCGTTGCTATGGAAAGCGCTGCCCCCTGTCCACGAGTGGAGAACCATTGCGATTCTCCGCTCGCGGACGGCATTTTGCAGCATGCTGCGAATTGCCGAGATTCTCCGCGGTGAGCCTATCTGTCAGATAGGCCGACACCGGAGATCTGTCTGCCAGCTCCTACTCCCGGGTGGTGATCCGCCGCGGGATATTGCGACTCCCGTGGACAGGCAGCCTGTGCGAGGGCTTGTTGTTTTGTGAAGCGACCTGTAGTTTTATTGATACTATTTTGTATATATGACTTTTTGATCAGGTTTTACTTGGAGTCGGGGTGGCCAGGATAGCACAGTTCTGGCAGTGTGTGTGTCCGTGTGTCCGTGTCCGTGTGTGTCCGTGTGTGTCCGTGTGTGTGTGTGTCCGTGTGTGTGTGTGTCCGTGTGTGTGTCCGTGTGTGTGTGTGTCCGTGTGTGTGTCCGTGTGTGTGTGTCCGTGTCCCAGTTGTAAATTAGTGATGCCCAGGGCCCCCACCTATAAGCTTCTCTCTTGGTGCACAGACAACTCCCTTCTCATTGCAGTGGCCAGGTATGGTATTGCAGTTTAAGTCCCCATTGAAGTTTTATACCAAGCCCGGCCACTGCAGTGGAAACGGGGCTGTCTGCTTCCTGTAGAAATCAGGTCGGTGTAGGAGTGCATCGATCTGGCGAACAGCTGATTGGTAGACGTTCTGGGCATTGGCTCTCTGCCTATCTGCTATTGATGGCTTGTCCTGAGGATAGACAATCTATAGTTTGCAAATGGACAACCCCTCTAAGTCCCTAGAATATTTTTGGGGAGAGTTGATGATTATTTATTAAAAGCAAATGACTCCACTCCCTAATACAAGCTCTCGGTGTCCAAACACTGGCTTCTGTATGTGACCTATTGTTTAATGTAGTCGCCTGCCCACATACTTCTAGGCACTTTTTCTATAGTGAACGCTTGAGTCCCTTTCAAACATCCCTCGGGTTTTTCCGTGTAATGTTTAGTGAGTAGGTGGCCCAAAAAAAAATGTATCCTCTTTGTTGAAAAACACAAACAAAAAACTTCTGTTTGGTATTGTTGCATCTGTAATGTTCTGTACAATAAATTAACCCTTTCCAATCCACTGTCTGACCTCTGAAGACATTATGATTTAAGGCTGTACAGCTCCGATGTTGGAAGACGTCCGTCGGGGTTCTCTTACTCTATATTGCCAGC
This sequence comes from Eleutherodactylus coqui, assembly GCA_035609135.1. Classification (NCBI taxonomy): domain Eukaryota; kingdom Metazoa; phylum Chordata; class Amphibia; order Anura; family Eleutherodactylidae; genus Eleutherodactylus; species Eleutherodactylus coqui. The sequence continues at coordinate 208,973,354 of CM069412.1, read as the reverse complement.
CTCTCTGCTGTCGGAGCCTATCCAACGTGTCACCTCATGCAGTACTGGCTTTAGCCAGCAGATAGCGCCATTGTATAACGGCAGAAAAAGAGTTAGCCCCCTAGGAAAACCAGGATACAAATTGGATTGGAAAGTGTTATACATGCTTTAATAGCCTGTACACTGTAAGGCTGCCTGTCCACGGGCGTTTTTGCATTGCGTTAACCGCGGCGATAATGCGACCGCAGGGAACGCTTTCCATAGCAACGCTATGGAAAGCACAGCCCCCCCTGTCTATGAGCGGAGAATCAAAGCGATTCTCTGCCCGCGGACGGCAAATCGCAGCATGCCGCAAATTGCCGCGATTCTCCGTGGTGAGCCTATCTGTCAGATAGGCTGACCGCGGAGATCCGTCTGCAGGCTCCTGCTCCCCGACGGTGGCTCCCAGGGCGGAGATCCACCGCGGGATACCGCAGGGGGCCTAAAGGAGAGAACAAGCATTTTGGCTTTAGTTTTTTTGTTTTGTTTTTTTTAGCCTTTTTTTTTCTTTTCTCTTTTCCCAAAGAAACACAATTAAAGGGATCAAAAAAATCCATATGTACCCCAAATGGTACCAATAAAGACTACAGCTCATCATGCAAAAGACATGCCTTTAAGGAAGCAGAGATGAAAATCTGCAAAAAAATTGTTGCGTCCTTAGGACCAAAACAGGCCGCGTCACTAAGGGGTTAAAAGCACTTACAGTGCGTTCCACATACAACTTTCACTTTGTAAATTACGTCTTTGGTGCAATGTATTACTTATTTAATTTTAAAAGCTCTTGTCCAGCCTGAATTCTCCATCCCCTTCATGGGATCACAATCTGTAAGGGTGCATTTAGACACAGAGCGATCATTTTGCATAAACTACTATTTGGTACTAATGCCTATTAGTACCAATTAGTAGCATGTGAGCCAATGGGAGCTGTATTAAGGGCACAGACCACCTGCTGTTCTCTGAATACATCCTCTTTGCTCTGCCACGGGGCTGATGGCTGAGAATGTAATCAGCGGTCCCCGGGCAGAACACAGCGTGCGGTCCTTCTTCTTATCAGCTCTTCTGCCGAACGATGGATTTCATGTCGAACTGAAATCTATCATTCAGCAGAAAACTGAAAGATGGGCGGCACATTTACATGCAACGATTATCTCTTAAAGTATGGCTTTTGAGTGATAATCATTGTCTAAATGGGCCTTAATGCATAACTTCGGCAATCCTTGCATCAGCGAATCGTCCCGTGCCTTCCATTGTTCTCTTTGCAGACCATTTCCTATACTGTATGTTTTGTGCTTTCCTCTACACATAACTAGCCTTATCCAGCAAGAGGGCCTCATACATACTGTGTCTCTTGCTTCAGACAAGGCCAGTACTTCTCTGCAGTTTTCTAAATGAAGGGGTTAAAGGGGTTGTCCCGCGAAAGCAAGTTGGGGTATACACTTCTGTATGGCCATATTAATGCACTTTGTAATGTACATCGTGCATTAATTATGAGCCATACAGAAGTTATAAGAAGTTATTCACTTACCTGTTCCATTGCTAGCGTCCTCGTCTCCATGGTGCCGTCTAATTTCAGCATCTAATCGCCCGATTAGACGCGCTTGCGCAGTCCGGTCTTCTCCCTTCTGAATGGGGCCGCTCGTGCTGGAGAGCGGCTCCTCGTAGCTCCGCCCCGTCACATGCCGATTCCAGCCAATCAGGAGGCTGGAATCGGCAATGGACCGCACAGAAGACCTGCGGTCCACCGAGGGAGAAGATCCCGGCGGCCATCTTCACAAGGTAAGTAAGAAGTCACCGGAGCGCGGGGATTCAGGTAAGCACTGTCCGGTTTTTTTTTTTTTAACCCCTGCATCGGGTTTGTCTCGCGCCGAACGGGGGGGCTATTGAAAAAAGAAAAAAAAAACATTTCGGCGCGGGACAACCCCTTTAAATTATAGTTTATGCCTTCCTGTATTTCTATGGGATTCTTTAGGGAACATCCGTTTCCACCCTAAAACTATACGAATAGTTCAATTAGTGTCCTATGAAATTGGCCCTTAGAGGTGGTGTGAGTCTGAGATTGGGTATTTCACTGGAAAAAGCCAAAAATGTGATACCTGATAAGGTGCAGAGCAGGCACGATAGCCGTAGAACCTGACCATATGCAGCAAGCCAGACTATGAACCAGAGGAGCTAAGCTGTCCACTGCAGGCTCCACTGGGAACAAGGACTAATGTGAATGGGGACAATCTGTAACAAGTATCACTGGGAAATAAAGAAATAGAAGAGTTTAACATATCAATCTTTTTTTCCTTCCAGGCGTGAAAGTGGTGCCATCCTGTTGGACGGTTCTGCTACAGGATAGGATGACGTTAATTTTACTAGCCATAGGCAAGGAGTTGTACCTCTTGGATAACACCGCCTGTTCTGTTGTAGTAAGTAGAACAATTGTCGTTATGTATTGTGCGTAAAGAGGTTCTCCGCTCTCTGCAGAAGACGGGATGACTTACTGATTGGTGAGGGTTTGACCACTGGAACCCCTATGGATTCTGAGAACAGGACCCCCTGTATGTCCTGAAGTGAGCAGAGCAGCGGTCACACATGTGCAATACTGCTCCACTCATTTCAGTGGGACCTCTGGAGATGGCAGTGTTCAAGCGGTCCCGGCGGGCCCATGGAAGTGAATGGAGCATCGGTGCTCATGGGTTAAACCTAGTGTCAGGGAAATTCTAAGTACAGCACCAATCAGGCCCACCCCGCTGCCGGCGGTAAAAAAGAAAACAACACATGGAGGTCTGGTATAATTCCTTACACGGTGACATGACTGCGCTGCCCCTTTATTACAGATTACATGAGATCTTATACCCTTTGGTCTCATCACTAGAAATGGGTGATGGGCTCATTGGCTCAAATTCACAGCATAACCATATATGGGAAGTCCGGATTTCCGGCCTGAGACAGTGAAAGTTCAGATGCATAGTTGAACGGTCTCCATCTTGATAAGGCACTTCTGGGAAAACAGCCAAGTACACGCGGCCTTGTCCGATTCTTCTTTGCTGTACATTTTGTCTTCGCCTTGCAAGGCCTTCGGAATATCTGATGTAAGGCGACATATAAGTTTTTCTCATTTTAACTTTGAATAGAACTTGCATACAGATATAAAAGCATAAAGAACATATGGCAATATATACATATACCCTCACACTAGAAATCATTGGTAAGAATGAGTAGAGGATAAACCTCCGCACACAATATTCTGAATGACTATAATCTTGGAAGGGACTTGTTATTTGTATAGCGCCAACTTATTCTGTAGCGCTTTCAGGTATTTTTTTATGTATAACCCCACCCCCGTCCCAAGCTGGGTACTCATTCTACCGAGAAATCCTGCATGGCTTAATCTCATAATGATCCTTCCCATTTTCCTCTGGTGAAGGGCTGAGGGTTGAGGCTTGCCCATCTTTGTCATACTGTAAGCAAAGCAGAGGGGGGGGAGGCTCCTGCTGCAGCCACTTGTACAGCTAATCATGGACCACGAAGAAGGAGGGGAGATGGCTAGGCTCCTGGACCAACAGAGATATACTTTTTTTGTTTTAATAGGTTATCAATACTTTTAAAATTGATGGCCATCAAAATCTGATCAGTGGGGATCGGCCAGCTCGAACCCCTGCCAATCAGCTGATTAAAGGGCTGCAGCAGCGCTCGTCTGATGTCTTCAATGTCTACATCAGAGTTCGATCCTGTGAGGACTCGGAACTCCATTTTTTTTTTATGGTGGACTTTCTGAGTACAACTGAAGTGAATCGGACAATATGTTTATCTTACCCTGCACCATGTTGACACAAGTATTGGGGCACACATAGAAGGTGATGAAATTGGATTTAACCCCTTCATGACACGGCCTATTTTGGGCGGATTTTCTTCTCCGTTTATCAAAAGTCATAACTTTTTTATTTGTCCGTCGACGCGGCCGTATGAGGGCTTGTTTTTTGCGTGGCGAACTGTAGTTTTTATCGGTGCCACTCTTGGGTACATAGACTATATTGTAAAACTTTTTTTTTTAATGATAGCAGGGAGAGAAAACGCATCAATTCTGCCATAGATTTTTTTTTTTACAGCGGTACTCATGCAGCATAAATGAGACATTCCATTTTTTCTGCGGGTCGGTACGGTTACAACGATACCAAAATTCTTACATTTTTTTTTAGGTTTTCCCACTTTTCTGCAATAAAAACCCTTTTTCTGGGTAATCTTTTTTTTTTTTTTTTCTAAATTGCTGCATTCAAAGTCCTGTAACTTTTTTATTTTTTGATGTACGGCACTCTATGAGGGCTTATTTTTTGCAAGACGAGCTGTAGATTTTATTGGTACCATTTTGGGGTACATACGGCTTTTTTGATCACTTTTATTGCGTTTTTAGTGAGGCAAAATGCTAAAAATTAGCATTTTGCCTCAGTTTTTTAGCGTTTTTTTTTGCGTTTTTTTTCCGTGCACAGTCAAAAGTATGTGCAACTTATTGTATGCGTCGTTATGGACGCGACAATACCAAATATGTGGGGGTTTATTTTTTTTTTACTTTTTTTATGCTAATCTGAGAAAAAGCATTAAAAAATGTTTTTTTTAACTTTTTTTTTTTACATTTTTTTTAAATTCTTTTTTTAATCTTTGTTTTTTTTACACTGTTTGTGTCCCTCTGAGGGACTTTAACCACTGCCCTGATGATCGCTGGTATAAGGCATGGCAGAGCTACTGCTCTGCCATGCCTTATCGCTTGTACAGCGATTATAGGCACAGGCAATACAGGATGCCAGTGTCTGGCATCCTGTTGCCATGGTGACAGGCCGGGCTCTCGCGATGACATCGCGAGTTCTGGCCGGAGACATAGAGGGAGCCTCGCTCCCTTTGTGAACTCTTTCCCTGCCGCGATCTACTTAGATCGCGGCAGGGAAGGGGTTAACAGCGGGGAGGGGGGGGGGCATCTCCGATGCCCCCCCCCCCCCCCCCCCGCTGTTGCAGCGGGACGCCGGCTGTGACTGACAGCCGGCTCCCACTGCGAGAGAGCACGGGATCTTATGTGATCCCGCGCTATCTCCAGGACGTAAGTTTACGCCCTGTTGCGGGAAGTACCCCGATGCCAGGACGTAAACTTACGCCCTGCAGCGGGAAGGGGTTAATGCACATCTTTCAATATGGAGTTGGGCTGCCTTTGGCCACAAAGCGATAACCCTCCTAGGCATGCTTTCCACTAAATTCCCATAGACACTGAAACTCTATTACTGAAGCAAATGGATGAAACCGCAAATCACCATGGGGTAATTATTATGGGGGACTTGAACTATCCGGATATACACCTGGAAGCTGAAACCTGCGGATCTCATAAAGGTAACAAGTTTCTGTCAACTACTAAAGATAAATACCTTACCCAACTTGTACAGGACCCGACTAGGGGGGCGGCCATTTTGAACTTATTAACCAACAGACCTGTTGAGGGCGCCTGTGACATAGTGACCATAATAGAATAAATTTCAACTTCTCTTTCAAAAGGTAGTTTTATTGGGGAGCTATGAAAATGGTAAACTTTAGGAAGGCAAAGTTCCATCAGCTCAGGACACCCCTTAGTGACCAAGCCTGTTTGCGCTTTAGTGACGGAGCCAAATTTTGGAAATCTGACATGTCACTTTAACATAGAATAACTCCGTAAAGGCTCTGCATATCCAAGTGATTCTGACATTGTTTTTTCGCCACATGTTGTACTTCATTTAGGTGGAAAAAATAGACAGATAGAACTTGTGTTTTATTTATTAAAAGAGCCAATATTGGGAAAATTTTGAAAAAAATTGTCATTTTATTCACACTTTCAACTGTAATTTCTTAAATATGTGCTGACCTACTGTACAAATTTTTGCTAAGATATATATTTCCATCTGTTCACTTTATTCTGGATGCACGTTTGAAAAACTTTCGCTTATTTTTTTTTAACCATTTAGGAGACGTACAAATTTAACATTACTTTTCCGCATTTTGAGGAACACTTTGTTTTCCTGCACCAAGCCAAGATCACAAAGGCTCATGAGTATCAGAATAATAGATACCCCCACAAATGACCCAATTTTAAAAACGACACCCCTTATTGTATTCACTGAGGGGTGTCAGGAGTATTTTGACCGCACTGTTTTTTTTCAGGAATTATTGCAATTTAGAGGAGAAAAAATAAAATTTCATACTTTTGCAAATATGTCATTTTAAAGGCATATTGGTTTTCTATAGTGCACATGAAAATGAGGATTGACACCCCAAAAAAGATACCCCTGTTTGTCCTGTATTCGGAAATATACCCATTGTGGCCCTAACATTATGCCTCTATGCACAACGGGGCCCAAAATGAAAGGAGTAGTCGGTGGCTTTCAGAACAGAAATTTTTGCTTTTAGGCCCTTTGCACACTTGTAGAGCTCTTGAATAGCCAAAATCACGGAAAAACCCCACAAATTACCCCATTTTGAAAACTAGACGGCTTAACGAATTTATCTAGGGGTTTACTGCCCATTGTGACCCCCCCCCCCCCCCCACACACACACAGTTTTTGAATGAATTCAAGAAAAGCAGAAGTAAAAAATTGTGTCCCCCCCCCCCCCCCCTTTTTTTTGGCAATTCTGCCAATTTAAAAACTGTTTTTTGTTTTTTTTTAACAGCACACATATGTATGAAGACTTGCACCCCAAAATGGATCCCCCTGTTTGTCCTGTTTTCAGAAATATACCCATTATGGCCCTAATGTTATGTCTGGATGCACAACGGGGCCCAAAATGAAAGGAGTAGTCGGTGGCTTTCAGAACAGAAATTTTGCTTGAAGGCCTTTTAGGCCCCATTGCCCTGGAGCGGCCAAAACCATAGAGAACCCCCACAAATGACCCCATTTTTAAAAACTAGACCCCTTAATGAATTCATCTAGGGGTTTACTGAGAATTTTTACTCTACAATTTTTGAATAAATCTAAGCAAAGCAGTAGGAAAAAATTACAATTTTCATTTTTTTGGCAATTGTGTCAATTTAAAAACTGTTTTCTTTGTACAGCACACATATAAATGAAGACTTTCATCCCAAAATAGATCCCCATGTTTGTGCGGTATTCAGAAACATACCCATTGTGGCCCCAATCTGCTCATAGGACACATGGCTAGGCCTGTAATGGAAGGAGCACCCGTTGGATTTCAGGGTACAAGTGAATAAATTCCAGGCCCCATTGCCCACTTGTGGAGCCATTGAGCAGCCAAAACGATAAATAACCCCCTCAAATGACCCCATTTTAAAAACTAGACCCCTTAACGAATTCATCTAGGCGTGTACTGCGTATTTTGACCCCACAGTATTTGAATGAATCAAATCAAAGCAGAAGGAAAAAATTACGATTTTTCAGTGTACATAGGAATGAAGACGTTTACCCCAAAATGGATACCCCTATTTGTCCCGTGTTTAGAAACCTAATGTGGCCCTAATCTGCTTACTAGACACATGGCTAGTGCTATAATGGAGGGAATTCCAGGCCCCATTGTACACTTAAGCGGAAAAAAATGTGACTCCTTAAAAATAATCTCCCCCCCCCCCCCCCCCTCTTCCCCCACACACTCCACGCCCTTTTTGGCCTTCCCCAAATCTTAGATAAAAGTAATAATGTAAACTGTGTTTCGTTTTTTGTTTTTTTTCCTCGAAGACAGGGGTAATTAAGGAGGCTGGTTGGGATGGGTACATGGGGCAAGAAAATCTGGTATCCCCCTCTCCTCTTATCCTTTTTGGGGGGGAATTCTTGACTTAAGCGGTAGGGACGGGGTGTAAAGTGGCGCTCCGTGAGTCTCCGTAAGCTTGCTGAGGTGCGGCGGTCTCACACAGAAGACGCTCAACAAGCTGCTCCTGGAACTGCAGGAAGGCGAGCGTTCCCGGGGCTTCTTGTAAAATACGTATTACAGGTAGCGGTCTGAATAACGCCGGGCTCACACGGCTGTATGTGGAATCGGCTTGCGGATCCCAGCTGTGAGCCTGGCCGTGGCGCTGCCTATGGCCATGTAATGTACTGCGCATAACTGCCTACTCACACAGGCGGTCATTCGCAGTACACTTTTTTTTTTTTCTTTGTATTTCCCGCACCGCCGCTTAGCGATGACACAGGTACCCCCAGCCTGTATACAATGTAGTTACGTATGGGCTGCGGGTATATCCGCGGTAAAATAGAACCTGCTGCGTTCTCTTTTCTGTGAGTGGATTACGTATTTCCAACCCGCTAATGTGAGCGGAATTGTGTAATCCAATGCGATTGATTTGCGTATTACCGCGAATCAGACGCATACGGGATCCGTAATTCCTATCCGGTCATGTGAGACCGGCCTAAGGTAGATCACTTTTTTTTATCATGTGACCGGGGACCGCTCACTGCTCCAGGCTCTCGGGGACCGTTAGTCGCCAGGAGCAAGGAGATTTTAAGTTTCCTAGGGTCCCCGCCTCCTGCGCATGTGTCCGGCATTTTGGGTGAGTGAGTGCTGCCTCTGATTGGCTGAGCGCAGGGACCAATCACAGGCAGCTCTCAGCTGTCATTCAATAGCTGAGAGCTGCCTCTGATTGGTTCCTGCGCTCAGCCAATCACAGGCAGCACGTACCCATTCAGGAATTCATGAATGGGTGAGTGAGAGCTGCCTCTGATTGGCTGAATACTACAGAGAGCAGTTCAGGAGAACTGCCGGCCAGACACGGCTGAACTCCGGCTGCAGGAAAAAGGTGAGTATACTTTTTATTTTTTTTTATTTTTACACATTTTCAGGATGGTTTTCAGGGAAGGGCTTATATTTTAAGCCCTTCGCCGAAAATTCATCCAGCGCTTGCCGGCAGCCCATTGCTTTCAATGGAGCCGGCTGTATTGCCGGCTCCATTGAATTCAATGGGCGAACATCGTTCTTCTCTGCCACAGCTGTTATAGCTGTGGCAGAGGAGAACGATCTTTAGTATATGTTCTCAATGGGGTCGGTGCTGCTGCCGCCGGCCCCATTGAGCGCATATATAGAACACAATCGTTGTGTCCTATAATTTATCGCACATCCGCATAAAAAACGGACATGTGACCGATCCCATTGGGATGCATTGGGTCTATAGATCTGCAGATCGCAAGCGCGTCTGCAGATCAGACCAAAAAACGCCCGTGTGACCGAGCCCTTAAAAGCATCCTGTGTACTTACTGTGACAGGTTTATACCTTACAGGAACAAAGGAATTAGGAATAAGAGAAAACCAATGTGGCTCAATTAAAGATCTAAGGGAATAGATGTAGGGCAATAAACAGCAAAAATGAAGTGTTTAAACTACTAAAACAAGAAGGCACCAAAGAAGCACTAAAAACCTATAAGAAAAAGATTCACGTACAGAGAGAGATAAAAGCAGCAATGGTGGAGGCAGAGAGACTTACTAAACTTTGCACATTTGTTCATTACTAGAATGTTCAACTAGCGTTTTAAAAAAAAATGTGAAAATCTTGTTTCAGTGTGACCTCAACTTGCATTAGAATAGCAGTGTTAGGAATAAATGTTATAAATCTATGTACCGTATATACCAGAGTATAAGACGACCCCCCAACTTTCACCTTATACGCCGGTAATACAGTGGAGAATGGCTGAATGACATCATTGAATGGCTGTGATTGCCAAAAAAACACGTGGCTTCAGCCAATCACACTATTCAATGACATCATTGAATGGGTGTGATTGCTAACACACGTGCGCCTTCAGCCAATCACAGCCATTCAATGATGTCATTGAATGGCTGTAACTGGCTGACGGCGTGTGTATTAGCTTTCTGGAGGCGGGGATTTCAAGCCCCGCATTCAGAAAGCAATGCTGTTCTGGGGACGAGGAGGGAGCGACAGCCTGCCGGAGCGCGACAGAACGCCGGGGGAGGTGAGTAATGATTTTTTTTTTTTGACACTTTTTTTTTTTGTATTACCGGCGTATAAGGCGACCCCCGACTTCAGAGCAGATTTTTCGGGGTTCAAAAGTCGTCTTATACCGCCGGTATATACGGTATTATGAAGAGAGTGACACCTCGCAGATCCTCCTGTGTCCAATAGTTTCTGAGATATGAATTATCATAAATTGTAGTTCTCGGTGACCTTTAGGAAATTGACCTCTCCCTTCCACCATTTTTCCTGACCCCATTACCCAGCAGGTCTGAAAATTGAATTTTTTTATATATATTCGAGTAACGAATAAATGTGTAAAATTTCATGAAAATTGGAGATGGTTGGGACTTGCCTCTTGGGTCATTTGTCCTGGAATGACCTGGTATGAAATGCCCTAAAAACAAGTGCTTCCAGCTATCCAGCTAGAAGAACACCTACTGTGCAAATTCTATTGGACGTTTCAGTTGTAGTGTTCTATCCAAACCATCATTGGCGTTCCAGGTCAGAGACTGATGGCCATAACAGATCGGATTTTGTTCAGTCATCATTGAACCGATATGTATTCCTCCATATTGTAGGCCAATAGTGAACTTGTTCGCTTCAGAACAGGAAAGTAGAAAGGCTTTACTTCATCACTTTGGGAGATCCACCTCTGGGCATAGGTGCTCTTCTACAGGGTTTGGAAGGCCTTTCTTAGTTGGTCAGGGTTACATCCCGTCTGTCCCTCTCATGATTGTATTCCCCTGGTGCTAGATTTGCTGTAGTTGGGGCTAAACAAGGAGTTGAGTGTCAGCAGTCTTAAAGGACAGGTCGCTGCTCTTTGTGTGTCCTCTTTGACTCCAAAATACCGTAGCTGTCCGTCCTTAGGTGATCAACTTTTTAAGCCAATGTCTAATGATGGTAGACGGCCGGCAATGTCCTCGCAGCGTGGGTAGTAATTTTTTGCTGGGAAGGAGGGCTAGGGTTAGGCTTACATTATTTGCTGTAAATGCTTCCATGTTATGGTGGCCCCTGCCGCTCTCACATCCAAAGATTTACAGCTAATAATGGAAGCTTAACACTGAACCTAACCCTCCATCCTAGGCACAACTAAATCCCCATGCTGATTGGCTGACTGCAGCAAGGTCCTATCAGCAGCTTGTGGGCCTACACTGGGCGTATACAGCCCATTACTAGGTCTCCACCCATTCTGGTGGTGGAGACAATATACAATAGTACCGGCAACTTCTTGGTTGCCCCTTTTTTAATCACTACCATCTGGATCTTTCCTTTCTCTGATCTTTCTTTTGTACATAAGCTTCTCCAAGCATTGATCCCTCCCCAGAGATGATCTGTTTTCTCTCCTGATACTGTCATGTGTGAAAGGCTTTTACAAATTCAGACTATATGATTTGGCCCGTCAGGCCCGGTATCTCTGTAATTGTCCAACGTCTTTAACAGTTGTACAGATTCATCATTTGAACATTGTGTATGACTTAACAGCCCTTTCTTAGAATGTACTAATCTTTTTTTTCTTTTTTTTTTTTTTTAGACGCTCCCTGGATTGAGCCCTCTGTCTGGAGCTTACCTGCATATGTCCGTGTCGTTTAATTATAAATATCTAGCCGTTTTCACAGATAGCGGTTCCATATGGATGGGAACCTCATCACTCAAGGTAAATAAAAAATAGTAATATGCATGTGTTTTAAAAGTCTTCTGTTTTATTTTATTATAAGTGAAACAAATTACACCTTTTGACTTTGACTAAATAGAATGTAGATATAGAACAGGGATAAGGATGTGAGAGCTGCTCCTCCTCAGACACTGACAGACATGAGGAGACGCTGCTGTAGTAATACTGTATAATGTCTCCTCCACAGACACTGACAGACATGAGGAGACGCTGCTGTAGTAATACTGTATAATGTCTCCTCCACAGACACTGACAGACATGAGGAGACGCTGCTGTAGTAATACTGTATAATGTCTACTCCACAGACACTGACAGACATGAGGAGACGCTGTTGTAGTAATACTGTATAATGTCTCCTCCACAGACACTGACAGACATGAGGAGACGCTGCTGTAGTAATACTGTATAATGTCTGCTCCTCCTCAGACACTGACAGACATGAGGAGACGCTGCTGTAGTAATACTGTATAATGTCTCCTCCACAGACACTGACGGACATGAGGAGACGCTGCTGTAGTAATACTGGATAATGTCTCCTCCCCCACAGACACTGACCGACATGAGGAGACGCTGCTGTAGTAATACTGTATAATGTCTCCTCCACAGACACTGACAGACATGAGGAGACGCTGCTGTAGTAATACTGTATAATGTCTGCTCCTCCACAGACACTGACAGACATGAGGAGACGCTGCTGTAGTAATAGTGTATAATATCTCCTCCACAGACACTGACAGACATGAGGAGACGCTGCTGTAGTAATACTGTATAATGTCTGCTCCTCCTCAGACACTGACAGACATGAGGAGACGCTGCTGTAGTAATACTGTATAATGTCTCCTCCACAGACACTGATAGACATGAGGAGACACTGCTGTAGTAATACTGTATAATGTCTCCTCCACAGACACTGACAGACATGAGGAGACGCTGCTGTAGTAATACTGTATAATGTCTACTCCACAGACACTGACAGACATGAGGAGACGCTGTTGTAGTAATACTGTATAATGTCTCCTCCACAGACACTGACAGACATGAGGAGACGCTGCTGTAGTAATACTGTATAATGTCTGCTCCTCCACAGACACTGACGGACATGAGGAGACGCTGCTGTAGTAATACTGGATAATGTCTCCTCCCCCACAGACACTGACCGACATGAGGAGACGCTGCTGTAGTAATACTGTATAATGTCTGCTCCACCACAGACACTGACAGACGTGAGGAGACGCTGCTGTAGTAATACTGTATAATGTCTGCTCCTCAACAGACACTGACAGATATGAGAAGACGCTGCTGTAGTAATACTGTATATTGTCTCCTTCTCAGACACTGACAGATATGAGAAGACGCTGCTGTAGTAATACTGTATAATGTCTGCTCCTCCATAGACACTGACAGACATGAGGAGACGCTGCTGTAGTAATACTGTATAATGTCTTCTCCTCCACAGACACTGACAGACCTAAGGAGACGCTGCTGTAGTAATACTGTATAATGTCTGCTCCTCCACAGACACTGACAGACATGAGGAGACGCTGCTGTAGTAATACTGTATAATGTCTCCTCCTCAGACACTGACAGACATGAGGAGACGCTGCTGTAGTAATAGTGTATAATATCTCCACAGACACTGACAGACATGAGGAGACGCTGCTGTAGTAATACTGTATAATGTCTGCTCCTCCACAGACCTGAGGAGACGCTGCTGTAGTAATACTGTATAATGTCTCCTCCATAGACACTGACAGACATGAGGAGACGCTGCTGTAGTAATACTGTATAATGTCTCCTCCTCAGACCCTGACAGACATGAGGAGATGCTGCTGTAGTAATACTGTATAATGTCTGCTCCTCCACAGACACTGACGGACATGAGGAGACGCTGCTGTAGTAATACTGTATAATGTCTCCTCCCCCACAGACACTGACAGACATGAGGAGACGCTGCTGTAGTAATACTGTATAATGTCTGCTCCTCCACAGACAAGAGGAGACGCTGCTGTAGTAATACTGTATAATGTCTCCTCCTCAGACCCTGACAGACATGAGGAGATGCTGCTGTAGTAATACTGTATAATGTCTGCTCCTCCACAGACACTGACGGACATGAGGAGACGCTGCTGTAGTAATACTGTATAATGTCTCCTCCCCCACAGACACTGACAGACATGAGGAGACGCTGCTGTAGTAATACTGTATAATGTCTGCTCCACCACAGACACTGACAGACGTGAGGAGACGCTGCTGTAGTAATACTGTATAATGTCTCCTCCTCAGACACTGACAGACATGAGGAGACGCTGCTGTAGTAATACTGTATAATGTCTGCTCCTCCACCGACACTAACAGACATGAGGAGACGCTGCTGTACTAATACTGTATAATGTCTCCTCCTCCACAGACACTGACAGACATGAGGAGATGCTGCTGTTGTATTACTGTATAATGTCTTCTCCACAGACACTGACAGACATGAGGAGACGCTGCTGTAGTAATACTGTATAATGTCTCCTCCACAGACACTGACAGACATGAGGAGACGCTGCTGTAGTAATACTGTATAATGTCTGCTCCTCCACAGACACTGACAGACATGAGGAGACGCTGCTGTAGTAATAGTGTATAATATCTCCTCCACAGACACTGACAGACATGAGGAGACGCTGCTGTAGTAATACTGTATAATGTCTGCTCCTCCACAGACACTGACGGACATGAGGAGACGCTGCTGTAGTAATACTGTATGTCTCCTCCACAGACCCTGACAGACATGAGGAGACGCTGCTGTAGTAATACTGTATAATGTCTCCTCCACAGACACTGACAGACATGAGGAGACGCTGCTGTAGTAATACTGTATAATGTCTCCTCCACAGACACTGACAGACATGAGACACTGCTGTAGTAATACTGTATAATGTCTCCTCCTCCACAGACGCTGACAGACATGAGGAGACGCTGCTGTAGTAATACTGTATGTCTCCTCCACAGACCCTGACAGACATGAGGAGACGCTGCCGTTGTATTACTGTATAATGTCTCCTCCACAGACACTGACGGACATGAGGAGACGCTGCTTTAGTAATACTGTATAATGTCTCCTCCACAGACACTGACAGACATGAGGAGACGCTGCTGTAGTAATACTGTATAATGTCTGCTCCTCCACAGACACTGACAGACATGAGGAGACGCTGCTGTAGAAATAATGTATAATGTCTCCTCCTCCACAGACACTGACAGACATGAGGAGACGCTGCTGTAGTAATACTGTATAATGTCTCCTCCACAGACACTGACAGACATGAGGAGACGCTGCTGTAGTAATACTTTTTTTATTTCTCCTCCACAGACACTGACAGACATGAGGAGACGCTGCTGTAGTAATACTGTATAATGTCTCCTCCACAGACACTGACAGACATGAGGAGAGGCTGCTGTAGGAGTACTGTATAATGTCTGCTCCTCCACAGACACTGACAGACATGAGGAGACGCTGCTGTAGTAATACTGTATAATGTCTCCTCCACAGACACTGACAGACATGAGGAGACACTGCTGTAGTATTACTGTATAATGTCTCCTCCTCCACAGACGCTGACAGACATGAGGAGACGCTGCTGTAGTAATACTGCATGTCTCCTCCACAGACCCTGACAGACATGAGGAGACGCTGCCGTTGTATTACTGTATAATGTCTCCTCCACAGACACTGACGGACATGAGGAGACGCTGCTTTAGTAATACTGTATAATGTCTCCTCCACAGACACTGACAGACATGAGGAGACGCTGCTGTAGTAATACTGTATAATGTCTGCTCCTCCACAGACACTGATAGACATGAGGAGACGCTGCTGTAGAAATAATGTATAATGTCTCCTCCTCCACAGACACTGACAGACATGAGGAGACGCTGCTGTAGTAATACTGTATAATGTCTCCTCCACAGACACTGACAGACATGAGGAGACGCTGCTGTAGTAATACTTTTTTTATTTCTCCTCCACAGACACTGACAGACATGAGGAGACGCTGCTGTAGTAATACTGTATAATGTCTCCTCCACAGACACTGACAGACATGAGGAGAGGCTGCTGTAGGAGTACTGTATAATGTCTGCTCCTCCACAGACACTGACAGATATGAGGAGACGCTGCTGTAGTAATACTGTATAATGTCTCCTCCACAGACACTGACAGACATGAGGAGACGCTGCTGTAGTAATACTGTATAATGTCTGCTCCTCCATAGACACTGACAGACATGAGGAGAGGCTGCTGTAGTAATACTGTATAATGTCTCCTCCTCCACAGACACTGACAGACATGAGGAGACGCTGCTGTAGTAATACTGTATAATGTCTCCTCCACAGACACTGACAGACATGAGGAGACGCTGCTGTAGTAATACTTTTTTTTTATTTCTCCTCCACAGACACTGACAGACATGAGGAGACGCTGCTGTAGTAATACTGTATAATGTCTCCTCCACAGACACTGACAGACATGAGGAGAGGCTGCTGTAGTAATACTGTATAATGTCTCCTCCTCCACAGACACTGACAGATATGAGATGACGCGGCTGTACTAATACTGTATAATGTCTCCTCCTCCACAGACACTAACAGACATGAGGAGATGCTGCTGTAGTAATACTGTATAATGTCTCCTCCTCCACAGACACTGACAGACATGAGGAGACGCTGCTGTAGTAATACTGTATAATGTCTGCTCCTCCACAGACACTGACAGACATGAGGAGACGCTGCTGTAGTAATACTGTATAATGTCTCCTCCACAGACCCTGACAGACATGAGGAGACGCTGCTGTAGTAATACTGTATAATGTCTGCTCCTCAGACACTGACAGACATGAGGAGACGCTGCTGTAGTAATACTGTATAATGTCTCCTCCACAGACACTGACAGACATGAGGAGACGCTGCTGTAGTAATACTGTATAATGTCCGCTCCTCCACAGACACTGACAGACCTAAGGAGACGCTGCTGTAGTAATACTGTAAAATATCTGCTCCTCCACAGACATGAGGAGACGCTGCTGTAGTAATACTGTATAATGTCTGCTCCTCCACAGACTCTGACAGACATGAGGAGACGCTGCTGTAGTAATACTGTATAATGTCTCCTCATCAGACACTGACAGACATGAGGAGACGCTGCTGTAGTAATACTGTATATTGTCTCCTCCACAGACACTGACAGACATGAGGAGAAGCAGCTTTAGTAATACTGTACAATGTCTGCTCCTCCACAGACACTGACAGACATGAGGAGACGCTGCTATAGTAATACTGTATAATGTCTGCTCCTCCACAGACACTAACAGACATGAGGAGACACTGCTATAGTAATACTGTATAATGTCTGCTCCTCCACAGACACTGACAGACATGAGGAGACGCTGCTATAGTAATACTGTATAATGTCTGCTCCTCCACAGACATGAGGAGACGCTGCTGTAGTAATACTGTATAATGTCTGCTCCACCACAGACACTGACAGACATGAGGAGACGCTGCTATAGTAATACTGTATAATGTCTGCTCCTCCACAGACACTGACAGACCTGAGGAGACGCTGCTGTAGTAATACTGTATAATGTCTGCTCCTCCACAGACACTGACAGACATGAGGAGACGCTGCTATAGTAATACTGTATAATGTCTGCTCCTCCACAGACACTGACAGACCTGAGGAGACGCTGCTGTAGTAATACTGTATAATGTCTGCTCCACAGACACTGACAGACAAGAGGAGACGCTGCTGTAGTAATACTGTATAATGTCTGCTCCTCCACAGACACTGACAGACATGAGGAGACGCTGCTATAGTAATACTGTATAATGTCTGCTCCACCACAGACATTGACAGACATGAGGAGACGCTGCTGTAGTAATACTATATAATGTCTCCTCCACAGACACTAACAGACATGAGGAGACGCTGCTGTAGTAATACTGTATAATGTCTGCTCCTCCACAGACACTGACAGACATGAGGAGACGCTGCTATAGTAATACTGTATAATGTCTCCTCCTCCACAGACACTGACAGACATGAGGAGACGCTGCTGTAGTAATACTGTATAATGTCTCCCTCACAGACCCTGTCAGACATGAGGAGACGCTGCTGTAGTAATATTGTATAATGTCTGCTCCTCCACAGACACTGACGGACATGAGGAGACGCTGCTGTAGTAATACTGTATAATGTCTGCTCCTCAACAGACACTGATAGACATGAGGGGACGCTGCTGTAGTAATACTGTATAATGTCTGCTCGTCCACAGACACTGACAGACGTAAGGAGACGCTGCTGTAGTAATACTGTATAATGTTTCCTCCACAGACACTGACAGACATGAGGAGACGCTGCTATAGTAATACTGTATAATGTCTGCTCCTCCACAGACACTGACAGACATGAGGAGACGCTGCTGTAGTAATACTGTATAATGTCTGCTCCTCCACAGACACTGACAGACATGAGGAGACGCTGCTGTAGTAATACTGTATAATGTCTCCTCCACAGACACTGATAGACATGAGGACACGCTGCTCTAGTGATACTGTATAATGTCTGCTCCTCCACAGACACTGACAGACATGAGGAGACGTTGCTGTAGTAATACTGTATAATGTCTCCTCCTCCACAGACACTGACAGACATGAGGAGACGCTGCTGTAGTAATACTGTATAATGTCTGCTCCTCCACAGACACTGACAGACATGAGGAGACGCTGCTGTAGTAATACTGTATAATGTCTGCTCCTCCACAGACACTGACAGACATGAGGAGACGCTGCTGTAGTAATACTGTATAATGTCTCCTCCACAGACACTAACAGACATGAGGAGATGCTGCTGTAGTAATACTGTATAATGTCTCCTCCTCCACAGACACTGACGGATATGAGGAGACGCTGCTGTAGTAATACTGTATAATGTCTGCTCCTCCATAGACACTGACAGACATGAGGGGACGCTGCTGTAGTAATACTGTATATTGTCTCCTCCACAGACCCTGATAGACATGAGGAGAGGCTGCTGTAGTAATACTGTATAATGTCTCCTCCTCCACAGACACTGACAGACATGAGGAAACGCTGCTGTAGTAATACTGTATAATGTCTCCTCCACAGACACTAACAGACATGAGGAGATGCTGCTGTAGTAATACTGTATAATGTCTCCTCCTCCACAGACACTGACGGATATGAGGAGACGCTGCTGTAGTAATACTGTATAATGTCTCCTCCACAGACATGAGGAGATGCTGCTGTAGTGATACTGTATAATGTCTCCTCCTCCACAGACACTGACGGATATGAGGAGACGCTGCTGTAGTAATACTTTATAATGTCTGCTCCTCCACAGACACTGACGGATATGAGGAGATGCTGCTGTAGTGATACTGTATAATGTCTCCTCCTCCACAGACACTGACAGACATGAGGAGATGCTGCTGTAGTGATACTGTATAATGTCTCCTCCTCCACAGACACTGACGGATATGAGGAGACGCTGCTGTAGTAATACTTTATAATGTCTGCTCCTCCACAGACACTGACAGACATGAGGAGATGCTGCTGTAGTGATACTGTATAATGTCTCCTCCTCCACAGACACTGACGGACATGAGGAGACACTGCTGTAGTAATACTTTATAATGTCTGCTCCTCCACAGACACTAACAGACATGAGGAGACGCTGCTGTAGTAATACTGTATAATGTCTGCTCCTCCACAGACACTGACAGACATGAGGAGACGCTGCTGTAGTAATACTGTATAATGTCTGCTCCTCCACAGACACTGACGGACATGAGGAGACGCTGCTGTAGTAATACTGTATAATGTCTGCTCCTCAACAGACACTGATAGACATGAGGGGACGCTGCTGTAGTAATACTGTATAATGTCTGCTCCTCCACAGACACTGACAGACATGAGGAGACGCTGCTGTTGTAATACTGTATAATGTCTCCTCCACAGACACTGACAGACATGAGGAGACGCTGCTGTAGTAATACTGTATAATGTCTGCTCCTCCACAGACACTGACAGACATGAGGAGACGCTGCTGTAGTAATACTGTATAATGTCTTCTCCTCCACAGACACTGACAGACATGAGGAGACGCTGCTGTAGTAATACTGTATAATGTCTCCTCCTCCACAGACACTGACAGACATGAGGAGACGCTGCTGTAGTAATACTGTATAATGTCTCCTCCACAGACACTGACAGACCTGAGGAGACGCTGCTGTAGTAATACTGTATAATGTCTCCTCCTCCACGGACACTGACAGACCTGAGGAGACGCTGCTGTAGTAATACTGTATAATGTCTGCTCCTCCACAGACACTGATAGACATGAGGAGACGCTGCTGTAGTAATACTGTATAATGTCTGCTCCTCCACAGACACTGACAGACATGAGGAGACGCTGCTGTACTATTACTGTATAATGTCTCCTCCACAGACACTGACAGACATGAAGAGACGCTGCTGTAGTAATACTGTATATTGTCTCCTTCTCAGACACTGACAGACATGAGGAGACGCTGCAGTAGTAATACTGTATAATGTCTGTTCCTCCATAGACACTGACAGACATGAGGAGACGCTGCAGTAGTAATACTGTATAATGTCTGCTCCTCCATAGACACTGACAGACATGAGGAGACGCTGCTGTAGTAATACTGTATAATGTCTGCTCCTCCATAGACACTGACAGACATGAGGAGACGCTGCAGTAGTAATACTGTATAATGTCTCCTCCACAGACACTGACAGACATGAGGAGACGCTGCAGTAGTAATACTGTATAATGTCTCCTCCACAGACACTGACAGACATGAGGAGACGCTGCTGTAGTAATACTGTATAATGTCTCCTCCACAGACACTGACAGACATGAGGAGACGCTGCTGTAGTAATACTTTATAATGTCTGCTCCTCCACAGACACTGACAGACATGAGGAGACGCTGCTGTAGTAATACTGTATAATGTCTCCTCCACAGACACTGACAGACATGAAGAGACGCTGCTGTAGTAATACTGTATAATGTCTGCTCCTCCACAGACACTGATAGACATGAGGAGACGCTGCTGTAGTAATACTGTATAATGTCTCCTCCTCCACACACACTGACAGATATGAGATGACGCGGCTGTACTAATACTGTATAATGTCTCCTCCTCCACAGACACTGACAGACATGAAGAGACGCTGCTGTAGTAATACTGTATAATGTCTCCCTCACAGACCCTGTCAGACATTATACAGAGGTCATGGCGAACCGTTTAGGGACAGAGTGCCCAAATTGCAACCCAAAACCCACGTATTTATCGCAAAGTGCCAATACATCAGGGAGCGGGGCTTATCACGACGTATGTTTTTTTTTTTGTTTTTTTTTACCCCTGTCATTCTAAAAAAAGGATCGGGCCACTTTAAAATAGACAGTGTGCAGATTTTGACAGCTTTTTTGTACTCGGCGGAAATTTCTGCAGCATATCCGCATCCAAAAAGCAGTCAAAATCTGCATGCTGTCTATCTTGAAACAGCCCTGCCCATTTTCACAGGATGGAAGGCTGAGTCAACCTTGAGCTGGCTATCTGAACCAATGCGGGGATTGAACTTGCAACCTTCAGGTTGTGAGCAAGAGCTTAAAGGGGTTGTCCCGCGGCAGCAAGTGGGTCTATACACTTCTGTATGGCCATAATAATGCACTTTGTAATATACATTGTGCATTAATTATGAGCCATACAGAAGTTATAAAAAGTTTTATACTTACCTGCTCCGTTGCTGGCGTCCTCGTTCCCATGGAGCCGACTAATTTTCGCCCTCCGATGGCCAAATTAGCCGCGCTTGCGCAGTCCGGGTCTTCTGCAGTCTTCTATGGAGCCGCTCGTGCAGAATGCAGGCTCCGTGTAGCTCCGCCCCGTCACGTGCCGATTCCAGCCAATCAGGAGGCTGGAATCGGCAATGGACCGCACAGAAGAGCTGCGGTCCACGGAGACAGAGGATCCCGGCGGCCATCTTCAGCGGTAAGTATTGAAGTCACCGGAGCGCGGGGATTAAGGTAAGCGCTCCAGTAAGCTTTCTTTACGTCCCTGCATCGGGGTTGTCTCGCGCCGAACGGGGGGGGGGGGTTGAAAAAAAAAAAAACCCGTTTCGGCGCGGGACAACCCCTTTAAGACTGCATTCTGCTGCCTTAACATTATGTGCCAAACCAGTGCACAATGCGATTCTTCAATGAAGAGGCTTCTTCATACATTAGTCACACCTCTGCTCCTCCAGCCAGCAGCCGCCATTGATTCCTGGTAGAATTTCTGCCAGTTCCTGTCTTAAATTACACATAAATCTCAGAGTCGGCCATGCGGTCGCCCCCTCCAAGCCACACCCCCTTCTTAGGAAAGTAAGGAGAGTGTAGTGACAAATTTTATCGCAAATGATGATTATGACAAAAATGTCATCTTTTTAACGCCAGATTTCTGACCTAGAAGCCGTCCTAAATTCCCCCCTGAGTGTCTCTAAGGTTGCCTGTCCACGGGTGTTTTTGCATTGCGTTTCCCGCGGCGATAATCCCACGGGGAACGTCCATGAGCGGAGAATCACTCGTGGGTGGCAAATCGCAGCATGCTGCGAAATGCCGCGATTCTCCGCGGTGAGCCTATCTGTCAGGTAGGCTGACCCAGAGATTCGTCTGCTGGCTCCTGCTCCCGGGCAGCGGCTCCCGCAACCCCCATGGACAGGCAGCCTTAGTAATCGTGTGACACAGGACTGCCACACTGCGACTTCTCTGCAGAAAT
Source organism: Eleutherodactylus coqui (assembly GCA_035609135.1). Classification (NCBI taxonomy): domain Eukaryota; kingdom Metazoa; phylum Chordata; class Amphibia; order Anura; family Eleutherodactylidae; genus Eleutherodactylus; species Eleutherodactylus coqui. Next base: position 208,950,907 of record CM069412.1, on the reverse strand, counting down.
ATTTCTTCATCCTTTGAGTAACTATCGTAACATTTAGTGGAGATGGCGGCAAAGAAAGGAGAAACCATATTGATGTTTACATGTTTTTTCTTCCTTTCTCTTTAGGATAAACTTTGTGAGGTAACCTCAGAAATAAGACAAGCGCCAAAACAAATGTCCTGGTAAATGCCTTTTTTTCGCCTTCACTCTCCTCTTTACATCCTAGTGGGTTTCAAAAATAAAGCAACAGTATGAAAGAAAAAAGTTGTAAACTTAGTGGCAGCACTCTGGGGTATATATAATGTCTTGTATAACTTTTATTACTTTTTTTGAGGGGGGGGGGGGGGGGGATCAGAAAAACATCCAGAGGAGGTTTTGCCTTTGTTTTTGGGTTTTGTCTTTACAGTGTTCCCCATTCATTAAAAGTAACATGATAACTTTTTTTTTCTGGATCTGCGCCATTACCAGGATACCACGTTTAGGACGTATTCACATCTGCATTTGCCATTTCTCTTTTGAATTTCATCTGGGCGCTCCATTTCTGAAGCAGCCAAACAGAAATAAATTGAAATAGATTTCAATGGGCTTAAGAAAAAAAAGGGTGGTTTCCATTTACCGTATATACTCGAGTAATAGCCGACCCGAGTGTAAGCCGAGTCAATAAGTTTTATCACAAAAAAGTGGTAAAACTCATTGACTCGAGTATAAGCCGAGCTATACTCCAGTATATACTAGGTAAAAAGAAAAACAATACTCACCTCTCAGCCAGCGTCTGTGTACCTGGCGCGATGCTGTCTCCGGCGGTGCCGCAAGCTGCTTCACTCTTCTCCCCGCTGTCATCTCCCCGACTTGGTTTTTGAAATCCCCGCCGTCAGTGCTGTGTAAGGAAGCTCTGGGATTGTATCAAGACACTCACTGAATGGCTGTGATTGGTTTATCGAGCACCGGCTGTGATTGGCCGGCACTCGATCCAATCACAGTGCTGCCAGCAGGGATTTCAAAACCAAGCCGGGGAGAAGACTGAAGCAGCTTGCCGCACCGCCAGGGACAGCATTGTGGTGGGGACACAGATGCCGGCTGAGAGATGAGTATTGGAGGTTTTTTTGTGTTTTTTTTTCCTTTGTGGGTGGGGTGGAATCCCGAGAATGGAGAGTACTGTTTGCCCCACTTCCGGCCACGCAGCATTGCTGTTTCCACCGGAGTGAAGTCGCTCTGAACGGAGCGCTGTTCATTTCAGTGGGGCTGATGGAAATAGCTGAGAGCTATAGCCTTGGCTATTCCATCAGCCCCATTGAAATGAATGGAGTGACACCCTGCATGTGCTGCTAGCACTCCATACACTTTGGGCAGAGCAGTAGTGCTGCTGTTACTGGAAGTGGGACCAGCTGGATGCCCCGTTCTTGGGATTGGTGGGAGTCCCAGTGGTCAGACCCCACAATTTATCCGTTTTCACCCATCCAGTGAGGAAAAAGTTTCCTTACACGAATACCCTTTAACTAAAACCGCCAAGTCCTTTTCCATGTCGGTTTAGCCCAGTGGTGTCCTATTTACCGGTAGTACATAGGGCCTCACTCACATAGGTGTTTGCAGTAAATCCAGCCCATAGCATGCTGTGAGAATACGCGATTTCCTGCCCATGCTGTGATTTTGTGCAGGCTATGCACAGCCACCTTCCATTTTAGTCAATGGAAGCCGTCCGTCCTGCGGCCATTCTGCAATCATCATTGCAGAACGGTCGCAGGAGCCGCGTCATCACCATAGGGACTGCGTAGTGCCCTCTGTACTGCGCATGTGCAACGGCGCTCCGTCCGGTATATCCGCAGCAGAGGGGAAGACGGCAGAGAGGTACGCTAGGGTCACCAGCCGGGCATTGGGTTTAAGTCTGCTGCAGGGTCCGACCCGCTCGTGTGCAGGCGGCCTTAAATTGATATTGAAAATGGGCTGTGAAATTTTCAAATAAGTGCCTCCAACATGTGCCCAGAAAGGGTTACAAGGGGTATGGTTTCTCCTTAGGGAGAGCACCTAGTATGGAGACTTATAAGGCCATCCATGCTCCTCCTGAGAGATTTATGCAAATGGCAAGATGTAGCATTACCTCTGCAGCGCCACCTGTTGGAAGGCAGCATTCCTGTCAATATGAGACCATTTAACATGACTGGGGATTAATGAGCCAAAGCCAGAAAGAAAAGATGGTCATGTACAGACAGATGTTTCAGCATTTGTGCCCCTCCACAATGTGCAGTAGGTTTGCTGGCTTTGTTAGTGAGAGGCCTATAGATCCGGGTCAGGAAGAGGATCCCCTCTCCTTAGGGGGAGCACATTGTGAGCAGACTTCAAAGGCCACCATGCTGCTCTGGGGTGTTTAGTCAAGTGGGAGATGCCAAGAGCTAGCTGTCTGTGCATGGGTTGACTCTTGACTTGCAGGAAAGCTGCCTTCCAACAGATGGCGCTGTGGAGGCGTTGTTCCATCTCCCATTGCCAGTAAGGGTTATGATGATGCAGTACAGTAAGTGGTTAGCTGCTACCGTAGTCTTCCTCACAGTGACCTGTAGGTAAAGTGTTCGATGTATGTATAGATGGCTTTAGTTGGTTTTACCTGCTGTCTTATAGGTGCATCAGACCACGAAGCAAACAAGCTGCAGTTGTCGTCCTCTGGGACAAGTTGTTTCTTGTTGCTGGACCTGCCAGCGAGAACATTTTGTATCCTTTTCAGTTTGCTTTCCTCATGGTAAGTACATGTGTTAAAGGGGTTGTCCCGCACCGAAACAGGTTTTTTTTTTTTCAACAGCCCCCCCGTTCGGCGCGAGACAAACCCGATGCAGGGGTTAAAAATAAAAACCGGAGAGTGCTTACCTGAATCCCCGCGCTCCGGTGACTTCTTACTTACCTTGTGAAGATGGCCGCCGGGATCTTCACCCTCGGTGGACCGCAGGTCTTCTGTGCGGTCCATTGCCGATTCCAGCCTCCTGATTGGCTGGAATCGGCATGTGACGGGGCGGAGCTACGAGGAGCCGCTCTCCGGCACGAGCGGCCCCATTGAGAAAAGCAGAAGACCGGACTGCGCAAGCGCGTCTAATCGGGCGATTAGACGCTGAAGATTAGACGGCACCATGGAGACGAGGACGCTAGCAACGGAACAGGTAAGTGAATAACTTCTGTATGGCTCATAATTAATGCACAATGTACATTACAAAGTGCATTAATATGGCCATACAGAAGTGTATAGACCCACTTGCTGCCGCGGGACAACCCCTTTAAGTGATGAGATGTTAAATCCTTGACAGCGGTCACATATTCCCTTTGGACGAGGAAACCTTCATCGTGTCTGAACTTGATGGCGTCCGGCTCATCTCTCACTCCACACACGAATTTCTTCATGAAATCCCAAGTAGGTGTCCCATCGACCGGGCTGTGGGGTTGGTAAGCTAAACCAACTCTGCATAACTGGAGCGCATGTTCCTCTTAAAGGGGTTCTGACACAAATAATGTTTTTATGCTTTAGCAGCCATTGTTCCCTGGTCTGCCTAATGGACCCAGGGAACCCATGGGTTAATGGCTGCTAAAGCATAAAAAGATAATACTTGCCTGTTCTCCTGTTGTTGTTGACATCGGGGGGTCAGCTCCCGGCAGGCGCTGTTCCTCCTCTTCTGTCTGCACGAGCCGCGCCGCTCCGGGATCGCGCACATGTGCAGTGGAGAGGTGCCCTCTGACAGGAGTCAGGACGAGCTGCGTCTCCACTGCGCATGCGCAGCACTCCGGAGTTCAGCAGGACGGACGGGCCGCCCACAGCAAGCACTGCTTGTGACGTGCTTGCTGTGGGCGGTCCGTCCGTTCACCTCGGAAGTGCCTGACGGACGGACCAGAGCCGGAAGCGCTCTTTTTGACCGCTCCTGCTTTGCTTTAAAGGCACAGAAGATGATGCCGGCTGGAGGGGACATGCCTGGCGATCGGGCCAGACCAGTCAAGGTGAGTACAATTTTTTTTTTTTGATGTCAGAACCCCTTTAACTATTACTGCATGTAGTACAAGCGATCAAGTGATTGCAAGTCCCCTGTGGGCCTGTAGATGGGGTGACTATTGCCCAAATTTGCTGTTCCCAATGGTAATTCTGGCAGTAATCGCCCCGTGTGAAGGTACCGTTTAGTTAGAGTGCAGGAGCAGCTGAGAATGGAGAAGGGGGTCTGCAGAAACTAGGGAGCATTTCTGTGTATTGCTGCCCCTGGGAATGCCTTTGCCTCTCTCATGTCAGCAGCTTCTAGTGTCTATGAGGGGGGATCCTGTGGGGGTTTGAATGAAGAAAATAATGCAAATGTTTTTTTGCTTTTTAGAAGCAAATGAAGAAATTTTTAAAATTGCTTCAATGGCCCCGGGTGCACTTCTAATGGAAGCACAGAAGGAATATGAGGTAAATGTCATGTTGAAATGATCCTAATTTTGTATTTGCATGGTGGAAAGCCAAATCTATTTTTGCATAAATCAGTAATATGCATTTCTGTAATATTCTTGCATTAAAAATGTTGCTTTACTGCTGTAAATCTCCGTTTGCAGTGGCTTCCACTAGGGGTCTCCCTTCCAGCATCTCTGCAATCCACTGTCTGTCATTAGGTACAGAGCTTCTGTAGTAACAAGGAGATGGGGACTTTTCTATTGCAACAGGGGGAGGAGCTATCTTCACAGGCGTCTTGCAGTCTGACAGATCTGCAGACACAGTGTTAATCTCCACAGTCTCTGCTTTTCCTGCGCTTACAGCATGTGTGTGCATTACACATACATATAGTGACTTTACTAACTATTTGGCCAGAATGTCTGATCATTCTGGGAAAGCAGAACATTTGTGACTGAAGTAGTTTGTGACAGGCGCATGGATTTCTGCACACCTTAGGCCTCATGTCCACGGGCAAAATTGAATGGTGGAATCTGCGTGGGTCACTCGCAGTTCAATATGCCCATAGACATTCATTAGGCATCCCCAGGTAATTAGATACCTGCGGATGTAAGTTTTTTTTCCCGGAGTGCGGATCGCACATGCAGGAAAACACCAGCAGCATGCTCCATTTTCTGCGTTTTCCCGCACGGATGGCTTCCACACTTGAGATTCTATACTTGGAAGCGGTGCATGCCCGTGAACATCCGAGGTCACATGACTGTGGGAGTAACGGTCCTTAAGGCACATGCGTAGTACGCCGCTAAAGTCTCAGCAAGTTGGGGGGAGCTGAGGGGCGTTAGGGTTTACTATGGCACCTGCATGGGATTACAGCTAAAAAGAGATATCAGTATGCATGCCAATCAAGAATGGGCAGCCTGGCACGGTGCTGAGGGGAAATCTGATTCTTCAACTCGTTTTACTACAGCATGGGAGAACTTCAGTAGCAGATTGTAAAGTTACCGGACGTGGAGTACAGAACCAACAAGGGAATCTCATTAGTAGCGCTGCTGAAGGTTTATCTTAAATTGTATTGTAAAACCTGCCGACGGGTTCCCTTTAACCCCTTCACGACCAAGGACGTACCGGTACGTCCTGTGGCCGCGGGGTATGTATGAAAAGAGGTATCGCAACCTCTCTTCATACAGTGTGGGCGTCAGCTGTTTATAACAGCTGACACCCGCGGGCAATAGCCGTGCGGCCGATCGCGGCTATTAACTATTTAAATGCCGCTGTCAATTCTGACAGCGGCATTTAAATCCCCCGAACGATGTTCGGGGGTCCCGCACGGCTTCCCCGCGGTGAGATCGGGGGGGCTGTGCAGGTGTCATGGCAGCCGGGGGCCTAATGAAAGGCCCCAGGGCTGCCTTAACAGACTGCCTATGAAGCCATCCACACAGGGTGGCTTGATAGACTGCCTGTCAAAAAGCAGTATGACGTAATGCTATAGCATTACGTCATACTGCAGGAGCGATCAAAGCATCGCATCTTAAAGTCCCCCAGGGGGACTTCAAAGTAATGTAAAAAAAACAATCAATAAAGTTTTTTTTAATTGAAAAAAAAAAAAAAAGTTGTAAAAGTTTAAATCACCCGCCTTTTGTCATATCTATTATTAAAAAATCTAAATAATAAATTAAAAATATGTATTTGGTATCGCCGCGTCCATAAACGTCCGAACTATCAAAGTAGCGCATTATTTTTCCCGCACGGTGAACGTCGTCCGAAAAAAAAAAATAAAGAACGCCAGAAATGCACTTTTTTAGTTACCCTGTCTCCCAGAAAAAACGCAACAAAAAGCGATCAAAAAGTTGTATGTATTCCAAAACGGTACTATCAGAAACTACAGGACATCCCGCAAAAAATGAGCCCTCGCTCAACGACGTCGATGGAAAAATAAAAAAGTTATTGCGCGCACAAAATGACCGCAGAAAATAATTGAAGAAATTTAATGTCTTTGATTAAAAAAAAAGAGGAGTATAGTGAAAAAAAACTATACAAGTTTGGCATCGTAGTAATCGCACGACCCACAGAATGAAGTTATCATGTCGCTTGTGTTGCCGTTTGTGCGCCGTAAAAACAAGACGCACTAAAAGATGGCGAAATGTCGTTTTTTTCCCATTTTACTCCACTTAGAATTTTTTAAAAGTTTTTCAGTACATTATATGGTACTTTAAATAGCACTATTGAAAAATACAACTCGTCCCGCAAAAAACAAGCCCTCCTACAGCGACGTGGATGGAGAAATAAAGGAGTTACGATTTTTTTAAAGGGGGGAGGAAAAAACGAAAATGGAAACAGAAAAATGGCCGCGTCATTAAGGGGTTAAGGATTGTCCCTTTGTCTTCTCTATAGAAAGAAAGTCAGAAGGCTGATGACTACCTCCGGGAGATAAAGGATCAAAACCTGCTTCCAGAAGCTGTGGCCAAGTGCATCGAAGCAGCCGGTTACGAACATTCAACAGAACTTCAGAAATCCCTTCTGAGGGTAAGGTGGCGTTAATACTTAAAGTGCTCTTAATTGTCATTTCAGAGCATTATATATGCAGAACATAGAAAATACGTATGACTTGGGGCTCCTGCACGCTGGCGAGGGCGATGTTGGGCTGTGATTCACGGCCTGATATCGCCTTCGCAATCCTTCTGAAAACCCATGGATGCGAGGCGGTTTCACATGAACACCGCCTCACATCCCTACGGGGGTTCCCTTCTTCTCTCGCCGCAGCAGGATATCGCTTCTCCTCTCCCATTGTTTTCAATGGGGCCCGTTCTGCTGCCGCCATCCCCATTGAGAACGATGGGTGATATCGCGAAAAGAAACGAGATGCTGCAATGTTGTGTTTTTTGTTCAGGCAGCATCACAGGAGTGAAAACATCCAAAATGAGAATGAAACCTTTAAAAATCATTGGTTTCATCATCATGTGTTTTCACTCCCTATCGCATCACAATTTTCTCACTAGTGTGAAGGAGCCCTAAGCGAGGGATAGACGGGTATAGAGGGAGCGACGACCCGGCTTACAATCTACATGGAGACCGCAGGTGAGGGTAGAAGCTGCTCCTGGGGTGGAATAGTTGCAGCAGGGTTACTAGAGGTTCTAATCTCTTTGTATTGGTTGTAGGGCGCTCCAGTAGGTAGGGCACTTAGAGAAAGTAGCGATGAAGAAGAGTAGGAGCTCTCACCTGATTGCGTTGTGTTCTCGGCCCAACGAACTACAGTCTCTAGGACTATGGCGAAATTTTATATAGCTTTTTTTTTTCATGCTACTTTTAAAAGAATACAACATCTTTTTAAAAAAATTGCTTTCTGACCCCATAACTGTTTTCTGTCCATGGTGTGCAAGCTTTGTTTTTTGCAGGGTGACCCGTAGTCTCTATTGGTGCCATTCTGGGGTTCACACAACTTTCTACTTGCTTTTTGTTATTTCACTTTTCTTGGTGCAAGGAAATGTGCAGGTCTGGCAATGTGTATTTTATCCAACATCATGAGGGATTAGTAATGCGTTATCTTAACCCCTTCCCGCTGCAGGGCGTAAGTTTACGTCCTGGCAGCCTGGTACTTCCCGCAACAGGGCGTAAACTTACGTCCTGGAGATAGCGCGGGATCACATAAGATCCCGCGCTATCCCGCAGCCGGAGCCGGCTGTCAGTCACAGCCGGCGTCCCACTGCAACAGCAGGGGGGCATCGGAGTTGCGCCCCCACTGTTAACCCCTTCCCTGCCGCGATCTAAGTAGATCGCGGCAGGGAAAGAGTTCACAGAGGGAGCGCGGCTCCCTCTGTGTCTCCGGCCGGAACTCGCGATGTCATCGCGAGAGCCCGGCCTGTCACCATGGCAACAGGACGCCAGACGCTGGCGTCCTGTATTGCCTATGCCTAGTATCGCTGTATAAGCGATAAGGCATGGGAGAGCAGTAGCTCTGCCATGCCTTATAACAGCGATCATCAGGGCAGTGGTTAAAGTCCCTCAGAGGGACACAAACAGTGTAAAAAAAACAAAGATTAAAAAAATGTAAAAAAAGAGTAAAAAAAAAACATTTGTTTATGCTTTTTCTCAGATTAGCATAAAAAAAAGGTAAAAAAAAAAATAAAACCCCACATATTTGGTATTGTCGCGTCCGTAACGACGCGTACAATAAGTTGCACATGCTTTTGACTGTGCACGGAAAAAAACGCTAAAAAAAACACTAAAAAACTGAGGCAAAATGCTAATTCTTAGCATTTTGCCTCACTAAAAACGCAATAAAAATGATCAAAAAAGCCATATGTACCCCAAAATGGTACCAATAAAATCTACAGCTCGTCTCACAAAAAAATAAGCCCTCATAGAGTGCCGTACATCAAAAAATAAAAAAGTTACAGGACTTTGAATGCAGCGATTTAGAAAAAAAAAAAAGATTACCCAGAAAAAGGGTTTTTATTGCAGAAAAGTGAGAAAACCTAAAAAAAATGTAAGAATTTTGGTATCGTTGTAACCGTACCGACCCGCAGAAAAAATGGAATGTCTCATTTATGCTGCATGATTAACGCTGTAAAAAAAAAAAAAAAAAAAAATCTATGGCAGAATTGATGCGTTTTCTCTCCCTGCTATCATTAAAAAAAAAAAAAAAAAAAAGTTTTACAATATAGTCTATGTACCGAAAAGTGGCACCGATAAAAACTACAGTTCGCCACCCAAAAAACAAGCCCTCATACGGCCGCGTCGACGGAAAAATAAAAAAGTTATGACTTTCGATAAACGGAGATGAAAATCCGCCAAAAATTGTTGCATCCTTAAGCTCAAAATAGGCCGTGTCATGAAGGGGTTAATCAGACCTTTTACAGATCTGGTGATGCCAAATATGTTGTTTTACTTTTAAAATTAAACATTGGAAAAGTTTTTTTTTTTTTTTTTTAAACTCGGTTTTCTAATCGTGCAAAAATGTTGTTTTAGCTTTTATTTTTCATTTTTTGTCATGGGGTAAAGTGGTGATCATGCAATCACTTAGGCTGCCTGCAGATGATCGGGTCGGATTCCACATGTAGGAGCCCGTAGCGGAATCCGACCCTGTGCCCGGCCGGTTACCCCGTGTACCTACCTTTCCTCTTTTTCTGTACTGTGGATGGCTGCGGGAAGCTGCCATCACACATGCGCAGTAAGGAATTATAAATTCATTTTTTTTAATGTTAATTTTTTGGTCGCGGGTGTCGGTGTCCATCTGCAATGTCAATTACGGATGGGCTGTGGGTCCGGCTGCTTCATTGACTTGAATGGAAGCGATCCCTGCGGACACCGCACTAAAGTAGAGCATGCTGCGACTTTTTTTTTTTCTTCCTCCATTTGTGGAAACCGCAATTGGTTTCCGTGAGGGCGCAGCAGGAAGAAGCGACTTTCCATAGCAGTGTATGAACGGTATTTGCTGCGGATCCGCGGTGTGGATGCTGACCGTGGATTCCACAATGCAAATCCGTTGGTGTGCAGGCTGCCTTATACTTGTATTGCAACGTTTCTGTATTGAAGTCCTGTATGTAGTATTTTTACAGGATTGTAAAGGGATTGTATCACAACTACAAGCTCTTCCCTATCCACAGACTGTCCACAGGATAGGGGATAACTTGCTGATTGGCAGGGGTCTCAGCAGTCTCCATTTTGGAGACCTTAAAGGGGTTGTCTAGTCATATTCCCATCTTCCTCCCCGTGGGGTTACTGCACTATTGGTATTTAATGTAGAATGCTGATCCAGGGATCAGGAAGATTTTAAAGGGCTTATACTGCAATCAACTTTTATCACATAGGCATAGGATATGTCACAAAAGGGGTTGTCCAGTTGTGAACTACTAGGATAGGCCATCAGTAGATCGTGGGCATATACCCCTGTGACCTCTGACAATCAGGTCTTTGCCAGGATGGTGTGCTTAGGCATTAAGCTGATTTTTACAGGAAGCTAACAGCTCTCTTCCCACTGTAGTGGCCAAGCTTGGTATTACAGGCGGAATTCTCATTCACTTTAATGAGAACTTGTTCTGCAATACCAAGCCTGGCCACTGCAGTGGGAATGGAGCTGTCTGCTTCATGCAGAAATCTGCTCAATGGATGAGCCCACCGCTCTGGCAAACAGTTGATCGTTAGAGATTAAGGATGAGCGAGTATACTCGCTAAGGCACTACTCGTCCGAATAATGTGCTTTATCCGAGTATCGCTGTGCTCGTCCATAAAGATTCGGGGACCGCTGCGGCTGACAGGTGAGTCGCGGCGGGGAGCAGGGGAGAGCGGGCGGGAGAGAGGGAGAGAGAGATCTCCCCTCCGTTCCTCCCCGCTCCGCGGCGGCCCCCAAATCTTTAGGGACGAGCAGGGAGATACTCGTCTAAGGCACAGGACTCGGACGAGTAGTGCCTTAGCGGGTATACTCACTCATCCTTATTAGAGATCCTTAGTGGTAGACCCCTGCTGTGCTGATATTGATGGCCTATACTGCACATAGGCCAGCAATAGTTTATGACTATGCAACCCCTTTAAAGTCTGATGGGTGGGGGTCACATCACTGAGACTTACACGGATCTCGAACGGGTGGTCCTGTGTGCTTCTTTTCTCTTAGTTGCAGGATCACTGTACTTTCCCCACAGTGTGGAGGGATGGAGTGGCAGTCATAGATATGCGGTGCCATTCCATTCATCTTCGATGAGACTGCTAGAGTTGGGCAAGTGCTTGTACTCTTAGCTGATTGAAATGAGTAGAGCAGTGCTGCACACGCATGACCACCAGTCTATTCAGTCTCCACATCACTGATGGTGGGTGCAGCGAATCCACAATGATGAGAAGAGGGGGACTCTGAATCCTGGTTACTCAAGTTTGCTGAGGGCCTTAGCTGTAAGGGCCCATTTACACTGAAAAACTATTGCTCAAAAGCCGCTCAAATGACAGTTTGACAGTCTTGAGCGATCATCTTTGCATAACTGTAAGTAGCTAATTGGCTACTAAAGGGTTAATGCAGGCGGAGCGGGTTTACCACCGTGATAGTTTGACGAACAATGCAGCTGTTTTGAATATGCAAACAGTTGCTTCGTTCTCTGTGCTTTCAACTGGTGTCCCGCTGAGAACTGCCAGCGGGATACCAGCCAAAAGAATACTTATCAGCAGCGCCCACTGAGAAAATCGGTGTGCGGCGCTGATAAGGCTTATTCCTCATTTCTAGCTTGCTAGAAATGAGCGATGAACGAACAGTGCACGATGGCTGCCCGTTTAGACACAACGATTATTGCTCAAAAGATGGCCTTTGAGCAATAATCATTGTGTCTAAATGGGCCTTAGGACCTCCACTAATCAGATTTTTTTTTTTTTTGGCACAATCCTACGGGTAGTTGATGAAAGTGGTTTGTGGTACGACCCTTTTAAGATTACGCCAAGATAAACATAAAGATTTCACGTGTAGAATTTAAGGGGTTGTTATAGAATCAAATGTGTTTAAAAAACACAATCGGGTATTTACTTGTCCTCTGCCTGGTGATCCAATGCTACAGTCCTATGGTGATCCTGTTCTTTGTTGTGGAACGGATACCACCTGACCGTTACAGCCAATCAGAGGCTGCAGCAGTCGGGTGCCGTTCTCCAGCATCTGAGTGGTAATGCCAGGAGAGTGGCATCTGATGGGATCTGTTACCGGGAGGCCCACGGGCTGCAGTGTTGGTTCCAGGGGTGGAGGATGACTAGGTACTCCTGCTTTTATTATTTTAACACAGTTCAGCCTATATTTAATTGTTTGGCGCCCGGACAAACCCCTTTAATCAAGGCTCATCTTTGTTACTGGTTTTAGAGAAGCGACCGTCTAACCCGTTGGTCCTCCATTACAGTATATGACGTTGTTTTTTCCCACACCGTTATTCTATAACCTCTATAATCTAATTCCTTCCCATTCGCAGGCCGCATCTTTTGGGAAATGCTTCCTGGATTCCTATTCGCCTTCAGACTTTGTTACAATGTGTTATGATCTCCGTGTCCTCAATGCCATCAATGACTACCTGATTGGCATACCTCTGACCATCGTACAGTATCCTTTTCACTGACCAACTCGCTGCAGAATTGTTTGGTTTCATCAGGACTGCCAAGAACGTCCTTCTATTGTATTGCAGGATACAGGGAAATGGGGAGGTGTCCGAGTATGAGGGGGGCATCCCCAGATTTGGCGCCCCAGCTCCTGTAAGCCTGTGGCTTTAGTTTATGTGGCTCATAGGAGCTGACAGTCTAAATATCATGAAGCTGCCTATCAACCTCTTAGTGCACCTGTGCCATACTCAAGGCCTTCAGGCCAAATCCGGCCCACCACTTCTCTTTGTGGCCGGCGACAAGGTCCGCATGCAGAAGGACCGTCTCTCTGCTTTCCCTTCAAGGACGCAGCCAACTCTTGGTAGAGGGGGCAATGGAGCGTTTGCGATCTTGAATTCTGAGCTCCACCACACACCTCCACACCACCCTGTTCAACAACTCGCAAGTGATGGCACACCTTTGACGGCCCCACCTGGCTACCCTAGCCACCCACCAAGGTAGAAAGCTCTGCGGTAAAGAGGTTGAAGGTGAGAGACCGGTGCATAGAGCGCCACAGTCATGCTACGGAGCACTTGCTTTTAGGGCTCATTCACATGAGTGTATTTGTGCAGCCTATTACGTCTGCCGATTTTGCGCACGTAACGTGAAGTGAATAGAACCCATTGCACATGAGCATATTTTTTTCACGCGGGGTCTGATCATGTGAAAAACTACGCAGCATGACTGATCTCCCTGCCCATTTGCGCAACACAAGAGTACATTAACAGCAATGGGCTTGTGTAAATGGGCATAACCTACGTAGAAAGCCTCTGTGCTTGCTGCGCAAAATACGCAAAAAATCAATGTGATCTTGTGCGTCTTTTTGTAATCTGCGCAAGAATGCAGTGCATTTACATACACAAATACACGCCGGAGTGGGCATGAGTTGTAGTGTGTGAGGGAACTGAAGTACCCGCAAGAATCCTATGCCAACTTGGGGAAACCTACAAACTCCATGTAGATATTGTCCTTGGTCAGGGTAGAAACCAGGATCTCCGCACTGCAGGGTAACAGTGCTAACCACTGAGCCACCGTGCTGCTCCCCACAACTACCAGAATCGGGTAAACCCAATTTCAGTTTTTCTACTTCCATACAGACCCAGCTGTGCTGAGGACTACAGAACGGTATTGTCGTGGCAAGTGTATCAGATAAACGGCTATTACCACGCATGATCGTGGCCCGCCCCTTGCGCGTTGGTGCCTGATTACTGTTTCCTGTAGCGAGCGGGGCTTCTAGGTTGATTGTTCTATGAATAACCATTTATTTTTGTTTTTCTTTCGGGGGATTTTGAGCTTACCTATTAATGATGTAGAGAGCAATGGGGGAATATTGCTATATACTAGTGTTCGGTGAATTGCCCAGATATTAACCCTGACATGTCTGCAGATACAAGCAGCTCACGGTTCCAGTCCTCGTAGACAGGTATTGCTTTACTCACTGCTATTCTTTGTGATACGGCTTACTTGTTTGTATAAAGCTTAAAGGGGTTGTCCCGCGCCGAAATGGTTTTTTTTTTTTTCCAATAGCCCCCCCCGTTCGGCGCGAGACAAACCCGATACAGGGATAAAAAAAAACAAAACGGATAGTACTTACCCGAATCCCCGCGCTCCGGTGACTTCATACTTACCTTGCGAAGATGGCCGCCGGGATCTTCACCCTCGGTGGACCGCAGGTCTTCTGTGCGGTCCATTGCCGATTCCAGCCTCCTGATTGGCTGGAATCGGCACACGTGACGGGGCGGAGCTACGAGGAGCCGCTCTCCGGCACGAGCGGCCCCATTCAGAAAAGAAGAAGACCGGACTGCGCAAGCGCGTCTAATCGGGTGATTAGACGCTGAAAATTAGACGGCACCATGGAGACGGGGACGCCAGCAACGGAACAGGTAAGTGAATAACTTCTGTATGGCTCATAATTAATGCACAATGTACATTACAAAGTGCATTAATATGGCCATACAGAAGTGTATACCCCCACTTGCTTTCGTGGGACAACCCCTTTAATATGGCCATACAGAAGTGTATACCCCCACTTGGTGCCGCGAGACAACCCCTTTAATTACCAGACAAAAACCTGGTGCACGGCATATCCTTCCAACGAAGGGTCTTTTTAAGCAATTAGATGAAAATCGATAGTCTTTATTAACCCCCTAGTGACCACAATACGCTTTTTTTACTGAACTCCATTATGGGCTTTAAACCTGCACATTCATCTTTTTAAGGCGGTGGCTTGGCCGACTACTGACAGCCAGGCTCCTGCTCTAACAGCTAGGAATAGAGAACCCTTCGATCTTGGCAGTTTAACTGTGAGGTACCAATAGGTTCCCATGGCAGCTGGAAGCCTCCATGTCTGCCATGTATCTCAGCCTCTCACAGAGTCTAATAGGCTGCTGTCACAGGCTTAGTAGAATGCACTACATAAGTAATGCAGTGTACTATCCTAGCGATCGAACATTCTTCACGTCCCCCTCAGGGACATTTCCGCACCACCTCACCACCAGGAGGGACCAGCAGCGGTTTGTGTGTTATGGAGGACTTCATGGTGTAAAGTGAAACCTGCGGATGTAGGCTGCAGCTAGACTGCAGTCCCAGCGACGGCCAGGAAGCGCTGCGGGAGCTCCAGCAGCAGTCCGGTGGATGGAGGGACAGTACACGCAGTAGAGCCGCGGAGAATAATTCCGGATCTGGTGGGATTCCGTAACCCGAGAGGTGCATCTGCACCGCTTCGCATTTGGCCATGCCCCCCGAACAATCCGAATTGCTTGTAGTCAGCCGGTTGTATGTGTTGTATATGTTCTTTATGACCTCCAATACTCCGTTTTTGTGTTCTCCTTATGTGTGCACTCAGTGTTTTGTTTTTTCTTCCACACAGATTAGTTTTGAGAAGACTTTATCCACTTGCTGTTAAAATTTGTGAACACCTAAAGATTCCTGAATTTCAAGGAGTGAGTCGTATTTTAGCTCACTGGGCGTGTTACAAGGTATTGCATTTCTCATACTTTATGGGGCTTATAGGAGCTGAAACGCCGAGTCCACGGATGGCCGTATTATAAATACTTTCCTCAGCATTTCTCTGCTGCCGCTGAATGTATCCGACGGACTACTTGGGCGCATGCATAGAATGGGAGGACTAGTCCACTAGGTGCATAGAATGGGCGGACTAGTCCACTAGGTGCGTAGAATGGGAGGACTAGTCCACTAGGTGCATAGAATGGGCGGACTAGTCCACTAGGTGCATAGAATGGGCGGACTAGTCCGCTAGGTGCATAGAATGGGAGCACCAGTCCGCTAGGTGCATAGAATGGGAGGACTAGTCCACTAGGTGCATAGAATGGGCGGACTAGTCCACTAGGTGCGTAGAATGGGAGGACTAGTCCACTAGGTGCATAGAATGGGCAGACTAGTCCACTAGGTGCATAGAATGGGCGGACTAGTCCGCTAGGTGCATAGAATGGGCGGACTAGTCCACTAGGTGCATAGAATGGGCGGACTAGTCCGCTAGGTGCATAGAATGGGAGCACTAGTCCGCTAGGTGCATAGAATAGGAGCACTAGTCCGCTAGGTGCATAGAATGGGAGCACTAGTCCGCTAGGTGCATAGAATGGGCGGACTAGTCCGCTAGGTGCATAGAATGGGAGCACTAGTCCGCTAGGTGCATAGAATAGGAGCACTAGTCCGCTAGGTGCATAGAATGGGCGGACTAGTCCGCTAGGTGCGTAGAATGGGCGGACCAGTCCGCTAGGTGCGTAGAATGGGCGGACCAGTCCGCTAGGTGCGTAGAATGGGCGAACCAGTCCGCTAGGTGCGTAGAATGGGCGAACCAGTCCGCTAGGTGCGTAGAATGGGCGGACCAGTCCGCTAGGTGCGTAGAATGGGCGGACCAGTCCGCTAGGTGCGTAGAATGGGCGGACCAGTCCGCTAGGTGCGTAGAATGGGCGGACCAGTCCGCTAGGTGCGTAGAATGGGCGGACCAGTCCGCTAGGTGCGTAGAATGGGCGGACCAGTCCGCTAGGTGCGTAGAATGGGCGGACCAGTCCGCTAGGTGCGTAGAATGGGCGGACCAGTCCGCTAGGTGCGTAGAATGGGCGGACCAGTCCGCTAGGTGCGTAGAATGGGCGGACCAGTCCGCTAGGTGCGTAGAATGGGCGGACCAGTCCGCTAGGTGCGTAGAATGGGCGGACCAGTCCGCTAGGTGCGTAGAATGGGCGGACCAGTCCGCTAGGTGCGTAGAATGGGCGGACCAGTCCGCTAGGTGCGTAGAATGGGCGGACCAGTCCGCTAGGTGCGTAGAATGGGCGGACCAGTCCGCTAGGTGCGTAGAATGGGCGGACCAGTCCGCTAGGTGCGTAGAATGGGAGCACCAGTCCGCTAGGTGCGTAGAATGGGAGCACCAGTCTGCTAGGTGCGTAGAATGGGAGCACCAGTCCGCTAGGTGCGTAGAATGGGAGCACCAGTCCGCTAGGTGCGTAGAATGGGAGCACCAGTCCGCTAGGTGCATGCAATGGTTAAACAGCATGGTATAATACTTACATCCCCGGACTCAGCGTTTCAGCTCCTATGAGCCCATCTGACTCCTGTTAATATTTCCCTTTTCTCTTGTCGGTCCGTGTGTGCATTTACTATACATATCTGTTTGTTTAGGTTCAACAGAAAGAGAAATCGGATGAAGAGGTGGCGCAGGCCATCAATCAGAAACTTGGAGACACTGCGGGGATTTCTTATTCTGAGATTGCCTCAAAGGCATGTGACTGTGGAAGAACAGAACTGGCAATTAAAGTAGGTGTCAGCCTCCTCATCTGACTGTTCATTAACTTGTTAAAGGGAACCTGTCTAATTGGAAATTGTTTATTCTGTAGACCTCACGCTGTAGGGCAGGAGGAGCTGAGCAGATTGATATCTAGTTTTATGGGAAAGCTTCAGTATAACTTGTGTTCTGTTCATTCGGAGCTTGGAGGTCCAGTGGGCGGAGCTATCAGTGATTGACAGATATTTCTGTATGCACACTCTTAAACAGCTGTCAATCACTGATGGTCCCGCCCACTGGACCTCTTAGCTCAGTATAACCAGAGACTGAAATGAACAGAACACAAGTTCTACCGACTCCTTCTCCATAAAACTATATATATATTATGTTATGTAAGAAGTAGAGACTGTATGGAAGAAAATTCTTCTAATAGTGTTGTGCATGTGAAATCTATCACTAGTGGGCAGAAGCCATAGAAACCATTAAAGGGCCACTCCGGCAAAAACACATTTGCCTAACGCCCCCATCCCACCATCTGATTACTTGTCACACTCTGGAGGGCTCCTCTGTGTATTGCAGCCACTTCTGTGCAGTGCAGCCTCCTGTCTGGTCCTTAGCAGCCACCATCTTGATACTGATATTTTTGGTTTTACTTTCACACCAATCCCATGATCCATCCGCACAGCATTAGCTAGAGGCTATACCATTTCTGCCTGCTGAGGAGGCAGTTTAATGATACCATATATATTCACCTAAATAAGCTACAGAGTATAAGTATACAGTGTGACAGCAGCTGTGAGATCACCATTAGTAAGGCCTCATGTCCACGGGCAATCCCGCACGGAATCCGCCCGTGCTCACAGCCGGTGAGCCCTGCGTACCTGTATCTTGCAGGCTGCAGCGGCCGCGCAGACCTTGCTACTTCCGGGTACACTGTACTGTGCATGGTCCTCACAGCTTGCCGTTGGACATGCGCAGTACAGATTTGTTATTTATTTATTTTTTGAAATCTCCTGCTATTCCGCAGGAGCTGTGGGCCGTCCGCAGGGTCAGCTGCAGGTAGGCCACGGATCACACCGCTTCTATTGACTTTAATGGGAGCTGTCCGTGTGGGAACTGCACAAGAACAGAGCATGCTGTGATTTTGTTTTCTGGACCGAAAGGTCCGCAAAACAAATCCGCATGCTCTAATTTGCAGATGCCCATGCTTCCCTATAGGTGGCTTGATTTGCGGATCTCCCACACGAGTTGCCCTGCAACTTGAACTCACCCGTGGACATTGGGCCTAACTGTGATAAGAGTGTCCGTGTCCACTTCTAAGCAGTTTCTTTGATAGGTCGATGTAACCGCATCACCCAAACGGACTAGTTTTAGATAGCATTACCCTGAGTAGATCTGAGCTAGGCAGAATTGAGATCCCATGACCATTTAACCCCTTGAGTGGCACGCCCGGAAATTTTCCGGGACCAGCTCCACTGCTCATAGTGACATAGCCCGGAAGATTTCCGGGCTATGTATCACTATGGGAGCTGCAGAGCACAATGCCACAAGCTGTGACAGTGTGCTCTGCCTGCACAGACCCACAGAGAACAAAGCAAGGACTTTGAAAAACCAGCAGAAGATATTGCCGGCATATCGGCAATCTCCTGCTTTGTTTACAGGTTGCCATAGAGACCATCGGCTTGTCAGAAGCAAGCCGATGGTCTCTGTGGCAGGGAGAGATGGTTGTTAGCTGTCAGAGGACAGCTAGGTACTAGCTCTTAAAGCAGAGATCAGAGAAAACCTCCGACCTCTGCTGTGTTAACCCTTTACATGCTGCAGTCTATGTGACTGCAGCATGTAAAGGGCTGTCACTGCAGCATGTAAAGGGCTGTCACCATCGGACCCCCGGAATGTGATCAGGGGTCCTGATGGGTCCCTGTGGAAGTCCCCTAAAGGGACAAAAAAAAGAAAAAGTTTTAAAAAATTATAAAAAAAAATTATAAAAACACTTGTCTCCCTTTACTTTGTAAAAAATCAAAAATACAATCACACATGTGGTATCCGTGTGCGTCGTAATGACCCAGAGAAGGAAGTTAATACATTATTTAACCCCTTAATGACATGGCCCCTTGTTTTCTGTTTTCCCCATTTCTTTTTTTCCTCCCCCCTGTTTAAAAAAAATCACAACTTGTCCCGCAAAAAACAAGCCCTTATATGGCCATGTCAATGGAAAAATGAAAAAGTTATGGCTCTTGAGACGCAACTGCAAAATTAGTTGAAATTCAATGATTAGACCATTTTAAAAAACCTGCCCTGGTGGGCACGACAGGGTGGTAGGAAACCCGCCACTCAAGGGGTTAATAAACTGCTTACATTCTCTGCTGTGTAGTTGGTTCTCTATACAATTACTATTCTGTAAGCTGCCCCATACAATCACAGTGTGTCATTCTTGCAGCATAAGGCAGTGTGAGGCTCGCTGATTACAGTGATAGGTCTGCCATATCGGTCTGTGCAGTAGTTTAGGAGAGACTTCATGAGCTGTAGCTAGCCACACCCATCCTGCCCTCTGGCCACTATGGGCAGGGAGCATTCAGTCACCCATTGAAGGGCGGGTTGAGTGGAGCTAGCTTACAGCTCATGAATATTGGGGACTACTTCCGGTAGTCCTCTTTGTTTGGTGGTTGTTACTAAAATGGCAGTTTCTCCCAAAGTACTATACAGATCCAGACAGCAGACATATCCCTGTGATCAGTGTTACTGGCACCATGCAATGTGGCTCTCAGAGAGAACGGCAAAAAGATGGTGACAGAGTCTCTTTAAGGGGTAAAATGTAAAGATTAAGTTATAAAACTTTCTTCTATTTACGTTTGAGCACTGCAGGATTTAGTTTTTCAGGTCTTGACTTTAATTTTATTTCCCTTATCTATCACTATTTTAGCTCTTAGAATACGAGCCTAAATCTGAGGATCAGGTGCCTTTGCTTTTGAAGATGAAGAGGAGTAACCTTGCTCTTGGCAAAGCTATTGAAAGTGGAGACACTGACCTTGGTGAGCAGACAAGAGATGGAATGTATGCAGTCCTCCCCCCTGAAGTCTCTTGAACATGAGCATTTAAAGGGGTTGTCCCGCGCCGAAACGGGTTTTTTTTTTTTTTCAACAGCCCCCCTGTTCGGCGCGGGACAACCCCGATGCAGGGGTTAAAAATAAAAACCGCACAGCGCTTACCTGAATCCCCGCGCTCCGGTGACTTCTTACTTACCTGCTGAAGATGGCCGCCGGGATCCTCTCCCTCGGTGGACTGCAGGGCTTCTGTGCGGTCCATTGCCGATTCCAGCCTCCTGATTGGCTGGAATCGGCACGTGACGGGGCGGAGCTACGAGGAGCCGCTCTCCGGCACGAGCGGCCCCATTGAGAAAAGAAGAAGACCGGACTGCGCAAGCGCATCTAATCGGGCGATTAGACGCTGAAAATTAGACGGCACCATGGAGACGGGGACGCCAGCAATGGAACAGGTAAGTGAATAACTTCTGTATGGCTCATAATTAATGCACAATGTACATTACAAAGTGCATTAATATGGCCATACAGAAGTGTATACCCCCACTTGCTTTCGCGGGACAACCCCTTTAAGAGGACGACAGGTTTTACATTCAGGGTCTACAGATCCTGATATCCATATTTAGCTGATTTGTCTCGTCGGGGGTGATGCCCTTTCAGAATGCCATCCCGGCAGTAAACGGTTGCTTGCCCAGGTGCAGATCCTGGCAGGGGAAGCCTTGGCCAGGGAGGCATTGCAGGGAAAATGTAGTATTGCATTTATCTATTCCGAATCGGGGCTTGGGTCTGCTAAAACAGACAGTTGCTGTCTTTTTTGAGACAACCACTTAAATAATGGCTGTCTTAAACAGTAAAAAAATATTAGAGGGGCAGTAATTTTTCAGACACCCTCTGCTCATCTGCTAGCTTGTGTCTCATCATTTCTGTAATATACTTGCATTAGAAATATTGTTGCTTTTACCAATGTAAATCACGTTGGAAGTGGCTGCCACTAGGGGGCTCCCTTACAGAGCTTCACTAGTAACAAGGACACATGAATCTTTCCATTACAACAGGGGGAGTGGCAGCTCCCCTGCACTTACAGACTGCAGGCTGACAGATCTGTAGACACTGTGACAACAATCTCCACAGTCCTACTGTTACAGCATGTGGGTGCGTGTCTGCATGTGCACACATTACATACACGCACATTATAGTGCATTTTCTAACCATTTAGTCAGAATGTCTCTCTAAATGCCTAGATCAGCCTGGGAGAGTAGAGAGGTGGGCATTCAGGTACTGCCCCCCCCCCCCCCCCCACTGCACCCACTTACACCAGAGACAGTGCAAAGCAGCATGGAAAGTGAGGGAATGAAATACAGGACAGGAAACTACTGTCAGAATAGTAGTCCATTGACTTTCATTGCCTCCATTCACTGTGTATCATGCGTGTGTGCAACGCACGTGTAATACGCGGTGAAAAAACCGCCCGTGGATATAAGCCCTTACTAGGAGGCTGCATTTGGAAAGCAACCAGATGCAGTATCCTGTGTGGGGTACTGCCTATCATCCTGCAATTTAGATCCAGAGGAAGGCAACAAAAACCCTTGAGGTAGAAGCCTGTTGTCCTCCTTTTAGAGAAAAAATTCCTTCCTGACTCCAAATCAGGCAATCGGAATAATCCCCGGATCACCGACCCTCCTGAGTCATCAGCTATATAACATAATAATAATCTTTATTTATATAGCACCAACATATTCCGCAGCGCTTACAAAGACAGGGGGAATACACAGAGACAAAAGTACAAAAATACAAAAACCACGGTTACATAGTAATCAGCTGATGAAGACAGTAGGGGTGAGGGTCCTGCTCCAACAAGCTTACATACTACTAGTAATGAGGTGAGGGTCCTGCTCCAACGAGCTTACATTCTACGAATGGTGGGGTGATACAGAAGGTAAAGGGGCTGCAGATGTGTGCGGTATGGCGAGGTGGAGAGTGAGGGATGCTATACACCTAGACAATCGTCAGGCCGTACAGTGGCTGAATCGGTATGACTGCAAAGGGCGGTTGATTACAGCTAGCAGGGATTGCAGTCAGTAGGTCAGGGAGCATGTTATCAGGGGGGTACGAAGGGGTTTGGTTTAGGGGATATGGCATGCCTCCCTGAAGAGGTGTGTTTTTAGAGCACGCCTGAAGTTGTGTGTGTCGGGGATTGCCTGGATAGTTTTGGGTAGCGCGTTCCAGAGGACTGGTGCTGCTCTGAAGAAGTCTTGGAGGCGGGAATGAGAGGTTCGAATTATAGGGCACTCAGTCTGATTTAATTAGCGTAGCGAAGGGCCCGGGCTGGGTTGGGTTGTGGATTGAGATGAGGGAGGCAATGTAGGGTGGTGCGGGGCTGTGAAGCGCTTTGTGAATGTAGGTAGCGAGTTTAAATTGAATTCTGTATTTAACGGGCAGCCAGTGCAGTGACTGGCACAGGGCAGGGGCGTCCGAGTAGCGGCTGGACAGGAAGATGAGCCTGGCTGCCGCATTCAGGATGGATTGGAGAGGGTAGAGTCTGGTGCAGGGGAGGCCGATCAGCAACGAGTTGTAATAATCGAGCCGGGAGTGGATGAGGGCAACAGTAAGCGTTTTTAACGAGTCCACAGTGAATTCTTGCGATGTTCTTGAGGTGCAGCTGACATGTTCGGGCGAGAGATTAGATGTAGGGGGTAAATGAGAGATCGGAGTCGAATATGACCCCAAGGCAGCTGGCGTGCTGGGAGTTACGGTGCCACATACTGAGTTGGAGCTATCAGGATGAGGGCGGTCAGCAGAGGGCGGAAACACCAGAAGATCAGTTTGAGAGGTTCAGTTTAGGTAGAGAGAGGACACAGTGTTAGAGACAGCGGACAGACAGTCGGTGGCATTCCATCCTTGTGAGCGGGAGAGGCTGTGAGTTGTGAAAGACCAAGGGAGGAGGTGAGCAATAAGAGCTGAGAGGCAGATGGGGAGATGTTAAAATCACCTAAGATGAGGGCTGGAATTTCGCAGGATAGGAAGTGGGGGAGCCAGGCAGCAAAGTGGTCCAAAAACAGGCGAGGAGCACCTGGGGGCTGTAGATAACTGCTACTCGCATGGACAGCGGGCGGAAAAGTCGTATCATATGTACCTCAAACGGTGGGAAAGTGAGTGAAGCTATGGGAGGGGGAGGAATGACTTTGTAGGTACATTTCGGGAAGAGAAGGGCACCTACTCCACCACCACGCCTGTTTTCCAGTCTCGGGGTATAGGAGAACTGCAGGCTGTTATAAGACAATGCAGCAGGGGAGACCGTGTCAGACTGCTGTATCCACGTTTCTGTGAGAGTAAGCAGATTTAGATAGACCCCTGATATATCTATACATAGTTATTAGAGTGCCCCCATGTTACAATCTCGGGTGTAAATAGGGAATGGAAGGGATCTCTGTACTGACCCCTGATATATCCATACATAGTTATTAGAGTGCCCCCTTGTTACAGTCCTGGGTATAATAGATGATGGCAGAGATCTCTGTACTGTTCCCTGATAGATCTATACATAGTTATTAGAGCGCCCCCTTGTTACAGTCCTGGGTATAATAGATGATGGGAGAGATCTCTGTATTGTCCCCTGATATATTTATACATAGTTATTAGAGTGCCCCCTTGTTACAGTCCAGGGTATAATAGATGATAGAGAGATCTCTACTGACCCCTGATATATCTATACATAGTTATTAGAGCGCCCCCTTGTTACAGTCCTGGGTATAATAGATGATGGCAGAGATCTCTGTACTGTTCCCTGATAGATCTATACATAGTTATTAGAGCGCCCCCTTGTTACAGTCCTGGGTATAATAGATGATGGGAGAGATCTCTGTACTGACCACTGATATATCTATACATAGTCCTGGGTATAATAGATGATGGGAGAGATCTCTGTACTGACCCCTGATATATCTATACATAGTTATTAGAGCGCCCCCTTGTTACAGTCCTGGGTATAATAGATGATGGGAGAGATCTCTGTACTGACCCCTGATATATCTATACATAGTTATTAGAGCGCCCCCTTGTTACAGTCCTGGGTATAATAGATGATGGGAGAGATCTTTGTATTGTACCCTGATCTATTTATACATGGTTATTAGAGCGCCCCCTTGTTACAGTCCTGGGTATAATAGATGATGAGAGAGATCTCTGTATGGACCCCTGATATACATAGTTATTAGAGCGCCCCCTTGTTACAGTCCTAGGTATAATAGATGATGGGAGAGATCTCTGTATGGACCCCTGATATACATAGTTATTAGAGCGCCCCCTTGTTACAGTCCTGGGTATAATAGATGATGGAGAGATCTCTGTATGGACCCCTGATATACATAGTTATTAGAGCGCCCCCTTGTTACAGTCCTAGGTATAATAGATGATGGGAGAGATCTTTGTATTGTACCCTGATATATTTATACATGGTTATTAGGTCAGCCCTCACACGTCTTTTTCTCCTAACTAAATAACCCCAATTTTGATAACCTCTCTGGGTCTTGTAGTCCACCCATTCCATTTATTGCTTTAGTTGCCCCCTTTTTACCTGCTCAAGCTCTGATATGTCCTTGAGTACCGCTGCCCAAAATTGTCTACAATATCCCATGTGTGGTCTGACCAGTGACTTGTAAAGAGGAAGAAGAATGTTCTCATCATGCGCCCCTAGACTCTTCTGATGCACCCCATGATCCTATTTGCCTTGGCAGCAGCTGCCTGACACTGGTTGCTCCAGTTAAGCTTACAGTTATAAACTCCCCAAGTCCTTTTCCATGTCGGTGTTCCCCAGTGGTTTCCCATTTAGTGTGTAATGGTGACATGCATTATCCTGCCCGTGTGCAGAACCGCACATGTATCAGTGTTAAATCTCTTTAGTCATTTTTTTGCCCAAATCCCCAACTTATCCAGTGCTCTTGCAATCTCCTTGCGTCCCCTCTTCTGTTGATTACTTTACATAGTTTCGTATCCTCTACAAGTATAGATATTTTTCTGTACAATCCTTGTACATGGGGGAAGATCAGAAGCAACGTCAGGAAATGTATTACTGAAGGAGTAGTAGATGCTTGGAACAAACTTTCAGCAGACATGGTTGGAAAATCATCAATTCAAAAAGAACCTATACGGGCCGACTAGATGGACCGGGTGTGTTTTTCTGCTGTCAGTCTTTTATGATTCTGCACGCTTGTAGCTGGAGAGCTTCTCTGATTCCAGCGGGCGCACCTAGTGCCAACAAATAAGTACAGCTTTTTGTTACAATTCCCTTTTTTGGATCTTGATTTTTTTTTGATGGTGAAAACTAAATGGGCCAACTAATTGTAGGTGTACAGCCATGACAGAAGGGGGGTGTAATGGGGGTGGGGAAATCAGTTTGTGACCAATCCCAGGTTTTTAAATGTTCTCGAGCAAAAAATCTGATGGTTTCGTTTGTTGTTTTAGTTTACACCGTAGTATCCTATATGAAACATGAGTTCAACCGTGGAGACTTCTTCATGACCTTACAGAACCACCCAGTGGCCCTCAGCTTGTATCGCCAGGTAATTACACAATAAAGTGCCGCGCTGCACAGTTTGTTTGCATTATTCTTGGTCTTCACCTTTTCTCCTCTCACTCTTTTTTGTTATTTTACCGTATTGTTGTTTTTTCCTCCTTTCTTTCCTCCTCTTTTTTTATCTCCTCATGTTTATGTATAATGCTATTTTTCTTTCACTTCAATGGAGCTGAGTTGCAATACCGCACACAACACTATGGACTTGGGTGGCACTGTGTTTGGAAGAAAGCAGCCATGTTTTTTTTCAACTCTGGATAACCCCTTTTTAAAGGGCCACTCCGGCAAAAACACATTTTTCCATCTCTGCACCCATGATGCAGCGGGACAAAATCACATGGACAGTTAGAGCTTGTACCATCTCTGCCTGCTGGGAGGGCAGTGCCATTCCCTTCTGTATTCTATATGCACCTAAATGAACTGCGGATCATAAGTATAAAGTCAGGAGGCTGAAGTATCCTCTCCATTATAACTGTATGACAGGAACCTCCAATTATCATCAGTGACTGTGATAGGAGTGTGTCCAGGAAGTTTCAGATAGAGGTGAATGATTAACCAAGGGTAACACTAAATGACTACATAACGAATGACAAGAAACATTTCACTGGAGTGTCTAACCACTGAACCCCCCAGGATCTGTGGGAGTATTACTGCTAACCGCTTTAGCCAGCAGATATAGTATTAGTAACTCGGCGCATGCACACACCAAGTTAGTACATGGCGACGGATGGCATGTAGCACACCTCCTGCAAGTGACATGCAGTGAATTACGTCCGTCTGAGCCTGGCCTTTAGACGATTGTTTCACAATGTGTGGATGCGAGTCTAACGTTTTTCCCCAATCCCTACATGTCATAACGCAGACGTTTTGCTGTTCTTCATATTCTAACAGTTCTGCAAGCATCAGGAGCCCGAGACGCTAAAGGATCTGTACAACCAGGATGATAATCATCAGGAACTCGGAAACTTTCATGTTCGTTTAAGCTACTACACAGAAAAGGTAAATTACTGGTCGGTGTAGCAATGCTCACTGTGCGGCTTAAAGGGGTTGTCCCGCGGCAGCAAGTGGGGGTGTACACTTCTGTATGGCCATATTAATGCACTTTGTAATGTACATTGTGCATTAATTATGAGCCATACAGAAGTTTTCAGAAGTTATTCACTTACCTGTTCCGTTGCTGGCGTCCCCGTCTCCATGGTGCCGTCTAATTTCAGCATCTAATCGCCCGATTAGACGCGCTTGCGCAGTCCGGTCTTCTTTTTTCTGAATGGGGCCGCTCGTGCCGGAGAGCGGCTCCTCGTAGCTCCGCCCCGTCACGTGCCGATTCCAGCCAATCAGGAGGCTGGAATCGGCAATGGACCGCACAGAAGCCCTGCGGTCCACCGAGGGAGAAGATCCCGGCGGCCATCTTCACCAGGTAAGTAAGAAGTCACCGGAGCGCGGGGATTCAGGTAAGCACTGTCCGGTTTTCTTTTTTAACCAGTGCATCGGGTTTGTCTCGCGCCGAACGGGGGGGCTGTTGAAAAAAAAACAACCCGTTTCGGCGCGGGACAACCCCTTTAAATAATGAGTGCGTTTTCTTCTGCGTTTGAGGTCATTGCGATAAAAATGATGCTAAATGTGGAGGGTTTTTGTTTAAAAAATAAATAAATAAAAAAGGGGATTACATTTCCCCTCGTCATCCTGACAGCATACACATGGAGGATGTCCGCTGGACACCTGTTGGGACAGGAAGCGGAAAAACACAAAAGGTAACTCCCACCACCGGCTCAGCAGTGTCTTCCTGTCCCTACAGGACAGTGCAAGCGGAGCCTCCAGGTGTATGCTGGAGGTGAACAAGGAAAAAAGAAGACTCGCATGCAGCCTGTCCGCCCCTGGGAGGACGACTCTCTGGTCGGGCTGACAGAGCTTGCGCGGGTGAGACCCTACGAGGGGACCCTCACCCGCAGGATCCACCAGCACTGTTTCCCCTGTGGAAAATCCTCCCCCAGTACGCTGCCCAGAAGGTAGTTGCACTGGTAGAAACAGCCCCGGTACCTGGAGGGCCTGGAACAGAAGCCCGGCGTCTCCAGCGGGGATCCAGCAGCACCATCAGGCAGAGGTATGCGGGGAATAGCAGGGGCTTGGGGCCGGTCCGGACAGAGTGCCCGCGGCAGCAGCTCCATGCGTTCCTCCTGGTCGGCATCCCTCTGTATGCGGCATATCCCCCGGGTCCGGCGTGACGTCAGCGCGGCCGCGTCACGCGGGGGTGGGGCCTCGCATAAAGGGGCGTGGTCTCGCTTAAAGGGGGCGTGTCGGTGCCAAAATTTGAAATTTAAAAGGCTGGATTCCCCTGCATCTCTCCTTTCTGCACCTTTACTGAAGATGTCAGCCAGAGAGGACGCTGAGAGCAGCCTGCTGGTGAGTAAACCTCCTTTGGGTCTGGTACCGGGGGGGGAGGAAGGAGAGACAAATAATCAAGGTGTTGGAAGTTCCTTTTGCTGTCTCCGTCTCTTAGGACAGAGATGCGCAAAAAGTTAGAGAGGCCAAAAAGCGAGTGCGCAAATGTCCGGTTTGCTTGCGGCGGCTAGAAGAGGGCCACACCAAGCCATTTTTTGCGGACTGTACAGAGAAAGTGGTCCGTGAAGAGGGCTCCTCTGCCATGACGGACATCCGATCCATGATTCGCGAGGAAATTGAAGCCTTTCTCTCCTCCCTTTCTCTTCCGCCCCCCATGAAAAATGGAGGAGTCTGACTCTGAGGAAGGACTCCTGGAAGATTCTCCCTCAGAATCCATGCCACCAATGGAAGATGTAAGGAAATACTTCTTCTCATCGGCGGACCTGAGTCAGCTGTTAAACGCGGTCCGACGCACCATGCAGGTGGAGGAAGAGGTGCCGCAGCAGCCATCCTTTCAAGATAGCCTGTTCCGGGGGCTCCTACCGCAACAAAAACCGTCATTCCCGGTTAATGACATTTTAAAACAGCTGATCCTGACAGAATGGAAGCAATTAGAACAAAAATTCTTCCTGCCCAAAGAATTTAAGGATCGAATGGTCTTCACACCAGAAGATATCGAGTTCCTGGAAACCGTCTCTAAGGTGGACCTGGCGGTTGCCAGGGTCTCAAAGAAAGCAGCCCTCCCCTTTGAGGACATTTCCCAACTACGGGATCCACTAGATACCAAAGTGGATGCAGCAATGAAAAAGGCCTGGGAGATGGCGGCCCTGACCGTTAAAGCTAACATCACGGCCACATCTGTGGCAAGGTCTATGACTGTCTGGTTGGACCAACTTCAGACGCTGATCTCTCAGAGGGGCTCTAGAGAAGACCTCTCCAACTGCCTTCCCCTCCTCCAACAAGCAACCGGCTTTCTGGCAGACTCCTCTATGGAGTCGGTGAGGTGCGGGGCCCGTTCAGCAGCCCTCTCTAACACAGCCAGGAGGGCCGTCTGGGTTAAGGCCTGGACAGGGGATAACGCGTCGAAGAACAGGCTCTGTTCCCTGCCCTTCCAAGGACATAGAATCTTTGGACTTTCCTTGGATACCCTCCTGGAGAAGGCATCGGATAAAAGCCAGGGACTACCAACGGAGGAGTCCTTCAAGCGACCTTCCTCCTCCTACCCTCCATCCTTTATTCCCTCTAGAACATACAAGGGAAAAGGGAAAACTGGACGCTGGTCCTATCCCAAAGGTGGAAAGGGTGAGAATCCGCCCTCCAGGACCCTACAAGTAGGGGGTAGGCTGATGGGGTTCGCCCTTAAATGGAACGAGGTGACCTCCAATCCCTGGGCCTTACACCTAGTCTCGGAAGGCTATAAAATCGAATTTTCCTCCTCTCCTCCCCGGAGGTTCGTGGTCACCCCCTGCCAGTCACCCTCGTCTGCTCAGGCCCTCCAGTTGGGGGTGCAGGAGCTGTTGTCCCTAGGGGCCATCACTCGGGTTCCCACAGAAGAACCGTTCAAGGGGTGCTACTCCCTCTTGTTTCTCGTTAAAAAAACCAACGGGTCTTATAGAACCATCATTAATCTGAAGTTCCTAAATAAATCCATCTCATATCAAAGGTTTAAAATGGAATCGGTGCGGTCAGCAATCCCCTTAATCGCACCAGATAGCGTCATGGCCACCGTGGACTTAAAGGACGCCTACTACCATGTCCCTATACACACAGATTTCCAGCAGTTCCTGCGATTTGCACTGGTGATGGATAAGTCAGTCGCTCACTTCCAGTTTACGTGCCTACTGTTCGGGATTTCCTCCGCACCCCGGGTGTTCTCCAAACTGGTGTTAGAGATGGTGGCGGCACTAAGGACTAACAAGGTGTTGATCGTCCCTTTCCTCGATGATTTCCTGATCATAGCAGGATCAGCCTCAGAACTCCGGTTCCAGGTCAATTTCACACTCCGTCTGTTCGAATCACTGGGCTGGATCATCAACCCCGTTAAATCTAGTCTCCTGCCTGAACAGAAGAAAAAATTCCTGGGAGTGATTCTGGATTCATACCGCCAGTGTTCATCCCTTCCCCTAGAAAGGCAAAAAGCGATCCTGGACGAGTGTCGGGCACTTTCTCTCCCCACCAAAGTCTCCCTTAGGAGAGGCATGAGGGTCCTCGGCCTCATGACCTCTTGCATCGGGGTAGTCCCTTGGGCCCAATTACATTGTAGAACCCTCCAGGACTTCATTCTGAGCAACTGGGATAAATCACCCGCTTCCCTGGATCAGATAGTCGTCCTTACCCACAAAATAAAGTCCTCCTTGGAATGGTGGATGTCCATTACCAACCTTGCCAGAGCCACCGTTTGGTACCGAGCATCCCCAGTATCCATCTTTACCGACGCAAGTGCAACTGGCTGGGGGGCCCACTTAGGCCGTCATTATGTCCAAGGGGGCTGGAACCGGGAGGAAGCCACTCGGTCCTCCAACTACAAAGAACTTTGCGCTGTCTGGAAGGCCATTCGGGGCCTCGAGACAGAGATCAGGTGTAGACACATTAAGATTAGAGATGAGCGAGCGTACTCGGAAAAGCACTACTCGCTCGAGTAATTTGCTTTATCCGAGTATCGCTGTGCTCGTCCCTGAAGATTCGGGTGCCGGCACGGAGCGGGGAGCTGCAGGGGAGAGCGGGGAGGAACGGAGGGGAGATCTTTCTCTCCCTCTCTCCCGCCCACTCTCCCCTGCTCCCCGCTGCGGCTCACCGGTCAGCCGCAGCGGCACCCGAATCTTCAGGGACGAGCACAGCGATACTCGGATAAAGCAAATTACTCGAGCGAGTAGTGCTTTTCCGAGTACGCTCGCTTATCTCTAATTAAGATCTTTTCGGATAATGTAACAACTGTGTCCCTCATTCGCCACCAGGGATCCACGCGGAACCCCTGTCTCCAAGACCTGGCGGCGAAAGTTCTCGGGTGGATAGAGCAGCGGACACCTTCCGTCACAGCGTTCCACGTAAGGGGCCCAGAGAACTCCATGGCAGACCATCTCAGCCGCAGAAAGATAGATCCGGGGGAGTGGACTCTACATCCACACGCATTCCAGCTAATTATAGAAAGATGGGGGACACCAAAGGTGGACTTGTTCGTCTCTCGGGAGAACACCAAGTGTCCCTGGTTCTTCTCCAGGGGAGCAGATGGGGGCTCCCTGGGAATAGACGCACTGTCCCAGGCTTGGGATTGGGACCTTGCATACGCCTTCCCACCCATCCCCCTGATCCCTCTGGTCCTAAGAAAAATTCAGGGGTCCCCAGGCTCCGTTATCCTGGTAGCCCCATTCTGGCCCAAGAGACCCTGGTTCCCGCTCCTGGACGCTCTCTCAACACAGGATCCTCTACATCTGCCGCAGAGAGACGACCTCCTCCAGCAGGGTCCCCTGATATGCCCAAAGGTCCGACAGTTCGGACTGGCGGCCTGGAAGCTGAGCGGGTAAAATACCTAAGCCAGGGCCTATCAGGGAGGGTTACCACTACTTTATGCAAGAGCCTCAAAAAATCCACCAGAGATATATACACTAGGGTTTGGGATACCTTCTCTAGGTGGTTGGGGCATAGTATCCATGACCTCCAACAGCCTGACATTAACAAGATATTGGAGTTCCTACAGGACGGACTAGATATGGGGCTAAGATCTAGTACCCTTAAGGTCCAGGTGGCCGCCCTTGGAGCCTTTTTCGACTCCCCCTTAGGCGACCATAGGCTAATTAGGAAATATCTTAAGGGGGCAGTCAGACTCCACCCCTTTGTAAGGGAAAGCATGCCCCCATGGGACCTGAACTTAGTTTTACAGGCCCTCTGCGCACACCCATTTGAGCCCCTGGAAGACCTATCCGTTAAGATGCTCTCCTATAAGGTAGCTTTCCTAGTCGCCATCACATCCGCTAGACGGATTGGGGAGATCCAATCCCTCTCTATTAGGACTCCATATATGACCATCTTCCTGGATAAAATAGAGTTCGGGCCTGACCCCTTTTTCCAACCTAAAGTTCTCACAGACTTTCACAGAGAACAGCGCATAGTCCTTCCCTCCTTTTGCCAGGAACCCCGTAACACCACGGAACAGAGGTTCCATAATTTAGATGTTAGACGAGCAATCCTGAAGTATTTGGAGGTCACACATTCCTTCAGGAAGTCTAACAATCTTTTTATTCAATTTCAGGGTCCACGCAGAGGAGGGGCCGCTACTAAAGATTCCTTAGCGCGTTGGGTCAGGAGGGCCATAGAAGAGGCGTACAGATCCCAGGGGATGCCACTCCCGGGCAACGTTAGAGCCCATTCCACTAGGGCGGTCGCCTGTTCCTGGGCGGAGAGAGCCCAGGCGACAACCGACCAGAGCTGCAGGGCCGCCACATGGTCGAGCACTCATACCTTCACTAAACACTATCGCCTGGACCTGGGGGCCAGCCGTGATATGGCCTTTGGGCGGAAGGTGCTACAGGCAGTGGTCACTCCCTAAAGCCCTTGGTTGTTGGCACTCCTCCATGTGTATGCTGTCAGGATGACGAGGGGAAGACAGGAATTAGGTCCTACCTGACAATTCCTTTTCTTGAAGTCCTCCTGACAGCATAGGGGCTTTTCCCTCCCCTTGAGTTATTTTTACGTGAAGTAACGTATTGTACTATGGTTTCTGTATTAAAAATGATTGGTTAAGCAAAGCCGGGTCACTGTAGTTATTTGGTACACACTGGTGAGCCGGTGGTGGGAGTTATTTGGTACACACTGGTGAGCCGGTGGTGGGAAATGTCTTCAAAGGGGAGGGCTGCTTTCTTTGAGACCCTGGCAACCGCCAGGTCCACCTTAGGGACGGTTTCCAGGAACTCGATATCTTCTGGTGTGAAGACCATTCGATCCTTAAATTCTTTGGGCAGGAAGAATTTTTGTTCTAATTGCTTCCATTCTGTCAGGATCAGCTGTTTTAAAATGTCATTAACCGGGAATGACGGTTTTTGTTGCGGTAGGAGCCCCCGGAACAGGCTATCTTGAAAAGATGGCTGCTGCGGCACCTCTTCCTTCACCTGCATGGTGCGTCGGACCGCGTTTAACAGCTGACTCAGGTCCGCCGATGAGAAGTATTTCCTTACATCTTCCATTGGTGGCATGGATTCTGAGGGAGAATCTTCCAGGAGTCCTTCCTCAGAGTCAGACTCCTCCATTTGTGTCCGCCTCGCCCTTTTCATGGGGGGCGGAAGAGAAAGGGAGGAGAGAAAGGCTTCAATTTCCTCGCGAATCATGGATCGGATGTCCGTCATGGCAGAGGAGCCCTCTTCACGGACCACTTTCTCTGTACAGTCCGCAAAAAATGGCTTGGTGTGGCCCTCTTCTAGCCGCTGCAAGCAAACCGGACATTTGCGCACTCGCTTTTTGGCCTCTCTAACTTTTTGCGCATCTTTGTCCTAAGAGACGGAGACAGCAAAAGGAACTTCCAACACCTTGATTATTTGTCTCTCCTTCCTCCCCCCCCGGTACCAGACCCAAAGGAGGTTTACTCACCAGCAGGCTGCTCTCAGCGTCCTCTCTGGCTGACATCTTCAGTAAAGGTGCAGACAGGAGAGATGCAGGGGAATCCAGCCTTTTAAATTTCAAATTTTGGCACAGACACGCCCCCTTTAAGCGAGGCCACACCCCTTTATGCGAGGCCCCACCCCCACGTGACGCGGCCGCGCTGACGTCACGCCGGACCCGGGGGATACGCCGCATACAGAGGGACGCCGACCAGGAGGAACGCATGGAGCTGCTGCCGCGCGCACTCTGTCCGATCCGGCCCCAAGCCCCTGCTATTCCCTGCATACCTCTGCCTGATGGTGCTGCTGGATCCCCGCTGGAGACGCCAGGCTTCTGTTCCCTCCAGGTACCGGGGCTGTTTCTACCAGTGCGACTACCTTCTGGGCAGCGTACTGGGGGAGGATTTTCCACAGGGGAAACAGTGCTGGTGGATCCTGCGGGTGAGGGTCCCCTCGTAGGGTCTCACCCGCGCAAGCTCTGTCAGCCCGACCAGAGAGTCGTCCTCCCAGGGGCGGACAGGCTGCATGCGAGTCTTCTTTTTTCCTTGTTCACCTCCAGCATACACCTGGAGGCTCCGCTCGGACTGTCCTGTAGGGACTGGAAGACACTGGTGAGCCGGTGGTGGGAGTTACCTTTTGTGTTTTTCCGCTTCCTGTCCCAACAGGGGTCCAGCGGACAACCTCCATGTGTATGCTGTCAGGATGACTTCAAGAAAAGGCATTATCAGGTAGGACCTAATTCCTGTCTTTGTAGGTTAGATCCCATCAGCAGATCTTTTTACATTTTAATCGCTTTGTGTCCACCATCGCTAAATTTATGTCCCTGCTGCCTCGGCTCTGTGCAGCAGCTACGTAAATTTATGTCAGCCACTGCGTTGATGATAGCGGCCACACCGGGTAAAACAGGCTGTTACTAATAGGCTGTGGGGTGCTGTCCTCAAGACCTGATTGGTTCCGGCCCCAATGACGTCAACAGTGGCAGCCAATCACAACCACAAACGTTTCCAGCATGTCAGCGCTACATCTCTTCCCTGTTATTGTGATAACCATGGAGAGATTACGAGAACACCGTGTGTAAAACCGCACGAAATAAGAGCTGAAATGGATGGACGGGGTTCAAAAATCGTTGCTTCCAATGGTTTTGTCTTCACTAGCAGCATTCTCGCCCGTTAATGCTACGTGCTAGAAAGATAGGGCAGGGCCTACAGTGTTTCCCCGATAATAAGCCCTAGCTGCACTACATAGAAAAAAAAAAACAATGCTCACCTAGCAGGCGCGGTTCTGGTTGGCGCACTACCGTGGAGTTTGAAGAGTCTAAGAGCAAGGGCTCATGCCCATATGTTTAAGCCCTAATACGCATTAACCCCTTCTGTTGCAATCATCTGTACTATTTAGTTAGTATAGGTGATTTTATAGTATAGCTTCCTTTTTTTAACAATTTATGTAGAAATCAATTAAATTTGTAAGGGTACGTTTGCATGTAGCAGATTTTGAATCAAAGTCTGTTGCGGGTTTACCACGATTTCAGCAGCGCTGGCGTGCGTTATGCCAGCGTTATGAGCACAGCTGATAATGCAGCCAAGGAAGCTGAAAAAAGAATTTAAATACTCACCTAGTTGGCGCCGTTCGCGGTCCCTGCAGACTTTCAGACACTTGTCTGTGCCTGCAGAGCATCTCTTGCTGGTAACGGGGTTTCAAGACGATGCCTCCAGCAGGAGATTGCTCCGATTGGCTGAGCCATGAGCCATTCATTCATTGAATGGCAGTGATTGGTGCATCCAGCACTGACTGTGATTTGCCACTTGTTTAGCCAATCAGCGGAATCTTTTGCTGGAGGCGGGGTCTGCAAACCCTATCACTAGCAAAAGATCTTCGGACAAGTGCACGAACCCCAGAAAGCAGCGCCAGGGACCGGACAGCATCGGTGAGTATAACTTTTTTTTGGCTTCTGGCTGCCATGGGAATCCATTGCTACCTTGCAGTCGCTCTGCAGGCTGCTGATGGGTGACAAAAAGAGCCTTCTGCCCTGTTGTCAGCTTACGCACTGCAGTTACTATTGATTGTGGCATGTAAGGGGTTAATCTGCCAGGATCTGAGGTTTCTCTGCTTTTGGCAGTTAGAGCAGGAGTCGGGCCGTCAGTAGTCCGCCAAGCCACCGCCTTAAAAAGATGAATGTGCAGGTTTAGAGCCCATTAGTGAGGTCAGTAAAAAGGCGTATTGGTCTTCACTAAGGGGTTAATTTTCTAAGTTCTGCACGACTGTCATTTTTAAAAAAAATTGGAAAAAAGTTCTCATTTGGATGAAAAAGATCTTGCATGATCCCCAACATTGGGGGTCTTCACAAAAGATATTCTTCTGCTGGTGTCCAGGCCCTGCTAGACTTGCATCCTTGAATGATGTTGGGGGTGGGGGGTAGACTTAAAGGGGTTGTCCCGCGCGGAAACGGGTTTTGTTTTTTTTTCAATAGCCCCCCCGTTCGGCGCGAGACAAACCCGATGCAGGGGTAAAAAAAAAAAAACGGATAGTACTTACCCGAATCCCCGCGCTGCGGCGACTTCTTACTTACCTTGCTAAGATGGCTGCCGGGATCTTCACCCACGATGCACCGCGGGTCTTCTCCCATGGTGCACCATGGGCTCTGTGCGGTCCATTGCCGATTCCAGCCTCCTGATTGGCTGGAATCGGCACACGTGACGGGGCGGAGCTACAAGGAGCAGCTCTGCGGCGCGAGCGGCTCCATCCAGAAGGGAGAAGACCGGACTGCGCAAGCGCGTCTAATCGGGCGATTAGACGCTGAAATTAGACGGCACCATGGAGACGAGGACGCTAGCAACGGAACAGGTAAGTGAATAACTTCTGTATGGCTCATAATTAATGCACGATGTACATTACAAAGTGCATTAATATGGCCATACAGAAGTGTATAACCCCACTTGCTTTCGCAGGACAACCCCTTTAAAGGGGTTGTCCCGCGGCGAAAGTGAAATTTTTTTTTTTCACTTACCCCCGCATTCTGCCCTGTTAAAAAGAAAGCATGGGTTAGTTTTTAAAAAGCACATTGCGCTTACCTGCATCAGCGTTCTGCAGCTTCTTCTTTTCTTCTTGTGAAGATGGCGCCGCTGGTCTTCTCCCACGGTGGACCGCAGGTCTTCTCTCATGGTGCACCATGGATTTTCTTCTCCTTCCTTGTGTTCCATTGCAGATTCCAGCCTCCTGATTGGCTGGAATCGGCACGTGACAGGGCGGGGCTACGAGGAGCAGCTCTCCGGCACGAGCGGCCCCATTCACCAGCCAGAAGACCGGACTGCGCAAGCGCGTCTAATCGGGCGATTAGACGCTGAAAATTAGACGGCACCATGGAGACGAGGACGCCAGCAACGGAGCAGGTAAGTGAATAACTTCTGTATGGCTCATAATTAATGCACAATGTACATTACAAAGTGCATTAATATGGCCATACAGAAGTGTATAGCCCCACTTGCTGCCGCGGGACAACCCCTTTAATATGGCCATACAGAAGTGTATAACCCCACTTGCTGCCGCGGGACAACCCCTTTAAGGATACTGATTTCCACATGTCAAACCCAAAAATAAATCTCCCGCACCGGACCGCAGAAAATTATCAGTAAAAAAATAGTTTATTGAGAATCACAAATATGATAAAAGAATTTTAAAATGCAGCATCGATGCGAGGGAACTCCATCCCTTCAGGTCACACATATAAGAGGTCACAAAGTAAATCCTGCTGATATAAACCCACAATAGGCACAACCAATCTCAGAGTCATGCATATAGTGCCCCGCCGCGCACGTTTCACCTTTAGCTTCATCCAGGGGGTCTGACAGCTTCATACATTGCGCTGTGGCCCAGGTTGGTGAATTGGGGCTCAACCAGCAGTTTCAACTCTGGCCACTATGCTGTGTATGGAGCTGCCTACTTCCTGCAGTAAAATAGCTAGAAGTGGGGAAAACCCCTTCTCACCCCAGGGTGTAAATGTACATACTGGCTGGGAAACGGTTCCCACAAATGGACATATATTTACCTCCTTTGGATGATGCAGGCTCAAAAGAAGATCCCCTCCATTAACCCCTTATTTGCCGTGATCAGTGTTTATCGCGGCATTTTAAAGGTTTCATAGAGGGTGAGAGCGCACACTTTGTGACATCATCAGCCCTCCAAGTAATTGCAGTGGGCTGATGGGGTTGCCATAGCAGTTGGTCAATGGCATCCGGGTCTGCCATGGTGTTTGAGCACTATGAGAAGCAATAATGCATTGCAGTTAGAGATGAGTGAACGTACTCGTTAAGGGCGATTTCACAATCGAGCATCGCTATTTTCGAGTACCTGACTACTCGGGTGAAAAGATTCGGGGGGGGCGCTGGAATGTGGGGGGGGGGGGGGCAGCGTGGTGGAGCGGGGGGTAGCAGTGGGGAACAGGCAGGAGCTACCAGTGTCTGTGATGGGGGCCACGGGAGCCACTCGGCTGTGCCCTGGGGGCATAAGACTGTTGAGTATATGCTGTTTATATATTTTTTTTCCCAGCCATTAACCCCTTCATGACACGGCCTATTTTGGGCTTAAGGACGCAACAATTTTTGGTGGATTTTCTTCTCCGTTTATCAAAAGTCATAACTTTTTTATTTTTCCGTCGACGCGGCCGTATGAGGGCTTGTTTTTTGCGTGGCGAACTGTAGTTTTTATCGGTGCCACTCTTGGGTACATAGACTATATTGTAAAACTTTTTTTTTTTAATGATAGCAGGGAGAGAAAACGCATCAATTCTGCCATAGATTTTTTTTTTTTTTTTTTTTTTACAGCGGTACTCATGCAGCATAAATGAGACATTCCATTTTTTCTGCGGACCGGTACGGTTACAACGATACCAAAATTCTTACATTTTTTTTAGGTTTTCCCACTTTTCTGCAATAAAAACCCTTTTTCTGGGTAATCTTTTTTTTTTTTTTTTTCTAAATTGCTGCATTCAAAGTCCTGTAACTTTTTTATTTTTTGATGTACGGAGCTCTATGAGGGCTTATTTTTTGCGAGACGAGCTGTAGATTTTATTGGTACCATTTTGGGGTACATACGGCTTTTCTGATCACTTTTATTGCGTTTTTAGTGAGGCAAAATGCTAAAAATTAGCATTTTGCCTCAGTTTTTTAGCGTTTTTTTCCGTGCACAGTCAAAAGCATGTGCAACTTATTGTACGCGTCGTTACGGACGCGACAATACCAAATATGTGGGGTTTTATTTTTTTTACCTTTTTTTTATGCTAATCTGAGAAAAAGCATTAAAAAATGGCTTTTCTAACTCTTTTTTTTTTACATTTTTTTAAATTCTTTTTTTAATCTTTGTTTTTTTTACACTGTTTGTGTCCCTCTGAGGGACTTTAACCACTGCCCTGATGATCGCTGGTATAAGGCATGGCAGAGCTACTGCTCTGCCATGCCTTATCGCTTGTACAGCGATTATAGGCACAGGCAATACAGGACGCCAGTGTCTGGCGTCCTGTTGCCATGGTGACAGGCCGGGCTCTCGCGATGACATCGCGAGTTCCGGCCGGAGACACAGAGGGAGCCGCGCTCCCTCTGTGGACTCTTTCCCTGCCGCGATCTACTTAGATCGCGGCAGGGAAGGGGTTAACAGCGGGGGATGCATCTCCCATGCCCCCCCCCCCCGCTGTTGCAGCGGGACGCCGGCTGTGACTGACAGCCGACTCCCGCTGCGAGAGAGCGCTGGATCTTATGTGATCCTGCGCTATCTCCAGGACGTAAGTTTACGCCCTGTTGCGGGAAGTACCAGGCTGCCAGGACGTAAACTTACGCCCTGCAGCGGGAAGGGGTTAAAAATGTTTGTCTTGTAAGGAGACAACCCCTTTAATAAGAGCTGCACCTGCAATTACTGCACTCTAAGGGCTCCTTCACACAGGCGAGCGCAACATCGCCGGGAGAAAATGGTGGCAATATTGCATTTTTGTTCATGCGATGCTTTCTCCTGGAGATACATTGTGTATTGCAGCAACCTGCGTTTTTCTCGCTTGATGGATGACAGTCGGAGTTGCTAATCTGATGTTCCTGCCATGTGATGCGTTTCTAAGAAGGTTGTGTGATGCGGCAAAACGCAGAAAGATATGAAATGCTGCGATTTACGAATCTTGCAACATCGCATGATAGGAATGAAGTCCTTGGCAAGCATGGGTTTCAGAATTCTGCGTTTTCTCACGTTGCTCAAAAATTGTGTGATTTTTTTTTTTTTTTTTTTCTCGCCAGTGTGAAGGCAGCCTACTACACGGGTTATGGTGCTGGTGAATGCAGGGTGCCTGATCATCTGATTGGCCGGGGTCCCAAGGGGTGGAGCCCAGCCAATCCACTCTATCCCGAGGATATCAGTAGTATTTGCCTGGAAAACCCCTTTAACATCGCCTGTTTAGATAAAAATAAATAATGTAATTGACTGTTACACTTTGTGCATTTGACATAATCGTGATTTTTCTGTTTTTCCCATTTTGACCATATTCATTGGTTTGCACAGACTGTTGAAGGCCGGGTTGCGGAGCTCCAGAACGCCGTAGATGAGTACAATAAGGCAAAAAATGACTTGGCTGCGAAGGTGAGAGAATGGTTGGGTAAGCTTAAAGGGAGTATGCCAAGATAGAGAGTTAGCCCCTGTGCTGTGGCTGCTGATCGGTGGAGGTCTGGACACTGGGACCACCACTGATCACCAGAACCGGGGTCCTAAAGACCTCCGCATGAATGGAACTGCCACGCCACATCTGCCGCTTCATTCATGCCACCGGGGGCGGCGGTTGTTGCAGAGTTCACACTCTTGGCGGTCTCCAGCACCGCTGTTGTGATGCATGGAGTGGCAGTGCACAAACACTATCCGATTCTGAGGGACCTTAGAGACCACCATTTGCAGTTTGCCTTCGCCATGTACACTGGTAGATCTACCAGGCTTACGTCAAATGTATCTGTAGGCTTCCAGTCATCCTGTTGAGATATACATTGGAGCGACTTTTTTCCGGGTGGAATGCATGAAGTCTGATAGCTTGAGGGGGTAGAAAGTGGAGAAATCCCTGATGTGCTGCTAATCCAGATGACACGCCAACAACCAGCAATGGAGGGTGTGGATATTGAGTGGTAGATTAAAAACTTAGAACTGCACAAACCTCCAAATAATGAGTTGTGTTTCTGCGACTGGCTTCATACCGAGCAAACAGTTAACTCATTTCATGGCTGAAAGCCCCTTCCTCCCCTCCGCCGGGGGGCACACTGTCACACCGGGTGATCACTGGGAGACACAGAGTGTCCGCTCTCCGAGAAGGTTCAGACACAACCCCGTGTAGCTTTCAGCTCTGAAACACCTTCTGTCTGTTGGGTATTAATTAATAAAAATGAAGTTGGACATTAACGATCGTCTTAAGATACAGTTATTTGGGCGCTTCGCCGTTGTCCCTTCTCTTAATCTTCCAATCAATATTCGCACACCCTCCATGGCCGGTTGTTGGCGTATCTTCTAGATTGGCTGCAGTTTGTGATTTCTCCACTCCATAAGGCTTGATGTACGCCTCCTAGGGGTAGCTCCAGCAACTTCTCCTGTATATTTTGTTCCATACGGAGGCATTCCATGTAGTACATTCATTATGTTATGCCTTAGGAGCCTATGGTGGACACATGCCTCTGTAGAGCTTTTCTAGTGGCACTCGTTAGAGGCATCTTCCCAGAGTATGCCCCCAGTGTACTCCGCACATTATGACTTGCCCCTAGCATCTTCCCATCTAGAAGTCCTTCTCTTCTGGTTTACTCCAGCACTCGCACACATTACATCTTGTGTTTTGGTGTACAGAACTAATTTGTATCTTACTCCTAATTACATTCCTAGGTGACAGAAGATCAGATCAAATTGTTAAGAATTCAGCGTTCTCTACAAGAAAAGCTTGATAAACCTTACCTGGACTACTCCTTACATGAAACCATCTATAACCTGATTCTAGACGGGATGCAGAAGAAAGCTGAGCAGCTTTATAAAGAATTTAGAATTCCTGATAAAAGGTAATTTAGTTAAGCGGGAAATGTGAGATTTTATGCGCTTTTTTGTACCCATTTTAGTAAATTTTGATACAATGTAATTTAAAGTAACCCTTCGGTTTCTGGAGACACTTGTCTTGTGACTGGAGGGGGAAGTTAAATTACCTGCTGTTAGTCTTCTGTGTTGATGCCTCTGTCATCTGTCAGTTCTAGCCGCCATGTTTGTCCGCCGCGCGGCCGGCACTTGACTGTGCCGCAGCTGCCATGTGGTAGCACGGCCGGTTCTGTCACCGGATGGCTCTCTGAATGCAGACACAGTGTTTAGCACCACATGGCTGGTGCTTGAATGTGCCGCTGCTATGTGGTAGCACAGCCAGGCCTACAGTGGCCGGCATTTTAAACTTGCCGCTGCCATGTGGTAGCACAGCCGGTCCTGACACTGTCCGGCTTGGAGGTTACTCCCCTGCCCCACAGTGAGATGGCAAGAAGCCATCCGGAAGTCATGACAGCCTGCAACCTTTTCAAGGACCTCGGGTCTGCCATGAGGGAGTACGAGCCTAGATATCTAGTTCAGCCATTTCTCCTGCGATGTTGATCCAGAGGAAGGCATACTACCCGCATGGGGTTTTGGGGGAAAACACATTGTCACGACTTCTAATCTGGGAGTCAGAATAACTCCCTGGATCACCGACCCTTCTGAAGTATTCAGTGACTTGAACATGTAACATTGTTTCACACAAGAAAAGTGTGTAGACCCCTCTTGCACTTTTAGCGAGATCACCATCACCATGTCCTCAGGCAGAGAGCTCCATAGTCTCCCTGCTCTTATAGTAGGAGCAGTGAGACCCCATAGCACAGAGTGCGTGGCAGAGGTGAAGGTGCCAGCACAGGGAGCAGGTAGCATCAGCATCTTCTATTGCAAACTCTGGTGCGCCTCTTTAGCAACTCGAGAGTGGTGGCACAACTCTGACAGCACTACCCCAGCACAAGCACTCTAACTCGGTGCTAAATAGGGGGAAGGGGAGAAAATGCCATCATAGCGCATAGAGCGCCATAGTCATGCTAATGAGTAGTTACATTTAGGGCTCATTCACACGAGTGTATGACGTTTCGGTCCGTAACATACACAGCATTTTCAAACTGAAACTCTGTGTATTTGGATCTTCTTGCTTTTTGCGCGCGTATTTAACGCAGTTTTAATGTTCGCATTGAACAATTATCGCTGAAATGCGTTTTGAACAATAATTGGGTTTGTGTTAATGGCTCATTAGACTGGTGACCGGTAATGGAAAGTTAACTTCTCTCACTGCATTTCACATGACATTTAATTTTCCTCTGTGGATACACTGGAGAAAAAAAACTATATACTAGATTTGCTTTTTACTTACCAACCTCTATTAGGTATTGAGGGAAGATTTGTAAATGGTTAACACCTTCAGATTTATTCTTTTTACTATTTATGTAATTGAAGAACCCTTTAGGGTTAGTTTTATTAGTCTTTGACATTTTTCCTTATAGCTTTTCAGTGCTGCTTCACTGCCTTCTTGGGTTAGTAGTTTACTTTTTTTTTTTTGTTGCTTATTGCCCCTTTTACATCTTACTGGCCCTTTTACAAGCAAGTCATGTATTGGCCAGAAAGTGTTATTCCTCATGCACCCACATGGCAGCTTACTCTGAGAAGCCATACGAAGAGTTAGGTATGCTTTATGGGATGAAGGCCTGCAGTCTGTTGGCACAAAGCCTGGTTGTACATGTGTTGCTGGACAGGTGATTCAGACTAGTGCCATGTAGTTTCTCTCTATTATCTCTTTCCGCCTTTTAGGTATTGGTGGCTGAAGATCTCCGCACTGGCAGAAAAGGAAGATTGGGAAGAGTTGGAGAATTTTTCAAAAAGTAAAAAGTCCCCGATAGGATACTTGGTAATTTCATATGTTTCATAGGTTTTACTGTTTCTTTTAAATCTTCCTGTTCTGAGGAAGTAAGACCATATATATTAGGAGATGCAAGACTTTGGGTCGTACCACAAGAACAATGTCAAGAGTGTACAAGTATCCTTGCAGTTAGAGAAAAAAAACTCAGAGCAGGCTATCCTATACAAGCATAACCTCCTGTTCCTATCCAGCCACTAATATTGGGGGAACTCTGTAGGTATCAAAAGTTATCTACTTAAAAAAGGGTTATCCAGTTGTAAAGTATTGATAGCCTGTCCTTAGAACAGGTCATCAATAGTAGATCTCCACCGATCAACTGTTCACTGGCCCAGTGTACTGAGTTGATTTCTGCAGGAAGCAGACAGCTCCGTTCCTACTGCAATGGTCAGATTTGGTATTGCAGGCCAAGTTCCCATTCATTTCAGTGAGGACGTGACCTGCAATACCAAACCTGGCCACTACAGTAAGAACTGTGCTGTCTGCCTCCTGCAGAATTCAGCTCAGTGCATGAGCTTACTGGCCCAACAAGCCACTAATTGGCAGGGGTCTCGGGTGATGGACACCTGCCGATCTACTATTGATGACATGTCCTGAGGATAGGCCATCAATAGTTTACAACTGGACAACCCCTTTAAAGGGGTTTTCCAAAAAATAAATCACTTCTTTAAAAATCAGGTCCCAGATGTGTAAAATTAACAACCAGCAAATACTTCTCCATGCACCCAGATCGTACCCCACCAGTGGCTCTTAGTCTCCACTCTGACGTATTGTTTGCAGAAGCCTGAGTAGGGGACGTTACAGGCTTCTGCAGCCAATACATCACAATGAAGACCCAGATCCGCCAGCTGGGGGAACAGGGAGTGGTGAGTCATAAGCTCTTTTTTTTTTTTTTTTTTTTTTTTTTTTTTTACACATGGGGAGACCTGACTTTAAATGGATTTTCCAAATTGAATCTTTTCTTTAACCCC
Source organism: Eleutherodactylus coqui (assembly GCA_035609135.1). Lineage (NCBI taxonomy): Eukaryota > Metazoa > Chordata > Amphibia > Anura > Eleutherodactylidae > Eleutherodactylus > Eleutherodactylus coqui. The sequence continues at coordinate 208,906,212 of CM069412.1, read as the reverse complement.
TTACCGCTGCAGGGTGTAAGTTTACGTCCTGGCAGCCTGGTACTTCCCGCAACAGGGCGTAAACTTGCGTCCTGGAGATAGCGCGGGATCACATAAGATCCTGCGCTCTCTCACAGCGGGAGCCGGCTGTCAGTCACAGCCGGCGTCCCACTGCAACAGCGGGGGGGCATCGGAGATGCGCCCCCGCTGTTAACCCCTTCCCTGCCGCGATCTAAGTAGATCGCGGCAGGGAAAGAGTTCACAGAGGGAGCGCGGCTCCCTCTGTGTCTCCGGCTGGAACTCGCGATGTCATCGCGAGAGCCCGGCCTGTCACCATGGCAAAAACATTTTTTTATGCTTTTTCTCAGATTAGCATAAAAAAAGGTAAAAAAACCCCACATATTTGGTATTGTCGCGTCCGTAACGATGCGTACAATAAGTTGCACATGCTTTTGACTGTGCACGGAAAAAAACGCAAAAAAAACGCTAAAAAACTGAGGCAAAATGCTAATTTTTAGCATTTTGCCTCACTAAAAACGCAATAAAAGTGATCAAAAAAGCCGTATGTACCCCAAAATGGTACCAATAAAATCTACAGCTCGTCTCGCAAAAAATAAGCCCTCATAGAGTGCCGTACATAGAAAAATAAAAAAGTTACAGGACTTTGAATGGAGCTATAGAGAAAAAAAAAAAAGATTACCCAGAAAAAGGGTTTTTATTGTAGAAAAGTGGGAAAACCTAAAAAAAATGTAAGAATTTTGGTATCGTTGTAACCGTCCCGGTCCGCAGAAAAAATGGAATGTCTCATTTATGCTGCATGATTAACGCTGTAAAAAAAAAATAAAGAAATCTATGGCAGAATTGATGCGTTTTCTCTCCCTGCTATCATTAAAAAAAAAAAAAAAAAAAAAGTTTTACAATATAGTCTATGTACCCAAGAGTGGCACCGATAAAAACTACAGTTCGCCACGCAAAAAACAAGCCCTCATACGGCCGCGTCGACGGAAAAATAAAAAAGTTATGACTTTTGATAAACGGAGAAGAAAATCCGCCAAAAATTGTTGCGTCCTTAAGCCCAAAATAGGCCATGTCATGAAGGGGTTAAAGGGGAGGAACCAAAAACTGTTGAATAATGGAGTGCAGTGTTTCTTAATGCGGGTTAGTACACTTAGAGGTGGGGTTAGTACACTTAGAGGTGGGGTTAGTACAGTTAGAACTGGCAGTATAGCTAATAGGACCCATGGTAGAACAATGAAAATACAGAATAACAACCACTGTATAAATTGTTTGGCAACGAATGCAAGAAGTCTGATCCGTAGAGGGGGTGAGCGCAAAGCAAGAATGTCTGAAGAAAATTAGAATATAGTGGGAATAACGGAAACATGGCTTGCTGATAAGTGCGATTGGGCGGTGAACCTGCAGGGTTACAATCTCTTCAGAAGAGACTGTGGTAACCAGATAGGAGGAGGGGTGTGTTTGTGCGTTAAATCCTACTTAATGCCGAAGCTATAAGAAGATATAGGTGCAGGAAATGAACATGTGGAATCTCTGTGGATAGAAATACAGGGAGCAAAGAATAACAAAATTCTGATAGGTTTTCAGTTTTTTCTGTTGCTTTTGGAGGCCTATAGAAAACCCCTGTTATTAGGACAAATAGAAGAGGCGTCAAACCACATTGAAGTAATTATAATGGGGGACTTGAACTATCCGGATATAATATGGTATTTACAAAATGAAAAAGAAATGTCACACGAGATGCAAGGTCATAAAACGAACCCCCACTAAGTATTGCATGCCTAACACAGGAGGAAGTGCAGAGCCAGTTAGAGGATTAAAACCGATAAATCACCGGGCCCAGATGGAATACACCCAAGGGTTCTAAGGGAACTGAGTGATGAGATAGCTAGGCAGCTATTTCTTATATTTGGGGACACCATTGAGACTGGGGTTGTACCACTAGATTGGCGCATTGCCAGTGCCGTCCCAATATACAAAAAAGAATCTCTAAAAGTGCAATATCTCAAGGAGAACAATAACTCCTCACCAGCATGGATTCATGAAGGGTCGATCATGTCAGACCAATCTGATCAGTTTCTACATAGTAACATAGTTCGTAAGGCTGAATGAAGACAATGTCCATCTAGTCCAGCCTGTCTATCCTACTGTGTTGATCCAGAGGAAGGCAAAAAACCCCAAGGCCAGAAGCCAATTAGCCCTTTTGGGGAAAAAATTCCTTCCCGACTCCCTAATGGCAATCAGACTGTTCCCTGGATCAACCCCTAATAGTTCCTACCTGCCTGTATACCCGGATTAACAAATAATCTTAGATTTATATCCTTCCTCTCCAGAAAGACATCAAGTCCCCTTTTAAACTCCTCTATGGATTTTGCCATCACCACTTCCTCAGGCAGAGAGTTCCACAGTCTAACTGCTCTTACAGTAAAGAATCCCCTTATATGTTGGTGATGAAACCTGCTTTCCTCTAAACGTAGCGGATGCCCTCTTGATCCTGGGAGAGATCCTTGTATTGTCCCCTCATGTACTTATACATGGATATTTGGTCGCCTCTTAACCTTCTTTTTTCTAGAGTAAATAATCCCAGTTTTGGTGCCTCTCAGGGTATTCCAGTCCCGTCATTCCATGTATTAGTTTAGTTGCCCTTCTTTGAACCCCCTCAAGCACTGTGACATCTTTCCTGAGCCCCGGTGTCCAGAATTGTACACAGTATTCCATGTGGGGCCTGACAAGTGCCCTATATAATGGAAGGATAATGTTCTCATCCTTCGCCCCTATACCTCTTTTCATGCACCCCAAGACTTTATTTGCCTTTGCAGCAGCTGACTGGCATTGGTTACTCCAGTTTAGTCTATAGTCCACTAGTACCCCCAGATCCTTTTCCATATCACTTTTCCCTAGCGGTACCCCATTATGTGAATATTGGTGACATCCGTTCCTCCTGCCCATGTGCATAGTCTTACATTTATCAACATTGAACTTCATTTGCCATTTTCCTGCCCAAGCCCCCAGCTTATCCAGGTCCGTTTGTAGCCGCACGTTGTCCTCCGTTGCATTAATTATATTGTATAATTTTGTGTCATCTGCAAATATTGATATTTTGCTGTGCAGCCCCTCTATCAGGTCATTGATAAATATGTTGAACAGAGTGGGGCCTAATACTGAACCCTGTGGCACCCCACTAGCGACTGTGGTCCAATCAGAGTATGAGCCATTTATTACCACCCTCTGCTTTCTATCATTGAGCCAGTTTTTAACCCAATTACACACGTTTTCGCCCAATCCAAGCTGTCTCATTTTGTATATTAGCCTATTATGTGGCACGGTGTCAAAGGCTTTAGAGAAGTCCAGATATACGAGATCAATAGATTCTCCCAGGTCCAGCCTAGAGCTTACTTCATCGTAGAAACTGATCAGATTTGTCTGACATGAGCGACCCCTCATGAATCCATGCTGGTGAGGAGTTATTCCCTTATTCTCCTTGAGGTGCTCATCGATGGCGTCTCTCAGAATCCCCTCGAAAACTTTTCCCGTTACTGAAGTGAGACTTACTGGCCTGTAGTTACCAGGCTCACTTTTGGACCCCTTTTAATAAATTGGAACCACGTTGGCAATGCGCCAATCCAATGGTACAACACCTGTCTTGATAGTGTCTAGAAATATTAGGTATAGCGGCCTAGCTAACTCATCACTTAGTTCCCTTAGTATCCTTGGGTGTATTCCATCTGGGCCTAGCGATTTTATCGATTTTAATCTTCTTTAACCTGTTCCGCACTTCCTCCTGCTTTAGGTATGACATATTTTGCGAGGGGTTTATTTTATTCCCCTGCATCTCGTGTGGCATTTCCTTTTCGTTTGTGAATACGCTTGAAAAGAAACTATTTAATAGATTTGCCTTCCCTCCATCATCTTCAATGATTTCCCCTGCATTATTTGATAAAGGGCCAGTGCTCTCCCTGCAAATCCTTTTGCTATTAATATAGTTGAAAAATAGTTTTGGGTTGTTTTTGCTCTCTTTGGCGATCCGTCTTTCTGCCTCCTCCTTGGCAGTTTTGATCCTATCTTTGCATATTTTGTTTTGTTTCCTGTACGATTTTAGTGCTTCTTCGCTGCCTTCTTGCTTTAGTAGTTTGAACGCTTTCTTCTTTTCGTTTATTGCCCCTCGTACCGTCTTGTCGAGCCACATTGGTTTCCTTTTAGTTGAGTTTCTTTTATTTTTAAAGGGAATGGACTGCTCACATGAGGCGATTAGGATCCTTTTAAACTCCTCCCATTTGTCCTCCGTACTGATATTTTTGAGGATGTTGTCCCAATTAATGTTACTGATAGTAGTTCTAAGCTCATCAAATTTTGCTTTACTAAAGTTTAGTTTCTTTGTCGCTCCCTGATAAGGCTTCCTATTGATTGACAGCTGGAAGTTGATTATATTGTGGTCACTGTTCCCCAAGTGCCCCTCAACCTGCACCCCCTTTATACGTTCCGGTTTGTTAGTTAGCACTAGGTCCAGAATGGCCCTCCCTCTTGTTGGCTCCTGCACAAGTTGGTTCAGGTAATTGTCTTTAATTACTCTCAAGAACTTATCACCCCTGTGAGATTTGCAGGTTTCGTTCTCCCATGTTATATCTGGATAATTAAAGTCCCCCATGATAATTACTTCGTTGCGGTTTGACACCTCTTCTATCTGCCTTAGTAGTAAGTTCTCAGTTTCTTCTGTTGCTTTTGATGGTCTATAGAAGACCCCTATCAGGATTTTGTTATTTTTCCTCCCTGTATTTCTACCCACAGAGATTCCACCTGTTCTTCTCCTATATCCTCCCGTAGCCTCGGCTTCAAGTTCGATTTGACGTACAGACATACCCCTCCCCCTTTCTGGTTCCTTCGGTCTCTTCTAAAGAGATTGTACCCCTGTAAATTCGCCGCCCAATCGCACTTATCATCAAGCCATGTTTCTGTTATTTCAACTATATCATAACTCTCATCAGTCATTCTTGCTTCAAGCTCACCCACTTTACCGATCAGACTTCGTGCATTTGTGGTCATACAATTTATATCGTTATTCTTGTTTTTTAAATTCGGTTTGTTGCTATTCGTACTTATGGCTGACCTCACATTTCTAACTGTACTAACCCCCCCCCCCCATTCCCATTTCTTTGACCCAGGTCGCTATCTACACTGGCTACCCCACTATTTCTCATTTTGCCCTCCCCCCCAGTCCCTAGTTTAAACACTCCTCCAGCCTCCAGTTTTCCGAGAAAACTACCCTGGAGGTCCGCGCCCTGAGCTTGGACCCTAGGTCCCTGAAATCATTTTTGAGGGCCCTCCATTGACCTCTAACTTGTTCATTAGTGCCAACGTGCACCATGACCGCTGGATCCTCACCAGCCCCTCCCAGTAATTTGTAAATCCCATCCGCGATGTGTCAAACTCGAGCGCCAGGAAGACAACACACCGTTCGACGATCCCGGTCTTTATGGCAGATTGCCCTCTCTGTCCCCCTAATAATTGAGTCCCCCACCACTAGGACCTGTCTAGCCTGCCCTGCACTCCCCGTCCCTGTCTCACTGGAGCAGTCATCCCCCTGGCGTTCAGAGGGCGTGTCGTGCTGCAGTGGTGCTGGCTCTGTAATGGCATCCCCCTCATCTGCCAATCTTGCAAATTTGTTGGGTTGTGCCAGTTCAGGACTAGCCTCCCTGGTTCTCTTCCCTCTACGCCTCCTCCTATCTGTCACCCAGCTGACTGCCTGCTCCCCCTGCTCTTCCGTAGCACCATCCGCCCCCGCCTCTACCCCAGCGAGTGCCTGCTCAGTGAGCACCAAACTCCTTTCCATGATGTCAATGCCTCAGTGTTGCCAGTTGCCCATTTAGATCCAGGATTTGGGCTTCTAAATGTGCCACGTGCACGCATCTTGTGCAACAGTCTGCACCCTCGATCGGCTGATCAAGGACCGCATACATTGCACAAGTAGCACACTGGATGACATTGCCAGACATGGAGCTCATCCTAATGGGGATCTACAATTTACTTGTGGAAGTAGTGAAGATAGATTTGTTCACACTCCGCTCACGCGCTGGCCCCTTGCGCGCAGCGGCTCACACTTACACTAGGTACACAGAAAACAAACACTTAAATTCACACACACAGAAGATACTTATCGGCTCCTGTTGCAGCTCCTCCACAGTGACGTCACCTGCTCTCCCGGCGGCCGCTCACTCCACCTGTCACTCTGCCCTGCTGCTGCTGCTCCGGGACCCGCTCCGCTTCTGCACTCCTCCTGCCGACTCTTCCTCGGACTCCTGTCACCTCCGGGCGCCGGTATCGGCTCCTCCGCTGGTCGGATGCCCCCTTCTGCCCTTCAGACCCCCGCTCGTGCCTCTGCCTCGGCGCGCTGCTCCTGGCGTCTGACGTCACTTCCGACCTCCTTAACCTACCAAATGAAGTAAGCTCTAGGCTGGACCTGGGAGAGTCTATTGATCTCGTATATCTGGACTTCTCTAAAGCCTTTGACACCGTGCCGCATATAATAGGCTAATATACAAAATGAGGAGCTCGGACTGGGCGAAAATGTGTGTAATTGGGTAAAGAATTGGCTCAATGATAGAAAGCAGAGGATGGTAATAAATGGCTCATACTCTGATTGGACCACAGTCGCTAGCGGGGTGCCACAGGGCTCAGTACTAGGCCCCACTCTGTACAATATATTTATTAATGACCTGATAGGGGGGCTGCACAGTAAAATATCAATATTTGCAGATGATACAAAACTATACAATATAATTAATGCAACGGAGGACAACGTGCGGCTACAAACGGACCGAGATAAGCTGGGGGCTTGGGCAGGAAAATGGTGAATGAAGTTCAATGTTGATAAATGTAAGGTTCTGCACATGGGCAGGAGAAATGGATGTCAACAATATGACACTCTACGTGTAGAGCAAGCATGTCCTGCTTTGGAGGTGATGTGTTCAGATGCATCGATTGCTGGACACATGGGACCCCTTCTGTTTGCTGGGAGGCAGGGAGCTCAGTGACACAGGTCTGCAAGATGGTGTCTGGTCCATGCGGTTTGTAGTCCTTGAGCTCCAACATTGCTGGTGGTCTGAGGTGGTCACTTCCTGGGATCATCATGTAGGATGATAGATGTGGCCTGTCAGAGGTATGTGTGCCGATAGGGTCTGCATGGGATTGGGCTGAGGGCGGAGGTAGTGTTGATTTCAGCAAATCCGTAGATCATGCAGGGAGATGATGCATGGTTCGTAATCCGGATTATGCAGATTCCAGGCAGACCATTTCCTTGATGCAGCCCTCCCAGACACCCTGCTACCAGACGTTACATTTCTGTTTCTTATCTATTATGGACATTCATGCCATCGGCAGAATTAATATATTTTAAATCCAGTTTAATTAAGTTAACCAATGTTTATCTTTTTTGAACAGCCATATGTTGAAATATGTATGAAACACCGAAACAGATTTGAAGCAAAGAAGTACATGGCACGTGTGAGCCCGGAGCAGCGGGTAAAAGCCCTTCTTTTAATTGGGTAAGGCGGTATGACATGTCTATTATGTGTTATTTGTGATAGAAAATGTTTATGCATTATTAGATTGAAATGTAAAGCGCAGTAAGGCCTCCCTCACACAGGGCGTTTGCAGAAACGCAGCGTTTACTGCAGATTCCGCCCCGTTTCAGCAGCACTGGCATACTGTATGCCAGCGTTTTGGCTGCGTTTTCAGCTCGGCTGAAAACGCAGCCAAGAATGCTGAAAAGAAAAAAAAAACTAAATACTCACCTAGCCGCTGCAGTCCGGGTCACGGCCGCTGCTCTCTGCCGCTGATCCGGGCTCCCTCTGCACTCAGAAGTCTATTGCCGGCAATAGAGTGCTGTGATTGGTTGTCGGCGCTTGCTCGATGCCCAATCACATCCCTTCATTGACTGTCTCAGCCAATCAGAGCTTGCCGGCGCTGATTGGCTGAGATTGACTGTCTCAGCCAATCAGAGCTTGCCGGCGCTGATTGGCTGAGACAGTCAATGAAGGGCTGTGATTGGGCGCCGACAACCAATCACAGCACTCTATTGCCGGAGCCGGGGTTTTCAAACCTGGCCTCCGTCAATAGACTTCTGAGTGCAGAGGAAGCCCGGATCAGCGGCAGAGAGCAGCGGCCCGGACTGCAGCGGCTAGGTGAGTATTGCTTTCTTTTTTTCTCTCCACCTAACACGGACTGATTTTCGGGGTGAGGGCTTCTATTGCAAGCCCTCACCCCGAAAATCGGCGAGCGGTTAACGCTGCCAAAAACGCGGCACCAAGTGTTGCTGCGTTTTCAGTAGTGCTGAAACTGCTGCCCATTCATTTCAATGGGCGACACAGGGCTGAAAACGGCCCAAAATAGAACATGCATCGCTGTCAAAGCGCAGCGTTGGGAGGCGCTGCGTTATCAGCCCTGTGTGAGCAGCTCCATTGAAATGAATGGGAGTGTTGTACAGCGTTTAGCGCTAGGCTGAAAAGGCAGCGCTAAACGCTGTATAAAACGCCGTGTGTGAGGGTGGTCTAAAGTGTGGAGCCGGTCTGATGTTACCTGTCCAAGAAGAAGAAGAGAAGGCAAGGGGGTAAAAAGCAAACTCCGATCATGGGGGGAGAAGATCCTTTACTTCCTCCAAACTCGACTGTCTGTCATAGATGCAGAGGAATCCTGATTGGCGCTAGCCCCGGATTATGTGTGTAACGCCTTCAATGGCACCAGAAAGTATATATAATATATAGTGAGGAAGTCGCCAAAGTGCTGCCAATCCAGAAAATATGCCTAAATGGTGTAAATGTCCAATTTAGACAATTTGAGACAAATGGGAAACTTCCATCTTCTCTGTTATTAAAGGGGTTGTCCCGCGAAAGCAAGTGGGGTATACACTTCTGTATGGCCATATTAATGCACTGTGTAATGTACATCGTGCATTAAATATGAGCCATACAGAAGTTATTCACTTACCTGTTCCGTTGCTGGCGTCCCCGTCTCCATGGTGCCGTCTAATTTTCAGCGTCTAATCGCCCGATTAGACGCGCTTGCGCAGTCCGGTCTTCTTCTTTTCTGAATGGGGCCGCTCGTGCCGGAGAGCGGCTCCTCGTAGCTCCGCCCCGTCACGTGCCGATTCCAGCCAAGCAGGAGGCTGGAATCGGCAATGGACCGCACAGAAGCCCTGCGGTCCACCGAGGGAGAAGATCCCGGCGGCCATCTTCAACAGGTAAGTAAGAAGTCACCGGAGCACGGGGATTCAGGTAAGCGCTGTGCGTTTTTTTTTTTAAGTCCCTGCATCGGGTTTGTCTCGCGCCGAACGGGGGGGGGGGCTGTTGAAAAAAAAAAAAAAAACAGTTTCGGCGCGGGACAACCCCTTTAACATAACCCAGCCGAAAGAACACATTTCGGGGTAGATAATCCCTTCCTCAGCCTAACTTGGGGGCACACTGTTTGGTAAAAGATAGAAGCCATGAGAGTGACTCCAGAGAGAAATGTCAGATGCTAGAAGATAGCGGGCATAATCAACAGTGCGCCCCCAGCTGGGCTGAGGAAGGGATTACCTACCTTGAAGCGCCTACTTTCCGCTGGGTTATGCTAAGAGAAGTTGGACTTTAGAGAATTTGTAATCAAAGCAGTAAATTGGAAACTTGTGCCGTTACCAGTTTTTTTACTTGCATTTGAAATATCTCCGATTTTTAGTGTCTAGAAATATCCCGTTCCTCTGAATCTTCTAGCTAGCGGGTAAGCTGATCCCCGCAATACAAACCTAGCGGGCTAGGTAAAGGCATTGTGCAAAGAAGCGGAGTCTGCTATTGTGTACGACGAAGCTACATCTTTAGGGTGTATTCAAACAAACTATTCTGTCTGACTGTGATATGGATAGAACTCACAGATGGAAAGAACCTGTTATTTTCAATGTGTTACTTCATGTAAGCTGCTGTTCTCAGATTTGTGGGTGATCCCGTTCCAGAATTGGCCCAAAAAAATCATATCGCACTCGCAAATAAATGCGACTTTCGTGCAAGTGTGATGCATTTTTTTAATTTTTACTATTAAAACATGCAATATTCACACATGTGAAAATCATCACATGTGCAGCAGTGCATTCTTCTTCCAAAACCCATCACAAGAGCAGATGTAATAGTGTGTTATTGCCCTCCCTCCTGTTGTATACTACCTTATTCTACACTTACACAAAATGGAACAACATTTAAAGTGTACCTGAGTTTTCAATAAGATTTCTAAAATACCCCGGGTTGTTCTTATCCCCCATTTGCTGCTGTTTGCACCATGCTTCATGTCTGTAAGTTGTAATTCTCAGGTGTCTTCCCCATTTTTCTCCTTTTCTGCTGTTTGCTATCCAATTTCATGGAGGGAGCGTGTAGCAAGACCAGCATTCTGCTAGTAGTTCACTGTCCTGCACTTCCTTGCCCTGTCTTCCAATGCTGCATTGAACTGTCTCTGGTCCAATCAGCAGGGAGGCAGTATTTAACCCCTTAACGACTGCCCCATCGGGATTCTACGTCCTCAGAAACTGGGCTTTAATCCTAGAGGACGTAGTTTTATGCATCCTCTTAGGATTAATGCCCACTTGCCTGAGGACGTGACAGCTCCATGCTGTCGGTGCCCGCAGGTAGCCGACAGCATGGAGCTGTCATCCCAGGATGCGGGCAGTCCCCCCTGTCATTGCGATTGGTGCTATCCAATGGATAGCGCCAATCGCAATAAAGTAAACAAAACAGTGTAAAAAAGTAGTAATTCAGCTGCCCTGATGGATCGGATCCATCAGGGCAGCTGAAAATACTCACCAGGCTTGTCCGCGGTGTCCCCCAAAGATCGGGTCCTCCCGGACCCGCCGCCGGCCTTCTGCGCATGCGCGCCAGACGATGACGTCAGGCGCATGCGCAGAAGCCCGGGAGCCCCCAGCAAATTTGAAATCTCCTGGCTCCCGGCTCCTGAAGGTAGCCGGGAACCACGAGGTGTAACCGGGGACCGCTGTGAGCGGTCGTCGGGCACGCGATCGCCGCTATCCATTGAATAGCAGCGATCACGAAAAAGTTAACAAAAGTAAAAAAAAAAAAGTCAGTTTCACCTCCCCTCATGGATCGGATCCATGAGGGGAGGTGAAAATACTCACCTAAGTCGTCCCCGATGTCCCGGGACCCGAAGTTCCCGTCTGCGCATGCGCGCCCGATGATTGACGTCGGGCGCATGCACAGAGGGGCTCGAGCCACGGGAAATTTAAAATCCCTCTGCTCCTGGCTGCCATGTGTAGCCAGGAGCAGAGGGAAGTCACTGGGGACATGATCACTGTCATCCAATGGATGACAGTGATCATGTAAAGTAAAAAAAAAGTGTAAAAAGTTTTTAAAAAGTTTAAAAAAGTTAAAAAAGCTTGCGTTTCATCTCCCCCCACGGATCATATCTGTAAGGGAGGATGAAATGACGTACCTAAGGCCCATGGATTTATTCGCGGACCTTACCCCAGCTTCTGCGCACGCGGCCGTCGCCAAAATGGCAGGCGCATGCGCAAAAGCCGTGGATTGCCAGGATAATTTAAAATCTCCCTGCTCCTGGCTACAAAACTTAGCCGAGAGCCTGGAGATTTCACGGGGGGGGCCGCGGTGAGCGGTTCATGGTCACGTGTTCGCCGTTATCTAATCGATAATGACGATCACATAAAAGTAAAAAAAAGGTGAAGGTTCATCTCCCCTCACCGATGCGATCGGTGAGAGGAGATGAAACTTTTTACCAGAGGCCTCCGTATTTGCACCCCGACACGATCCTCATCTGTGAACTTACCCGGATTCTGCACATGCGACCGCCGGCAAAATACCGGACACATGCGCAGGAGGCGGGGAGCCCAGGAAACTTAAAATCTCCTTGCTCCCAGCGACCAACGGTCGCCGAGAGCCTGGAGCAGTGACGGGTGGCCTCGTTGAGTGGTCGCCGGTCACGTGAAAAAAAGGTAGCGATCTACCTTTGGCCGGCCTCACATGACCGGATAGGAATTACGGGTTCCGCATGCGTCTGATCCGCGGTAATACGCAGATCAATCGCATTGGATTACACAATTTCGCTCACATTAGCGGGTTGGAATTACGTAATCTACTTGCAGAAAAGAGAACGCAGCAGGTTCTATTTTACCGCGGATATCCGCAACACAGCCCATTGTGCTCCATGGTAGTGGATATACCCGCTGCCCATACGCAACTACCTTGTATACGGGCTGCGGGTACCCGTGTCATCGCTAAGCAACGGTGCGAGAAATACAAAAAAAAATAAATATATATATATATATATATATACTGCGCATGACCGCCTGTGTGAGTAGGCAGTTTTGCGCAGTACATTACGCGGCCGTACGCAGGGTCACAGCTGGGCTCACAGGTGGGATCCGCTGCGGGCCTCCACAAGCGGAGTCCACCTACGGCTGCGTGAGCCCGGCGTTATTCAGACCGCTACCTGTGATACGTATTTTACAAGAAGCCCCGGGAACGCTTGCCTTCCTGCAGTTCCAGGAGCACCTTGTTGAGCGTCTTCTGTGCGAGACCGCCGCACCTCAGCAAGCTTACGGAGACTCACAGAGCGCCACTTTTTACACCCCATACCTGCTACCGAGGTCACTAAATACCCCCAAAAATCATGATAGGAGGGGGGATACACTGTTTTATTGCTCCATGTACCCATCCCAACCAGCCTTCGTGATTACCCCTGTCTTTGGAAATACAACACAGTTCACATTATTACTTTTATCTAAGATTTGGGGAACGCCGAAAAGGGAACGGAGGGGGGGATTTTTAGGGAGTCAATTTTTATTCCGTACAAATGAACAATGGGGCCTGGAATTTATTCAGTTGTGCCCTGCAATCCAACCGGTGTTCCCTCCATTACAGGCCTTGCCATGTTTCCTTTAAGTAGATTAGGGCCACAATGGGTATGTTTCTGAACACGGGACAAACGGGGGGATCCATTTTGGGGTGAAGGTCTTCATTCATGTGTGTGCTGTACAAAAAAAAGTTTTTAAATTGACAAAATTGCCAAAAAAACGAAAATCATATTTTTTTCCTTTTGTTTTGCTTGAATTCATTCAAAAACTGTGGGGTCAAAATGGTCAGTACACCCCTAGATAAATTCGTTAAGGGGTCTAGTTTTCAAAATGGGTCATTTGTGGGGGTACTCTTTGGTTTTGGCCGCTCAAGAGCTCTACAAAAGTGCTATCGGGCCTAAAACGCCTTCAAGGAAAATCTGTTCTTAAAGCCACCGACTACTCCTTTCGTTTTGGGCCCCATTGTGCATCCAGACATAAGATTTGGGCCACAATGGGTATGTTTCTGAACACGGGAGAAACGGGGGTATCCATTTTGGGGTGTAAATCCTCATTTTCCTGGGCACTAAAGGAAAAAAATGTCTTTAAAATGACATATTTGCAAAAATATGAAATTTTATTTTTTCTCCTCTAAATTGAATTAATTCCTGAAAAAAACTGGTGGGGTCAAAATACTCATGACCCCCCTCAGTGAATACATTAAGGGGTGTAGTTTTTAAAATGGGGTCATTTGGGGGGGTATCTATTATTCTGACACTCATGAGCCTTTGCAAACTTGGCTTGGTGCAGGAAAACAAAGTGTTCCTCAAAATGCTGAAAAGTAATGTCAAATTTGCACGTCATCTAAATGGTTAAAAAAAACACAAGTTTTTCAAGTGTGCATTCAGAATAAAGTAAACAGATGGAAATACATATCTTATCAAAATATTTGTACAGTATCTTTGGACATATTTGAGATTACAGTTGAAAATGTGGAAAAAATGAATTTTTTTCAAAATTTTTCCAATATTGGTACTTTTAATAAATATACACAAATTATATTGGTCTCTTTTTACCACCTAAATGAAGTACAACATGTGGCGAAAAAACAATGTCAGAATCACTTGGATATGTAAAGCCTTTACGGAGTTATGCCACGTTGAACGACGCATGTCAGATTTCCAAAATTCGGCTCCGTCACTAAGGCGCAAACAGGCTTCGTCACTAAGGGGTTAAATGTCCACCCCTCTGCTTTCCCAGGATGATCAGGCATTTAGAGACATTTTTGCCAAACGGTAAAGCCACTATAATGTCCGCACACACAGCCACATGCTGTAACAGAAGATGCAGATCTGCAAGTGCATTGGAGCTGTCTGTGACAATAGCTCTTCCTTTCCTGACCCACCACCCTGCTTCCGCTCACTAGGATTTAAATGTCCATTTGTTATTTATATGATATTGCCTAACGAGGCTGCCTGCCCTCGGCAGTGAAACGTGTGAGCTGCAGTTTTCATATATTGCAATAAAGTATCTTCTTATTTAAAAGTCTTCCGGATTGGTGCCATGGTTACTAATTCCATCTGTGTCCTTGTAACTAGTGAAGCTCTCTACCTAATAACAAGCAGTGGCTTGCAGAGAAGCTGGGAGACCCCCTAGAGTCAGCCCCTTCAAATGTGATTAACATTTGATATAAACCAATATTTTGTAATGTGAGTATATTACAGAAATGCTGAGACACAAGTCGGTAGATGAGCAGCAGTTGGCTAAAAAGTTACTGGCCCTTTAACACGTTCAGCATGGAACATCAATGCATATTGCTGGTTTAGACAAAATATTTGGCCTTCAACTGTGCAAGTACAAATTAGCATAATTCAAGATGACATGAATGAGATGTCTGAAAAGTTTGTGCCCCTTTCAATTTGCAAATGATGCAAACCACGTCTGGCACCGCACCATGTAAGGCACTTACTCTACTCTTCATGAAAGACTGGTACGGTCCACATCCAGATATTACTGCATTATACCCGACTCCCCAACAGTCTGGGCATGTACAATGCTCTGCTAGATCCTGCCATGTATGCCATCTTTCTGTCATGTGGATGCGGCTTGTATTGTGCAGCGCCTCACGCTCCTTGCATTGTTTGCCGCATGTAGGTGTGCAATAAGGTCGTTATTTCTCTATCGCATACAAGTATTGGTTGTTGAGCCGCAGCGGCTGCTTTGCCCATAACTTTTCCTAAAGTGTTGTTCTACACGATCCTGTATATGCCAGCAGTAGATAAGAGGGATCACTTATGGTTTTTCCTGTTACAGAGAGTTGGATCAGGCTGCAGAAGCTGCAATCGAACATAAAAATGAGAATGAAATGAACATGGTCCTGGCCAAGTGCTCCGCAGTCACCGATTCGTCTGCAGCCGACAAGATTGAGCGTGCCAAGGCAACACTACTGAAGAAATAGTCCATCCTCCTAAGGAAAAGCCCAGTCATCTCGTGGTACAAAGTGCCAAGACACATCCTGTATAAACACATCACTGTTTCCTTCTAAGGGTGCGTTCCCACGAACGTATATCGGCTCGGTTTTCACGCCGAGCCGATATACGTTGTCCTCGTGTGCAGAGGGGGGAGGCTGGAAGAGCCCAGGAGCAGGAACTGAGCTCCCGCCCCCTCTCCACTATTTGCAATGAGAGGAGTTGGAACGGGGGCGGGGCTAAGTTCCGGGAATTGGCTCCGCCCCCGTTCCGCCTCTCCCCATTGCAAATAGTGCAGAGGGGCGGAGAGGAGGCAGAGAGGGGGCGGGAGCTGAGTTTCTGCTCCTGGGCTCTTCCAGCCTCCCCCCTCTGCACACGAGGACAACGTATATCGGCTCGGCGTGAAAACCGAGCCGATATACGTTCGTGGGAACGCACCCTAATACCCTGTAATGTATTGGTCTGCATATTCCCCTCTGATGGACTCCTTCCCAGCTGTCCCTGGCATTGTGTATGTCGAGATGGGGACAGATGGGGTCACCTTACCTGCAGTCTCCCATTACAGGTGGAGAGACGCCTGAATGATTGCCTGCACTGGTCTTAACTAAAACAGGATATGCGCCTCGTTCTTGTGTATATAACCGTGTAATATATTAAACATACCCTATTAAGCATCAAATGGGTTTTTCTTGCTAAAAATATTGATTTTTTTTCACTTAAACTTAAGTCATTACCTCCAAGGACAAATTCTCCTAATAAGAGCAAACTGTGTCTTTCGAACAGCCGTAGACATAACAAGAGTTCATTAAGCTCCAGGAGAAATTTTGGACCTGAGTTCCAGCCAGAGCTTCTTGTTTAGATGCCCAGGCTCCAGTGGCATTGCTCTATAAACGACTAGCAAGGCAATCTCTAATTTTGAGTCCTTTTCTGTTTGAATTTTCTTCTCCATGCAGCCCAGACCACCATGACTTCTTTCAGCCATGATTCATGTAAGTTTGTGTTATCACAATAAACATTTATGTAATGAAACAGAATCAGAAATGGCTTCATTTTGCATAAGGCCTAATAAAAGTGAAAAATACAAATATGTAAAATGTCGTCCTATTAAGTAGCAGGTCCATGTCTGTTACATCTCACAAGGAGGTGAGCCTAACGTTACTCACATGAATTATGGCAAACTGAAACACTGATGTCTATAAATACTATAAATGACATCAGTAACAAACAAAAAAAAAAACCCACTGCGACCCACGCTTGCTTACCACAGGGATTCCAGAAGTAGCTAAATTACTCATATTAGTGAAGTCCTGATAAAAAAAAAAAGAGCGAGAAGAGGAAGAGCGGGAGGGGGACCGGGGCCTAAGCAGTCAAGAAGCCGTCTCATCACGCAGAATGCAGCGAGTCTGCAGAAGCAGAACAGGACAAGTAAAATGTGTACAGCTACCATACTTTATCCAAGGGGGGCCAACTTGATTCAAACCTCTCTAAGGGTGCATTCACACGAACGTATATCTGCTCGGTTTTCATGCTGAGCCGATATACATTGTCCTCGTGTGCAGAGGGGGGAGGATGGAAGAGCCAGGGCCAGGAACTGAGCTCTCGCCCCCTCTGCCTCCTCTCCGCCCCTCTGCACTATTTGCAATGGGGAGAGGCGGGATAGGGGCGGGGCTAAGTTCCGGGAATTAGCCCCACCCTCTCTCATTGCAAATAGTGCAGAGGAAGCGGAGAGGAGGCAGAGAGGGGGCGGGAGCTCAGTTCCTGCTCCTGGGCTCTTCCAGCCTCCCCCCCCCCCTCCCTGCACATGAGGACAACGTATATTGGCTCGGCGTGAAAACTGAGCTGATATACGTTCGTGTGAATGCACCCTAAGGCTGACTTTCCATGGCCGTGACGGAATATTACTAGTGCTATTCCACTGCGGGTGAGCAGGGGGTGAACTGACAGGTTTCCCTGATGAGTCTATCTGATGGATAGGCTCATCGCAGCAGGCAGTCGTGATGTGAATCCCGTGAGCTGCGTTTTTGAACACAGTAACTACGATCGACATAGTTAATGCACCCCATCTTTGCGATTGGGTGAATTGAAAAACATGAAAACGCTGTTTATGAGTGCAGTTCTGCGAGGCCCCATTGAAATCAATGGGAGCATTGTACCAAGATTAGCATGGTGTTAAAAAAAAAGCGCATGTGTGAGCGGCCTACGAGCGTGTGCGGAAACAGATGGGATAGGGTCATGTGTCCCACGGAATGTAAAGTGATATTCTGCTCTGACCTCTTCCTTCTCAGTCTGTGCGACATTCATCTTGCCTCTTACAAGAAATCTATCATCTGATGTGTGGCCTGTTATGGGTGGTGGGGACGGACGGACTGTGTAATCCGCTAGCAGAAAATAGAAAGCAGCATGTTCTATTGTACCGCAGACATCCATGTGCCCATGCATGGGCTGCGGGTCCCTGCATCATTGCTAAGTGACGGCGCGGGTACTGTGCATGACCGGCATATGCAGAAACATGGCCAGCCTCCCAGCGGATCCCGCGTACCGCCGTGTGAGCCCCGCCTTACAATCAGCATTGGCTCCCAGGTCTCTAGATCTTGACCAACGTTTGTCACAAGCGCACCGGGAGCCTCGGCTCGGCCCACACTGGTGATGTAGAAGTAACGGACAATGAAACTCATTAGAAAACCTTATTTTAATGACTTTTATAAAGTGCCGTGTGCAATCATCCGCTATCAATTCATACAAAGGCTTTGCTTTAACAGTAAATTTATGACATGGAGAACAGCAACGAATCTTAAGGTAAATGCGGTCCTTGTAAAAGTCCTAAGTCCACCCGGAATACAAATATACAGAACATTCTAACTCCAGTGTTTGGTAGATCTTCTCTTGTCCATCTTTGAGGGTGAAGACTTTACAACATGGGGAACAAGTCTGTAAGGAACAGAAATACATTGTTCAGTAACTAGTGAGCGATTACCACATAACACTACATTCCGCTACCAGAGGCCCTGGGACGCACCTAGCGGGACAACCGAGGGGCCTGGGACGCACCTAGCGGGACAACCGAGGGGCCTGGGACGCACCTAGCGGGGCTACATGTAGGCTGAACCCATCTGTACATTAGATCCAATGGTTGGGATATACACTGCATTGGGAGCAGCCGGCACGGGACAGCGGGTGATCAGTAGTACACTGCCCTGTGACAATGTGCTGACCTCTTCTCTGTGCAGCAGAAGGCAACATTCGGCAGTCATGGGTAAATATGTAACTCGAGTGACTGACCGCACACAGATTGTTGGCAGTCCTTAACCGCTGTATCAAGACTGGTTGAACCATGGCCATCCATCCAACAGAAGCTATGGGTGGTTCAGGGTACCTCTGGTATCTCAGCAACAATCTGCCACAATGGATGAACAGTGGGGAGTTGAGACAAGTTTGCTTAACGACCATATGACATACCTTGCATCAACTGCGGTTCAATAGTCCCTGATGGCCCTGTGTCATCACCAACAATACTGCGAAAGAAGTCACACGGCAGAAGGTTGTCTGGAGTGACGATTCCCGTTTCCTGCTGCACCACACAGATGGCCGGGTACACATCTGGTGTAAACAGCAGGAAGCCGTGTCTCTTGGCGTACTGTTGGGGTTCAGTAGGCCATTTGTGGCTGTCATGGTCTGCGGAGCATTTTCCTTGACTTGGCCCAGAACCGTTGGTCGGCATACCACAATCCTTGAATGGTAAACACTACGGAGACCCTTGAGCTGACCATTTTCACCCATATCTTCAAGAAGTCTTCCTTGACCACAGCACCATCTTTCAACAGGACAACACTCCTTGTCATCAAGCTCCGATCACTAGAGAGTGGCTGTAGGAACAAGGCAATGAACTCTCCAGCCTGCTTGGGTCTCCAAACTCACCGGACTGTAACCCCCATTGAAAGTGGTACATGGAGTGGTTTCTCTGTCTGACTACGGTTGTCTGCACACATTTAAACCCCTTAATTTTAAAGAGGTTTTCCAGGCAGAGTCGGCAGTCGGTGCTGGGATACACCGGGGTCGGAGTGGAAGCCGCTGCTCTGACCTAAATTAAACTTTATTAACCTTTTTTAAAACTCTGTTTTTAGTCCATGTAGTGGACTTGAAGATGTGATAGTTCAGGCATATGCCACAATACTACTAAGCCTATGACAGCAGCCTGTTAGATTCTACGGGAGGCGGGGTCCAATAGGCCGAGTTAAGGCCCATTTAGACACAATAATTACTGCTAAAAATCTGCTCAAAAGCCATCTTTTGAGCAATATTAGTTTGTCTAAATGGGCCCATCTTTCAGTTTTCTGCCAAACAACTGTCTTCAGTCCAGCAGAACAGCTGATAAGACGGACCGCACGCTGTGTTCTGCCCGCCGAGAGCTGATTACAGCTGATAACATATCAGCTATCAGCTCCTCTGGCTGAACAAAGGGAATGCGATCATCTTTGCAGTGTAAATGGGGCTTTAGATGGCAAACACAGATGTCTGTCAGGCTACCGTAGTCTGACATGTGAACCCATTGTTTTTTTGCAATCGCACTGCAGGGTGCTGATGAATGAGAGAAGGAGCCCCCTTTCCTCTGCCATCTGCTTACATGCTGCAGTTACTATTGGGGCATGTAAGGGGTTAAACTGCCAGGATCTGAGGTTTCTCTGCTACTGATGGTTACAGCAGGAGTCCGGCTGTCAGTAATCAGCCAAGCTGCCAACTTAAAAAGATGGATGTGCAGGTTTAACCCCTTGAGTGGCAGGTTTCCTACCACCCTGTCGTGCCCACCAGGGCAGGTTTTTTAAAATGGTCTAATCATTGAATTTCAACTAATTTTGCAGTTGTGTCCCAAGAGCCATAACTTTTTCATTTTTCCATTGACATGGCCGTATGAGGGCTTGTTTTTTGCGGGACAAGTTGTGATTTTTTTTAAACGGGGGAGGAAAAAAAGAAATGGGGAAAAAAGAAAAAAAGGGGCCATGTCATTAAGGGGTTAAATAATGTATTAACTTCCTTCTCTGGGTCATTACGACGCATGGATACCACATGTGTGATTGTATTTTTGATTTTTTACAGTAAAGGGAGACAAGTGTTTTTATTATTTTTTTACTTTTTTTTTTTTTGTCCCTTTAGGGGACTTCCACAGGGACCCATCAGGACCCCTGATCACATTCCGGGGGTCCGATGGTGACAGCCCTTTACATGCTGCAGTGACAGCCCTTTACATGCTGCAGTCACATAGACTGCAGCATGTAAAGGGTTAACACAGCAGAGATCGGACGTTTTCTCTGATCTCTGCTGTAAGAGCTGGTACCTAGCTGTCCTCCCACAGCCAAGCACCAAGCTCTCCCTGCCACAGAGACCATCAGCTTGCTTCTGACAAGCCGATGGTCTCTATGGCAACCTGTAAACAAAGCAGGAGATTGCCGGCATATCGGCAATATCTTCTGCTGGTTTTTCAAAGCCCTTGCTTTGTTCTCTGTGGGTCTGTGCAGGCAGAGCACACTGTCACAGCTTGTGGCATTGTGCTCTGCAGCTCCCATAGTGATACATAGCCCGGAAATCTTCCGGGCTATGTCACTATGAGCAGTGGAGCTCGTCCCGGAAAATTTCCGGGCGTGCCACTCAAGGGGTTAAAGGTCATTAGTGACAGCCCTAAAAAAGCTTACTGGCCATCACTAAGGGCCTAAATTATAGAATAGCTTATCCTTAGGCCTATTTCAGACGGGCAACAGTGATGTAGCTGCTACAAAATTGCGGCAATATCACA
Source organism: Eleutherodactylus coqui (assembly GCA_035609135.1). NCBI lineage: Eukaryota > Metazoa > Chordata > Amphibia > Anura > Eleutherodactylidae > Eleutherodactylus > Eleutherodactylus coqui. Next base: position 208,885,151 of record CM069412.1, on the reverse strand, counting down.
GCCTTGTTCTTGCAATTTTGTAGCGTCAGCGATGCTTTTTTTTTTTTTTTAAGAATAGTCTCGCATTGCCGCCGCAATAAAATTGCATGATTTTTTTATCGCGAAAGTCAATAGGAGTTTTTAATGTTAAAGTCGCATTGCGTGAAAATCACAAGTTTGTGCGATGCGGTAAACACCAAGGCTCCATAGGGAAACATGGGAGATAACATAGCACCCCACAGAAAGACGGCTCACAACATCGCAGCAGTGAAAAAAATCGTTGGGAAGCATGCGCTTCGCCAGAAAATCACGTGATTTTGTAGCCCGTGTGAAAACAGTCTTAGGCTGGATTCACACGGGGGAATCGGTGGTTTTACATTCGCCTGCCGGTGACGTAAAAAAACCACATGAACAGGCATACAAATCTAATGATTGTGTGCCCGTTCAGACAGCCCTGGCCCGGCACATATATACCAAGTCTGCAATGTCTTTAGGCAGGGGGAGACAGTTTAGCTCAGCTAAGCTGTCTCCCCCCTTCCCTTCCTGTCTCTCGGCAAGGGGAGGGGCAGGACAGGAGCTAGTGTACTAAACAGCAATTGGAGGGGGGCAGAGCTTAGCTCCACCCCCATCCCGCCTCCGCCCATTGCAAGCAGCAGGCAAGGGGTGGAGAGGAGCAAGGAAGGGGGTGTGAGTTTAGCAGTCACAATGCTAAACTCCCTCCCACGTTCTCTTCTCCAGCCGTGGTCATAGGCTCTCATAGGAGTCTATGCAATTGCCACCGGCATAAAAGCGCCCAGCTGAAGTGCATCATCTTGACAGGCCATGGAAACACGCCCATGTGCACCAATGCACTGTAAACCAATGCAGAGGGGCAGCGTATATCAGCCGAGTGTGAAAACCTGGCTAATATACGCCTGTGTAAATCCAGTCTTATATACAGAGACGGAGTAGAATGACATATAAAGACATATATTGTCCTTTAACCCTTTCCAATCCACCGTCTGATGTCTAAAGACATTCTGATTAAAGGCTGTACAGCTTCCGATGTTGGAAGACGTCCGCCTGGGTATTCTTACTGTATATTACTGAACGCTCTGTTGTCAGGGGCCTCTCTAGCATGTCCAATACCTCAGTACTGGCTCTAGCCAGCAGGTGGCGCCATTGTATAATCGCAGAAAGAGAAAACCCCCTAGGGAACCCTGAATCCAAAATTGGATTGCAGAGGGTTACATATTTTTTTTCTATGTTTAACTTCAAAGATCACAAACAGTATAAATATATTTCAATTTGAGCAACTTACAAGTGACGATCTGCATCCGCTATCCGGCGACTTGTTTAGTTCCGTCACTGGGGAGGACCAGGCTGTCCAGCTGATGGCGGTTCCCAGTCTTAACCAGCCATTCGTTGAATTTCTTTTCAACAAGTGCCTGGAAATGCTTCTGCTGCTCCCTGCGAAGAGAAAGGCACAAACACAGAACATGAGCCCTCGCCTCACCCCATTACATGGGGCACGGGCTCCTCCGACCATGGGTGAAGCGAGTGGGGTGCCGTAACACCCGATGAGGAGGTGGGTCAACTGGCATGGGTTTCCCATCTCAGCCATGAAGAGGAGCCCCTGTGGGGGTGCGGGGAGGAGTTGTATTTTTCATTACCATTTAAGGTACAGCATAATGGAACCACTTTGGTAAGGGGGGGGGGGGGTTTGTTTTTACGTTGCTCACAGGGCAGTAAGGATCGGGGTCTGCAGGTTTACAGCGATACCAGATCTGTGTTTTTGTGCAGTAGTCATACTGGAGGTCAAAGGGTTTTATGTCCTTTTAGTCCCCACAGGCGGCCTGAACTGGCGATCACTTGATCGCTCCTGCAGTGTAATATAATGCCCCCCATGATGAGATTGCAAGGTGCTGTACAGTTGCTGTAGCAGCCTGGGGCCTTTTTAAAGGCCCCCCCAGGGCTACCATGGCTGGTTGCCATTGGCTGATAGACTGCGGTATAAGGTTCATGTCTCCTATAGGCCAAAAAAAAGTAAAAGCACAAGTTTAAAAAGTTTTATTAAATAAACGGCAGTAAAGGTTCACCCCCCCCCCCCCCCTATTTATAATAAATAATCAAAACAAAAAAATCCCAGAACACCTTTAGGTTTCGCTGCGTCCGGAAATGTCCGTTCCATCAGACACCTTTTAGGGATTTTACTGCCCTAATTTTTCAGATTCAGCTACCAAAACTATTTTTGTCGTGTTTTTTTTTAATATCTTTTTTTTCACAGATTTGTTTTTGTTTCAGTTTTAGGGGTAAAAAAACAAAAATAAAAACAATTATTTTTTTTTTATTTAAAAGTTGCGCAATTTTAAAATTATTTTTAAGCAAAAATAAAAAGTATAGGAATGGGTTCCTCTTTTTGTTTTAATATATAATTTGCATATGGTAGCGGTTGGCAGTGGGTGTAATATTACACCCGGCAGTCACATGATCACCAAATCGACTAGCACGTTTTCTCTCTCATCCAGTGCTATGCAGCCTGCCATCTTCACCTGCTTCTGCCTTCTTCTCTGGATCAGTCAGCACCTGACCCGCTCCTGGTACATGACAGCTACGGCCATGGATCAATGAAAGTTATGATATTTTTGAGAATGGGTAGGAAAAACCAAAAATGGAAAGAAAAAAAAATAATAATAATGACACAAAAAGACAATTGTACCTACCTGGTTAATTTAGCTTCCTTGACTGTCTTCTGCCACATCTGCACTTTCTGTTGTCTTTGATCCATGGATTTCTGGAAGGCGGGTGGAAGCCCTCCCGGGGTCTCCGTTGTGTCCCCCTCCATTTCAAATGGAACAACAAATGAGTAGAACTCCTGCGGTGACATGAGCCTCCATTCCTGGTTGTCGTTCTCCGTACTCAGCAGCTGCGGTTTGTCCCAGTAATTGGGCAAAGTGGCCAAACCAGTCTGCCCCATGTGATCTTCTAACATGGAATAATGGGTGTGAAAGGGGGCGAAGACAACTCCCTGATTCCCGGACAGTAACAGGGGCCGCGTGGGAGTAAGACTATGGAAGGTACAGCCCGTCGTGGACAGAAGCGACAGGCGCTGACACACGCCCATCACTTTTACGTGGTCGCACATTTGCACATGAAGGACAGTTTGCACCGGTCCCAGAATGATTGTGCTATTTCTACATTTTTCAATGGTGACACACCTAGAAATAAGAGATTGGGAGAGAATAACTGGCTGCCCGACCTCAGAATATCTATATACTGCTAGATTATGGAGACAAGAAGCAGCATGAATCAAGAAGTCACGTAACAACTATATAACACGACTACTAAACTCATCTACAAACAGACCAAACTGAAGATTAAAAGGGGTTGTCCCTCTTCTAGCCGTTTTTTAAGCAGGAAGCAAACAGCTCCATACACTGTACAGTGGCCCGGATTGGTACTGCAGGCTAAGACTTACTGAAGTAAATGGGACTCAGCCTGCAGTACCAATCCAAGGCACTGTAAAATGTACGGAGCTGATGGCTTCATGCAGCAAAACAGCGAGAAGCGGGACAACCACTTTGATCAAGACTTATACCAGAATACAGTAAGTGAAGAGCATCAGACATTTAAGTACCAACTTACAAATATACCATAAAATAGTAATGGAGAAAGGTCTTCCATGGGAAAATATTGCACCACTTCAGGATTGACCTATTTTGGGCCTTAAATGGGTTGTCTTGCTGCAGGAAACAGACAACTCTATACATTGCGCAGTGGCCCTAGTTGGTACTGCAGACAGTCTTATTGAAATGAATGAGACTTGGCCTGCAGTACCAACCACGGCCACTGCACAGCGAACAGAGCTGTCTGCTTCTTGGAGCAAAATAGCTGGAAGTGAGACAAAACCAACTATAGCATTAGAATGATCACCTTCCTGTCACATAGCTCTTTATAAAAGAGATTTGAAGAATCAATGTTTAACCGCTTAATGACACTAATTAAATTTTGGCACATAAGGACACACTGATTATTCGGCGATTTTCAACTCCACTTTTCAAAAGCGGAAACCTTAATTTTCAACTTGGCCATAATGTGGTTGTTTTTTGCGTGAAGTTGTAGTTTTAATTGGTACCATTTTTGTGTAAATATAATATGTGGTAAAACTTAATTGTTTTTGTTTACAGCATTAATCATGCAGCATTAATGACCTGATACATTTCCTCTGCGGGCGGCATGATGATTACGACAATGCCAAAAACTTCTCTTAAGTTTTTCCACTTTTGCACAAGAACATTTTATTTTGCATTGCTGCATTCAAAGTCTCTTACAGTTTTTTTTATTTCTCCATAGACGGAGCTCCGTGTGGGTTTGTTTTTGCGTGACGAGCTTTTATTGTACCATTTTGGGGTAGATACGGCTTTTTGACAATCCTTATTGCTTTCTTTGGAAGGTAAAAATTAACAAAAATAAGCAATTGCCTCTTCTAACACAATTTATCACCCCACAGTAATCACAGGCCACGGTGGCCCAGACATCAGGCCTGCAGTTACATGGAGGGCTGATGATGTCACAGAGGGAGGGCGCTCCACCACACGAGCTCCGCAACCTGTCCGACCTGCCGTTACAAAGGAGGCGAGGGACCGCTGTAGTCCTCTGCCAAGATTAACGAGTGACACCAGGAACGGGAACTTTTAACCTGATGGGATGGTCAGAATGTCTGATTCAATGAGGATGGGTCTCCATTCCTTGCTAAAAGTAGAATTTGGTTAGGGTCTGCAGTGAAGCGGCCCCCAGGGGACCATCTGTATACATGAGGTCATCTGTCCTAGGATTTTCATCTCCTTGCTTATTGCCAAGTCTCTTTTCCTTGTGAAGGTAGTTCTAGGCTGAATATTATCCTTTTCCATAGTATCAGGAAGAAATCCGTATCCAGATTTTGAGTCGAGGAGGACCCCCAAAAATACTCTCTGGGTTCCTTGGACAAGGTTAAGTTTCTGAAAATTAACCGTCCAGCCTTAGTTTGTGGAGGAGGTTCATTATTTGGATTAGGTGTATACCCATAGTTTCTGGAGTACTCGCCACTACTGGGAAGTCACTGAGATGAGGAACAATATTAATTCCCAATTCTCTTAGATGGGCTACCAGCTCCACTAGCACCTTGGCATATACTCTAGGAGCAGTGGAAATACCAAAGGGTAGGCAGATAAACTGAAAGTGGGGGATTTCTGAACCCAATCTGACTGCTAACCTAAGGTACTTTTGGTATATTGGGTCTATGGGATGTAGTACGCATCCTTTAGGTCAATTAGCGGAATGTTGATTTAATAGTTTGCATTTTGCATCTGCAATAAGCTGTATTTATTAGGAGACTTTACTTAATTATAATTATAAAAGGAACCAATAGGCTTGTTCATTAGGAATAATGGGGAATAGAAACCCCATCCCAGCTCTTCCTTGGGTACCGAAATAACCACCCCCATGGAGAACAGGATCTGGACACCAATTTCCCATCTAACCTGTAGTAGTGGGGATAGAACTGGAGTCGTTTACACCTCTTTCCCCCCAGAGAGTTTCAAATTCTACTTTGTATCCCGAATATGTTTGCTACTTGTCTCTAGCCATCCTGGGATGGGGATAGTCTTCCCCTCACTGGCCCCAAGTCATTGTCTGGATTCTGGTTTTGGGCTGACGAGGGAGTTTCTACCCTTTCCTCATTTTGGATAGGACCATCTCCCCAATTTACTTTTTACTGTTTCTTAAGTTGAAAGGAAAGGATCTTTAAAAATGGTCCGTCCTCCAGAAAGACTTTCTACCTGCAGCTTCCTCCAGAATGTTGCAGAGCTCAGGGCTGAACACATTCACCTTGAAAGGAGATCAAACATTTTATTCTTAGTGATTGTATCTCCAGAACCTGATTCTATCCACAGTCCCCACCAAGCAGAGTTGCCTAGAACAGAGTTTTTTAGACCTGAACCATACAGTCTCAGCAGAAGTATCTGCCAGGAACCAGGTGGCCATCTTGATTAATGACAAACAATTAGGTTTTCTCTTGGGGTTTTCTGGTTCAGGTGGTAGTCTAACTTATTAAGCCATATGAACATGGATGGAACAACAGAGGTAGCGGCAACATTTGTCTCGAGAGTGTAGAATGTCACCTCCCAAGATTTCTTAATATGGAAACAATTTTCTTATCTATGGGCTCTCTGAGTTGTGAGGAGTCTTCAAATGGCTGGGAGGTTTTCTTAACAACCTTTGCCACCTGTACCAATTTTAGGAATCTCCTCCCATATCTTGATATCCTCTGGAGGAAAAAAAAAAAAGTCCATCTTTAAACCCTCGGGAGATAGACGGTCTTTTCTCTGCCTGACTGCACTCGTCCATAATCAGCTGCTTTAATGCTTCATTTACAGGAAACACTATTCTACGATGGGATCTAAGACCCCCGGACATCTCGTCCTGAATGGACCTAGGTTGCTGAACCTCTTCCACTCTCATGGTGTCTTTCGTCACTTTCAGGAGTTCCTCTATGTCACTCGAGGAGAAATACTATTTGTTGTCCTCATGAATAATCAGAAGCCCCTCTTTGTCGGTTAGCTCCTTATCAGACGGGTCTTGAGGAGTCCTCAGAGTCCGAACAAGGAGGTTCTAGCACACGGGGTCTTTTGGTTGGTCTGGAGGGACAGAGGAGTAGTGGAAAGGCTTGAGATGGAGGCCTCTACTTCTTCTCGGACCATGCTTCTAATATCATTCAGCATGGTAGCCTGTTCATCTTTTACTCTTCTAGCAGTACACTCCACACAGTTGCTTTTTATAGTTTTCTTCACGTGTTTTTTTGGCACATGAAGTATCTTTTTTTTTTTAGTTTTGCTCTTGATATTAAGTCCGGACCTTTGAGTTTCTTTGTCACCCTAAAAAGACAAGAAACCCATTCACTGCTATACCAACAAATACAATATAGCCATTTGCCCAGGACGACCAGTCACAGATTGCTGGGTTTCTGCAACACCTTCATGGCCATACACGGCATTTATTGAGGCAAGTTAATAAAAAAAATAGATTATACCTACCCGATAATCGGGTTTCCAGTAGTCTCCACGACAGCACCAATTGAGATTGCCTCCTCCTGATAGGACAGGAACACACAGAGGTTAAAAGCTCCCCCCCTTCCCTCAGTGGATTCTAACGAATTGCCGAGGTAGGAGCTCAACTTAAATTTTTTCCTCTAACCGGGGTTTTTTTTTTTTTTTAATTATTATTATTATTATTAAAAAATTATATTATATTTTATAGTTTCTTTCTATCCATTTAGGGGGGGGGAGGTACGGGTGCTGCCGTGGAGACTACTGGAAACCCGATTATCGGGTAGGTATAATCTATTTTTTCCCCAGTCGTCTCCACGACAGCACCAATTGAGACGTACCAACTAAAGTTTATTAGGGTGGGATTGCTGCCGAGAGGACTTTGCGGCACGAAGGCCATGTCCTCGTCCTGCTGCACTTTTACCCTATAGTGTTTAATGAACGTGTGGGGCTTCTTCCAGACTGCGGCTTTGCATATCTGCTTGACCGAGGCTGAGCTATGTTCGGCCCATGAGGATGCTACTGCCCTTGTAGAATGGGCTTTAAGAGCTAAGGGGATCTCCTTCCCGAGGGCCTTATAGGACTCTATGATGGCCAGGCGGATCCACCTGGCTATGGAGCTTTTCGCTGCTTTACTCCCTTTATTTGGGCCACTGAACTGGACGAACGGGTTGCTGTCCCGTCTCCAGTGGCTTGTCGCCTCTATGTAGCCTAGGACTGCTCTCCTAACGTCCAGGCAGCTTAGGGTTTTTTCTTCCTCGTTTTTAGGTTTACTAAAAAATGAGGGGATTATTATGTCTTGGGACCTATGAAAATGTGATACTACTTTTGGCATAAACGCCGGGTCCGTTTAAATACTAATTTGGTGTCCGAGATTTTCAGGAACGGGTGGCGACTGAACAAGGCCTGCAGCTCGCTAACCCGTCTTGCGGAGGTGATGGCTACTAAGAAAATGGTCTTGATGGTAAGCATTTTTATGGGTAGTGCTTCGATCGGCTCGAATGGTACCGTTGTCATGGCCCTTAGAGCCCAATTAAGGTTCCAGTCTGGAAAAAGATTTATGGGCCTAGGCCGTAATCTAGTTGCTGCTGCTAGGAACCTGTTGACCCATCTGTTGTCTGCGAACTTTGTGTCACATATGGCGCTAAGGGCTGCGACCTGGAGAGAGAGGCCAATCTCTAGGCCCTCCTGCAAGAACTCTAAAATTAGAGGGATGTCCGGGATAGAATCCCCGCAATCCCTTCCCTGTCTCCATGAGGAAAACCTTCTCCAAACTTTCTGGTAGATAAGGTGGGTCGTCTTTTTTCTGCTGGACATTAACGTTTCTACTACTCTCTCTGAGAATCCCTTCTCTTTTAGTGAGGATTCCTCAAGAGCCATGCTGTTAAGTGGAGCTTGTCTAGGCTCGGATGGTTCAGTGGCCCCTGCGATAGAAGATCTGTCCAGGTAGGGAAGATGACTGGGTCTTGGACGCTCAATGTTGCTAGAAGAGCGAACCAGCTTCTCTTGGGCCAGAAGGGGGTCACCAGGATTAGTGTGCATACCTGGGTTCTGAAATGTTGTAAGACCCTGGGGATCAACGGTATAGGAGGAAAGGCGTACGCCAGCCCCTCTCCCCAGTCTTGGCCTAGGGCGTCTACTGCTGTCGGACGATCTCCTGGCCAGAGGGAGAAGAAGTTGCTTACTTTGGCATTTTCCCTGGTTGCGAACAGGTCCAATTGTGGGGTCCCCCACTGGTTGGTCAGGATTCTGAATGCTTCCAGGGAGAGAGACCATTCTCCTGGGTCTATTTGCCTCCTGCTGAGAGTCTGCTTTTTGGTTTAGCGTCCCCTTCAAGTGGGTTGCCGTGATCGAGAGGATCCGGCCCTCTGCCCAGTGGAAAATTTTCTGTGCGATGTTTTGCAGGGCGGGAGATCTTGTGCCCCCTTGGTGTCGTATAACTGGTTCCCCACATGCGCTCCCCATCCCCAGGCGCTTGCGTCCGTTGTGATGTGAGTGGCTGGGTTTTGTAGCCAATGAACCCCTCTCCGCAGGTTCTCTGGGGATGTCCACCAACGCAGGGATGTTTTCACCGCGCTTGGGATGTACATTCTTGTCCCTAGAGAGGACTGCCTTTTGTCCCACGTGGATAGGACTGAGGCTTGCAGGGCTCTGGTGTGAGCCTGGGCCCATGCCACTCCTGGAATGCATGACGTCAAGCTTCCCAGGAGAGACATGGCTTCCCGAATTGTGCATAATCGTCTCCGTAGAAAGGTTTTGACTAGCCGTCGGATGTTTTGTATTTTCTCCTCGGGTAGGCAGGAGCATTGCGATTCTGAGTTGAGCGTTATACCCAGAAACGTTTTCTGCTTGTTGGGATCTAGGCTGGATTTTTCCCAGTTTATGATCGATCCTAAGGATTGGAGAAGTTCTAGCACTATCCTCAGGTGTTTCGTTAGGAGTTCTCTGGACTCTGCTATTATTAAAATATCGTCCAGGTAGGGTACTATTAGGACCGACTTCTTCCTCAGGTAGGCGGCTACCTCTGCCATAATTTTGGTGAAGATTCTGGGTGCTGAGGAGATCCCGAAGGGCAGGCATCTGAATTGATGGTGCTCTATTCCTTTTCCCACATCCACTGCGAACCTTAGGTATTTCCGGGGCCCCTCGTGGATCGGTACGTGGAAATAAGCATCCTTTAAATCGATGGATGCCATGTAGGCTCCTTTGGGAATCAACTTTATCGTTGAGGAGATGGACTCCATCTTGAATTTTCTGTATGTGATGCAGGTGTTCAGAGGTTTCAGGTTCACTATCATCCGCTGTTTCCCGCAGGGTTTGCTTACTAGGAAGAGCCTGGAATAATGGCCCTGGGTTTCCTCGTTTTGCAGTATGGGGGATATTGCATTTAGATGTTGCAGGTCCCCAACGCTTTGCCTTAGTAGGTGTAACTGTTGTTTGGAGCCTCCCGTGATAACGAATTTTCTTCTGGGGAGGGACACCAGCTCTATCCGGTATCCCTGCTGTAAGATCTTTGGGATCCATGGGCCTTCGCAAATCGCGGCCCATTGATCCACAAAGCTCCCCAGCCTTGCCCCTACGGGGATGGAGTCAGGGTCTCTGCTTTGGCTCCCCCTGGTGGGGGTTAAAGAAGATATTCCTTCCTCTGCCCCCCTTAGGGTAACTCCAACGTCCCGTCTTGCCCTTGCCTCGGTAGGTCTCGGGCTGTTGCACTGGGGCCCGAAAGAAGGTCTTCCCTCTCTGTGGCTTTTCTTCCGGGAATCCCTTCTTTTTGTCGGCCGCCTTCTCTAGAATCTTGTCAAGGTCCGGTCCGAACAAAAACTGGCCGTAGAACGGGAGGGCGCATAGCTTATTTTTTGAGGCTAGGTCGCCTGACCACGATTTCAGCCATAACACTCTTCTGGCTGAGTTAGACCGGGCTGTAGCTTTCGCCGAGAGTTTGACAGTTGCGGCCGCGGCGTCCGCTAGGAAATTTGCCATACGCAGGACCGGAAGGGAATTTAGGATCTGTTCCCTCGGCGTCTTATTGGTTCTCTGGGCTCTTCCATTTTTAGTGTAGTCCTGACTCACTTAATCAATTCCGTTAAGTCGTCTTGATGGAATAAGTATCTTTTGTAGTCCTCCTCATCTGAGGACTCCTCGGCCGCCTGTTCCTCTTGCTCCGACCCGATAGAACTCTCGGAGTCGGAAGGCTCGTCAGGAACATACGCCCTTTTCTGGCGTTTCGCTGGCGGCGCCAGCTGTGACGTTAGGGCTGATCTAACCTCTTCTGTCACCAGCTTCCTAATGTCCTCCATGAATCCCCCCGATTCCTCTTTGACTAGCCTAGCTACGCATGCCTTGCATAGAGGCCTCTGGTACGTAGCTGGCAGTCTTATCCCGCATTCCACGCATTTTCTGAGTTTTGTTCTGGGGGGGGGGGGGGGGGTCTTTTTTATCCCCCTGACAAAAAGCATTTTTGCGGGTAAATATGCAATTTTTCCATACATAATACACTGGATATTTGCATTGTATTTTTTGCCGCACTGGCTACTTACGGCCGCTGAGGCTGAGGTTTCATCTGTCTCTGGGGCTGGAGCACTCATTGCTATACCGGTGCTGCAGACACCCTGTGACCTGTAGTGCTGGTCTGTTCTGGCTTCTCTCAGGTTCCTATCTTTTTAAATTTTCGCGCTCCTGCGCTAAGCCCCGCCCCCTCCGCTCCTGATGCAGACGCGATGCCTGGAGCGCCGCGCTGTAACTCTGCAGGGAGGACGAGGGGGACTGAGGCTCCCGCTTTGTACCCCCCATGGGCCGCCACGGGAGGAACCTGGCCCGGGGGTTACCACCCCATGTGGTGTCCCGGGAGTCGTCTGGCTTGGAAGGGAGGACAGGCTGACCCACTGCCCTCCGATCCGCCTGTAAGTAATCCTGGCTGGCTTCTCCACCAGCCCCTCTCAGAGATCCTGCCTCCTGGCAGGACAGGAAGACACTGAGGAAAGTGGGGAAGGGGGGGAGCTTTTAACCTCTGTGTTCCTGTCCTATCAGGAGGAGGCAATCTCAATTGGTGCTGTCGTGGAGACGACTGGGGAAATAAATAGAACACTCAGTTGTGGAGGAGCAGTGGCACCAACTTCCTAAGTAATAGGGGATTTAAATATGGCAGCTTGGTGGGGTTGAAAGCTACATCCCAGATCCTCAAGGATATCCACATGGCGTGCCTCTATTCACTGGGGCATACGCCAGAGCATGCTCAGCAGCGAATGTCGGAGGGTATGTTTGCCGATATTTGGGCACGGTGATTCACTTCTTCCGATCTCTTCACCACTGGATTCCGGTGTGGAAGCAGGAGAGGGACCTGCAGGAGGTTTAGTTAGCCTGTGCGGCCCGGAGAGCAAGATGAGCCTAAGTCCCCGTTCAAGCCTAGTCCACCTTATCCACAAACAGAACTCCTATACTAGTGTCCGCTGTAGGGACATGAAGAACACTGGAGGTGCTTTTAATCCCTCCTTCTTCCTGGCCCTATAGGGGTCAGAGGGCAACTACCATGTGGAAAGTGGGTTCTCTAAGCAGATGTATATACTTCCAGTGCGGAGCTTGGTTTAGTTGGCAAAAAAATGCAGACAGGTTCCCTTTAATGGGGTATATCAGTTTTTCTCTTTTTCTAGACCTACACTCCCAATGTGGTAACTGCATATAAGGGAACTCAGCAATGTGTATACCATTTCTACAAACCTTTGCGGACAGGTCGCGGATTCCGCGTCATCAAAGGAAAATCTGTACTGTGCATGTCTGATGGCGAGCCGCGCGGGCGATACACAGCGCAGATAATGATGACAACTGACAGGTACGCGGGGTCACCGGCGAGGCACAGGGTCAGATTCGGCTGCAGGATCCCACCCAGTTGCGTGCAGCCGGACGTAATGTATTTTTTTCCTCAATAGTAACTTAGAACCAGGGGAATGAAATAGAGGATTCTGCAGAAAGGGCAAGAGGCAAATGTGGGGGTATCGGGGCACCTCAATATTTGTCATCCATCCATCAGTAGAAAAAAAACACCATAATAACTATAGGAATTTGGTCTCCCTGTAATCGTACCGACTCCTAGAACAAAACGCTGTACAAACTAAACTCCCCAAGAAATAGTGAAATTCAATTCTTTTTTTATGACCACTTAAATTTTTATTTTTACGTTTTTTGGTACATTATAAGGCATATTAAATCACAGTATTAACGAGTACAACCTGTCCCCCCAGACACGAGCCTTCAGACAGCCATGTCAATAGAAAATAAAAAGTTCTGGCTTTTGGAAGGCGGGGGAATGAACATGCAGGGGTTAATCAAGAAATACAGTGATGTCCAGAGGAGCCGCGCAGCGGGTACCTACCTTAAGGGAGATAGTAGGTAGATAAAAGACTCGTTGCAGTGGGAAATTTTCACACGCGCCCCCACCAGAGTTTCAGAGCTTTTAGCCAAGGTCTGCCGGTGTATGTGACTCATGAGCACCATGTGATTGTCACGCGGAACTTTACAGACATTGCAAACGATTTTGGCTTTTCTGTTTGGGCCGTCGACTGCACAAAATAACGATATCAAATCATTAGAAAGTGAACAGAGGTATGGAAGGCACAAAGCGTTCTCATGTAACCGGTGATGGAGTCTGCCCCCACCCTTCGCCCAAATGGGAACCATTGAAAATACATTGGAAAAAAAAAGGGGGGGGGGGTTGGTACTTCTGGTTTGCCGTAGGGCTCAAGGCAGATAGCATGGGAGAGTTGTGAATTCTGGAGATGTAGGGCGGTAAGCTTGTCTTTTCTTTTATTAATGGGTCCCAATTACTTAAATGGGTCACTAGACATGTGGACCATAAGCCGGCACTATGACACTGCCCGTTGCATCGGCTGGACATGCATCTGTCTTCTCTAAAAACTCCCTTACACTCTGCCACGCGGTATGCAAAATGACCCACCTACACACACAGAGGGGGCCACCTGACTCCAAAGTCCGTGTTCATGCCCTGTAGAGCTCGGCCACCTTCACCGCTGATGTCCGCTCAAGTCGTGGTGAAAACCTACATTACGGCTGTCCCAGGTGGAGCTGACAGTCCATGCTGGGACAGAGCGCCACACAGCGCAAGCACAGGAATCCACCGCTGCTGTCGCCGACATTAGCGGTGAAGGGGAGGCGGCAGAGCTGTACAGGGGCGTGACACTGACTGTTAGAACCATCCAGGTGATTGGCTGAAGGACATTTGGTCTCACGGCGCCCATTACATGTCCGGCCTCTGACACCCACCGTCCCCTCCACTTACAATGATGTCATTCAATGAATGGCTGTGATTGGTTAATCAAGCGCCGCTTCCGATTGGCTGAGGTGGCGCTCGATGAACCAATCAGAGCAGTCGCTTGCTGGAAGCGGGGTATTCAAGCCCGGCTACCAGGGAGAAATGCTCTGTCGGCGTGCAGGACGACACAGAAGCCTGCAGCAGTGCCGTAGGGGCAAGACTATATATAAGACAGTGTCTTATTTTTGGGGAAACATGGTATTAAAAAAAAAAAGGAAACAAAAAAACCCCACATATTTGGTATCACCATTTACCTAAAAGTACAAGCGATTTAACTATCACAATATTTAACCAATCAGGTGCTGATAACGGCACCGAAACATCTGCGTTGCTGCTGCACAGAGCCCAGACAGCAGCAATGTAAATTTACCATCAGCGGGCACTAAGGGGTTGTACCAAAATACACTTCACACCTATCCGGAGGATAGATGATACAAGTCTGATATGTGTAGGCCTCATCACCGAGACCCCCAGCAGTGAGGAGGGGATGAACGGAGCAGTGGATGTGCTGCGACGCACCGTTAATATTCAATGGGACTGACGAAGATGGCTGAGGCTTGTACTTGGCTACTACCGTCAGACCATTGACATGAATAGAGAGGCGAGTGCAGCGACCCCACTATGAGAAGGTTAGGCTGCGGGTGGCTCCCACCATTCAGACTTGTGCCATCGATGGGTGATAAGGTTGGATTCTGATACAATTCCTCTAACGCAGGCAGGTAAGATGAACGATCCGCTCCCCTCAACGCTGCGAGATACCAGACTCTTCAGAGATGGTCCCGTGGCGGGACTGTGCCTACCCGCAGACAACAGGAGAGTATACAGCAGTTGTCTTACTTTGTTGGGCCCACGAGAGCTTCCTCCCAGACCGGATACACGCAGACATCCCAAACGGATTGACGGTGAAGCATTCCTTTATCCAGGCCTGCAGCTTCTTAAGGGAGAAGGATTCGCTGGTCTTTGAGTAGCCGCTGACTGTCTGCAACGGGGGCCAAAGGGCCAAATCAGTAAAAGAGTGGACCGTTCTGTGCTTGTCCAGCGTCCCTTCAAGAAGAAAGCCGAGAGCGTGAGCGGCTTCAAGGGACAGCAGACTGCCCTGAGCAGAGTGGGAGGAGCGGGTGAGCTGCTCGGGGTCCAGGAGGAGCTCCAGGAGGTACGGGATGTGGTTCTGCAGGAAGGCGTGGTGGCCATAGTCGTCCCAGTTCTGGCAGATACAACCAAACACACTTACGTTACATCGCAGGAAGCGCCAAACAACCAGCCGCGCATGGAAAAATCATGTTCCCACAATGCAGAACCGTCCCAGAATTACCCAGATTTGACTTTTTTTAAGGAGAATTCAAGTGGAAAACTGCTGTGAATTCCCCATTGGCCGCTCTCAGATGGGCAGATCTCTATTGTGGAATCCACGGACAATCTGCATTCTAGCCCCGGGGGTGGAAAGCAGAGCGGCATTAGAGCCCCGGGGATGTAGAGCGGAGCGGCATTAGAGCCCCGGGGATGCAGAGCGGAGCGGCATTGGAGCCCCGGGGATGCGGAGCGGCATTGGAGCCCCGGGGATGCAGAGCGGAGCGGCATTAGAGCCCCGGGGATGCAGAGCGGAGCGGCATTAGAGCCCCGGGATGCAGAGCGGAGCGGCATTAGAGCCCCGGGGATGCAGAGCGGCATTGGAGCCCCGGGGATGCAGAGCGGAGCGGCATTAGAGCCCCGGGGATGCAGAGCGGAGCGGCATTAGAGCCCCGGGGATGCAGAGCGGAGCGGCATTAGAGCCCCGGGGATGCAGAGCGGAGCGGCATTAGAGCCCCGGGGATGCAGAGCGGAGCGGCATTAGAGCCCCGGGGATGCAGAGCGGAGCGGCATTAGAGCCCCGGGGATGCAGAGCGGAGCGGCATTAGAGCCCCGGGGATGCAGAGCGGAGCGGCATTAGAGCCCCGGGGATGCAGAGCGGAGCGGCATTAGAGCCCCGGGGATGCAGAGCGGAGCGGCATTAGAGCCCCGGGGATGCAGAGCGGAGCGGCATTAGAGCCCCGGGGATGCAGAGCGGAGCGGCATTAGAGCCCCGGGGATGCAGAGCGGAGCGGCATTAGAGCCCCGGGGATGCAGAGCGGAGCGACATTAGAGCCCCGGGGATGCAGAGCGGAGCGACATTAGAGCCCCGGGGATGCAGAGCGGAGCGGCATTAGAGCCCCGGGGATGCAGAGCGGAGCGGCATTAGAGCCCCGGGGTATATAGGAGGGCAGTGATATCAGGGGATGCAGAGCGGAGCGACATTAGAGCCCCGGGGATGCAGAGCGGAGCGACATTAGAGCCCCGGGGTATATAGGAGGGCAGTGATATCAGGGGATGCAGAGCGGAGCGACATTAGAGCCCCGGGGATGCAGAGCGGAGCGGCATTAGAGCCCCGGGGATGCAGAGCGGAGCGGCATTAGAGCCCCGGGGATGCAGAGCGGAGCGGCATTAGAGCCCCGGGGATGCAGAGCGGAGCGGCATTAGAGCCCCGGGGATGCAGAGCGGAGCGGCATTAGAGCCCCGGGGATGCAGAGCGGAGCGGCATTAGAGCCCCGGGGATGCAGAGCGGAGCGGCATTAGAGCCCCGGGGATGCAGAGCGGAGCGGCATTAGAGCCCCGGGGATGCAGAGCGGAGCGGCATTAGAGCCCCGGGGATGCAGAGCGGAGCGGCATTAGAGCCCCGGGGTATATAGGAGGGCAGTGATATCAGGGGATGCAGTTTAATACTGGGATACATACATAGCAGGGATACTGTATAATATTGGGGTACATAGCGGGGCATTGGTATCGGGGTTACAATAAAATACTGGGGTACATAAATACAGGGTGCCTAATAGTGGGGTATATATAGTACAGGGGCAACACTATCAGGGGTGAACTATAATACTAGGATACATAGTATGGGGTGATTAATATGGGGGTCCATGCATTATTAGGGGTGCTGTAATACATGTGGGTATATATATATATGAGAGAGTGCAGTATAATGCTGGGGTACACATTATAGGGACACTTCTATTTGGGGGTGCAGTATAGTACTTGTTACACATATTACATGGCGCATGGTATAATACAAGGGGCATATACACATCAAAGGCTACGTTATAACCCAGTGGCGTACATGTGTACCCAGATGCCCTCCTCCCCTCCTGGTTCTCCACGCACCCGCAGTTCCTGTCATCCCCTCCCTGGCCACCAGGCTGCGCTCTATTCTCTCAGGGGAGTAGAGGCTTCCTGCTTACGGTAAGTAAGGCCACCTTCACCATGATTGGCTCCAACCTACCACAGCACTGACCTATAAAGAGCGAGGAGCGGCAGCGGAGGGCGCCGCTGGGGGCGGAGCCACGGAAGTGCTGCAAGAACAGAACCACGGGGACCAGATTAATTCTAGTAGTCCCCGGCCCGTTCTTCAGGTTCCATGCCCACCATGACCACCTAGCAGATAACGACCCGCTGTGCCACACAATGGTTTGTCTTTAGGCCACCTGAGGAGCGCTGCCTTCACCCCTTCATCCACCAGTTGGGGTGCGGGCTTGGTGTGGTGAAGTGGGAAAGGCGATGGTGATCTATCCGTACGGTGCCGCCGCCACTGAGCACACAACAGGGCAGCAGACATAGTGGTCTGAGTGGTCCAACCCTAACAACAGGCAGTGGCGGCCGCGGCTCAGACCGACTCGTCTGTCACTAAGCTTTAGTGCATATTATTACTTGCGCAAATTTGTGCAACTTTTTTCTCTAAGCACAAAGTGCTGTAAAAGGTTGTGTGTGCGCCCCCCGCAGGCTGAGAGCGGAGCCACCGCTGTGTGAGAAGTCACTGCCCGTCTCAGACATGTAAATAATACTGGTTTGTACCTTATTGTGGTGGTTGGACTGCCCGCTGAGGTCGGCGGTTGCGGCTCGGGGACTCGGCCATTCATCATCAGTCAGAGACGTGCGGAGAGAGACCTTATTAATCTGCTGTATGTAGAGGAAGAGGAGGAACTGCAGCGTGTTCACCGAGAGCTGCGGAGAGAGGAAGCAGCGGCACGCGCGGGTCAGGGAGAGGAAGCAGCGGCAAGCGCGGGTCAGGGAGAGGAAGCAGCGGCACGCGCGGGTCAGGGAGAGGAGGCAGCGGCACGCGCGGGTCAGGGAGAGGAAGCAGCGGCACGCGCGGGTCAGGGAGAGGAAGCAGCGGCACGCGCGGGTCAGGGAGAGGAAGCAGCGGCACGCGCGGGTCAGGGAGAGGAAGCAGCGGCACGCGCGGGTCAGGGAGAGGAAGCAGCGGCACGCGCGGGTCAGGGAGAGGAAGCAGCGGCACGCGCGGGTCAGGGAGAGGAAGCAGCGGCACGCGCGGGTCAGGGAGAGGAGGCAGCGGCACGCGCGGGTCAGGGAGAGGAGGCAGCGGCACGCGCGGGTCAGGGAGAGGAGGCAGCGGCACGCGCGGGTCAGGGAGAGGAGGCAGCGGCACGCGCGGGTCAGGGAGAGGAAGCAGCGGCACGCGCGGGTCAGGGAGAGGAAGCAGCGGCACGCGCGGGTCAGGGAGAGGAAGCAGCGGCACGCGCGGGTCAGGGAGAGGAAGCAGCGGCACGCGCGGGTCAGGGAGAGGAAGCACCGGCACGCGCGGGTCAGGGAGAGGAAGCACCGGCACGCGCGGGTCACTACTGTGTCTACAGAACAAGCGGCTAATCATGTCTAACGGGCCCCCGACTCCTCCGCCGCCACAGACGAGCCCCCGACTCCTCCGCCGCTGAGGGGAGAGGAAGCATCGGCACGAGCAGGTCACTGCTGTGTCTACAGAACAAGCGGCTGATCACGTCTAACAGGCCCCCGACTCCTCCACTGCCGCCACCGACGAGCCCTCGACTCCTCCCCCGACTCCTCCACTGCCGCCACCGACGAGCCCCCGACTCCTCCCCCGCTGCAGCGCCGCCACCGACCAGCCACCCCCGACTCCTCCCCAGCTGCAGCATCGCCACCGACCAGCCACCCCCGACTCCTCGCCCGCTGCAGCGCCGCCACCGACCAGCCGCCCCCGACTCCTCCCCCGCTGCAGCGCCGCCACCAACCAGCCGCCCCCGACTCCTCCTCTACTGCACCCCTCACAAAGAGCAGCCGATGGCACAAATATCCTAAAGTCACCGCACCCGTCGCCACCACTTCCTACTGTGCCTGCTGCAGACATCAGACATGGGTCGCAGTGGGATCTCGCAACGCCCATGGACAGGCAGCCTTATACCGGATGACAGTTTACCGACCAATGATTGCTTACCCAGGAGGGATCAGCGCTCAGTGATTGGAGGAGAAGCAGACCAGACAACACCCTGGCCACCATCCACAGTGAGACGGCCATCATTCAGAGATGAACACTAGTCTCTGGGAACAGACCAGCCTTGTTTTAATTTTTATGCCTGCAGAAACTGAACACCGTGATCTCCATACTCTGCCCCCTCACCTTGTCCTTCATCCCCTCCTTCGCGGGCCCTCCCCTCACTTTTTCCTTTACAGTCTCCTCCGAGGGCCTCCACCCCCCCCCCACCCCCCGCAATCGCGCGGCTCTTCCCCCTCCTCCGCGGGCCTCAACCCATCGCGGGGCTCTCCCCCTCCTCCGCGGGCCTACCCCCTCATCGCGAGGCTCTACCCCCTCCTCCGCGGGCCTCCCCCCCATCGTGCGGCTCTACCCCCTCCTCCGCGGGCCTCCCCCCCATCGCGCGGCTCTACCCCCTCCTCCGCGGGCCTCCCCCCCCATCGCGCGGCTCTACCCCCTCCTCCGCGGGCCTCCCCCCCCCCCCCATCGCGCGGCTCTACCCCCTCCTCCGCAGGCCTCCCCCCCCATCGCGCGGCTCTACCCCCTCCTCTGCGGGCCTCCTCCCCCCCCCCCCCCATCGCGCTGCTCTACCCCCTCCTCCGCGGGCCTCCCCCCCCCCATCGCGCGGCTCTACCCCCTCCTCCGCGGGACTCCCCCCCATCGCGCGGCTCTACCCCCTCCTCCGCGGGCCTCCCCCCCCATCGCGCGGCTCTACCGCCTCCTCCGCGGGCCTCTCCCCCCCCATGGCGCGGCTCTACCCCCTCCTCCGCGGGCCTCCCCCACATCGCGCGGCTCTACCCCCTCCTCCGCGGGCCTCCCCCACATCGCGCGGCTCTACCCCCTCCTCCGCGGGCCTCCCCCACATCGCGCGGCTCTACCCCCTCCTCCGCGGGCCTCCCCCCACATCGCGCGGCTCTACCCCCTCCTCCGCGGGCCTCCCCCCACATCGCGCGGCTCTACCCCCTCCTCCGCGGGCCTCCCCCATTCGCTGCGGCTCTACCCCCTCCTCCGCGGGCCTCCCCCCCCCCATCGCGCGGCTCTACCCCCTCCTCCGCGGGGCCTCCCCCCCCCATCGCGCGGCTCTACCCCCCTCCTCCGCGGGCCTCCCCCCCCCCATCGCGCGGCTCTACCCCCTCCTCCGCGGGCCTCCCCCCCCCCCCCATCGCGCGGGGCTCTACCCCCTCCTCCGCGGGCCTCCCCCCCCCCCACCCATCGCGCGGGCTCTACCCCCTCCTCCGCGGGCCTCCCCCACCCCCCATCGCGCGGCTCTACCCCCTCCTCCGCGGGCCTCCCCCACCCCCCCATCGCGCGGCTCTACCCCCTCCTCCGCGGGCCTCCCCCACATCGCGCGGCTCTACCCCCTCCTCCGCGGGCCTCCCCCCCATGGCGCGGCTCTACCCCCTCCTCCGCGGGCCTCCCCCCCCATCGCGCGGCTCTACCCCCTCCCTCCGCGGGGCCTCCCCCCACATCGCGCGGCTCTACCCCCTCCTCCGCGGGCCTCCCCCCACATCGCGCGGCTCTACCCCCCTCCTCCGCGGGCCTCCCCCACCCCCCATCGCGCGGCTCTACCCCCTCCTCCGCGGGCCTCCCCCACCCCGCCATCGCGCGGCTCTACCCCCTCCTCCGCGGGCCTCCCCCCACATCGGCGCGGCTCTACCCCCTCCTCCGCGGGCCTCCCCCCCCCATGGCGCGGCTCTACCCCCCCTCCTCCGCGGGCCTCCCCCCCCATCGCGCGGCTCTACCACCCCTCCTCCGCGGGCCTCCCCCCACATCGCGCGGCTCTACCCCCCTCCTCCGCGGGCCTCCCCCCACATCGCGCGGCTCTACCCCCTCCTCCGCGGGCCTCCCCCCACATCGCGCGGCTCTACCCCCTCCTCCGCGGGCCTCCCCCCACATCGCGCGGCCTACCTCCCCCTCCTCCGCGGGGCCTCCCCCCACATCGCGCGGCTCTACCCCCTCCTCCGCGGGCCTCCCCCCACATCGCGCGGCTCTACCCCCTCCTCCGCGGGCCTCCCCCCACATCGCGCGGCTCTACCCCCTCCTCCGCGGGCCTCCCCCCACATCGCGCGGGCCTCCCCCCACATCGCGCGGCTCTACCCCCTCCTCCGCAGGGCCTCCCCCCACATCGCGCGGCTCTACCCCCTCCTCCGCGGGCCTCCCCCCACATCGCGCGGCTCTACCCCCTCCTCCGCGGGCCTCCCCCCACATCGGGCGCGGCTCTACCCCTCCTCCCGCGGGCCTCCCCCCACATCGCGCGGCTCTACCCCCCTCCTCCGCGGGCCTCCCCCCACATTCGCGCGGCTCTACCCCCTCCTCCGCGGGCCTCCCCCCACATCGCGCGGACTCTAACCCCCTCCTCCGCGGGGCCTCCCCCCACATCGCGCGGCTCTACCCCCTCCTCCGCGGGGCCTCCCCCCACATCGCGCGAGCTCTACCCCCTCCTCCGCGGGCCTCCCCCCACATCGCGCGGCTCTAACCCCCCTCCCTCCCCGCGGGGCCTCCCCCCCACATCGCGCGGCTCTACCCCCCTCCTCCGCGGGCCTCCCCCCACATCGCGCGGCTCTACCCCCTCCTCCGCGGGCCTCCCCCCACATCGCGCGGGCTCTACCCCCCTCCTCCGCGGGCCTCCCCCCACAATCGCGCGGCTCCTACCCCCTCCTCCGCGGGCCTCCCCCCCACATCGCGCGGCTCTACCCCCTCCTCCGCGGGCCTCCCCCCCACATCGCGCGGCTCTACCCCCTCCTCCGCGGGCCCTCCCCCCACATCGCGCGGCTCTACCCCCCTCCTCCGCGGGCCTCCCCCCACATCGCGCGGCTCTACCCCCTCCTCCGCGGGCCTCCCCCCACATCGCGCGGCCTCTACCCCCCTCCTCCGCGGGCCTCCCCCCACATCGCGCGGCTCTACCCCTCCTCCGCGGGCCTCCCCCCACATCGCGCGGCTCTACCCCTCCTCCGCGGGCCTCCCCCCACATCGCGCGGGCTCTACCCCCTCCTCCGCGGGGCCTCCCCCCACATCGCGCGCTCTACCCCCTCCTCCGCGGTGCCTCCCCCCACATCGCGCGGCTCTACCCCCTCCTCCGCGGGCCTCCCCCCACATCGCGGCGGCTCTACCCCCCTCCTCCGCGGGCCTCCCCCCACATCGCGCGGCTCTACCCCCTCCTCCGCGGGCCTCCCCCCACATCGCGCGGCTCTTCTACCCCCTCCTCCGCGGGCCTCCCCCCACATCGCGCGGCTCTACCCCCTCCTCCGCGGGCCTCCCCCCACATCGCGCGGCTCTACCCCCTCCTCCGCGGGCCTCCCCCCACATCGCGCGGCTCTACCCCCTCCTCCGCGGGCCTCCCCCCACATCGCGCGGCTCTACCCCCTCCTCCGCGGGCCTCCCCCCACATCGCGCGGCTCTACCCCCTCCTCCGCGGGCCTCCCCCCACATCGCGCGGCTCTACCCCCTCCTCCGCGGGCCTCCCCCCACATCGCGCGGCTCTACCCCCTCCTCCGCGGGCCTCCCCCCACATCGCGCGGCTCTACCCCCTCCTCCGCGGGCCTCCCCCCACATCGCGCGGCTCTACCCCCTCCTCCGCGGGCCTCCCCCCACATCGCGCGGCTCTACCCCCTCCTCCGCGGGCCTCCCCCCACATCGCGCGGCTCTACCCCCTCCTCCGCGGGCCTCTCTCCCCCCACATCGCGCGGCTCTACCCCCTCCTCCGCGGGCCTCTCTCCCCCCACATCGCGCGGCTCTACCCCCTCCTCCGCGGGCCTCCTCCACATCGCGCGGCTCTACCCCCTCCTCCGCGGGCCTCCTCCACATCGCGCGGCTCTACCCC
Source organism: Eleutherodactylus coqui (assembly GCA_035609135.1). NCBI lineage: Eukaryota > Metazoa > Chordata > Amphibia > Anura > Eleutherodactylidae > Eleutherodactylus > Eleutherodactylus coqui. The sequence continues at coordinate 208,862,175 of CM069412.1, read as the reverse complement.
CTCCTCCGCGGGCCTCCTCCACATCGCGCGGCTCTACCCCCTCCTCCGCGGGCCTCCTCCACATCGCGCGGCTCTACCCCCTCCTCCGCGGGCCTCCTCCACATCGCGCGGCTCTACCCCCTCCTCCGCGGGCCTCCTCCACATCGCGCGGCTCTACCCCCTCCTCCGCGGGCCTCCTCCACATCGCGCGGCTCTACCCCCTCCTCCGCGGGCCTCCTCCACATCGCGCGGCTCTACCCCCTCCTCCGCGGGCCTCCTCCACATCGCGCGGCTCTACCCCCTCCTCCGCGGGCCTCCTCCACATCGCGCGGCTCTACCCCCTCCTCCGCGGGCCTCCTCCACATCGCGCGGCTCTACCCCCTCCTCCGCGGGCCTCCTCCACATCGCGCGGCTCTACCCCCTCCTCCGCGGGCCTCCTCCACATCGCGCGGCTCTACCCCCTCCTCCGCGGGCCTCCTCCACATCGCGCGGCTCTACCCCCTCCTCCGCGGGCCTCCTCCACATCGCGCGGCTCTACCCCCTCCTCCGCGGGCCTCCTCCACATCGCGCGGCTCTACCCCCTCCTCCGCGGGCCTCCTCCACATCGCGCGGCTCTACCCCCTCCTCCGCGGGCCTCCTCCACATCGCGCGGCTCTACCCCCTCCTCCGCGGGCCTCCTCCACATCGCGCGGCTCTACCCCCTCCTCCGCGGGCCTCCTCCACATCGCGCGGCTCTACCCCCTCCTCCGCGGGCCTCCTCCACATCGCGCGGCTCTACCCCCTCCTCCGCGGGCCTCCTCCACATCGCGCGGCTCTACCCCCTCCTCCGCGGGCCTCCCCCACATCGCGCGGCTCTATTCCCTCCTCCGCGGGCCTGCCCCCCCCCCCATTGCGCGGCTCTACCCCCTCCTCCGCGGGCCGCCCCCCCCCCCCATCGCGCGGCTCTACCCCCTCCTCCGCGGGCCTGCCGCCCCCCCATCGCGCGGCTCTACCCCCTCCTCCGCGGGCCTCCATCGCGCGGCTCTACCCCCTCCTCCGCGGGCCTCCATCGCGCGGCTCTACCCCCTCCTCCGCGGGCCTCCCCCCCATCGCGCGGCTCTAGCCCCTCCTCCGCGGGCCTCCCCCCATCGCGCGGCTCTACCCCCTCCTCCGCGGGCCCCATCGCGCGGCTCTAGCCCCTCCTCCGCGGGCCTCCCCCCATCGCGCGGCTCTACCCCCTCCTCCGCGGGCCTCCCCCCCCCCCCCCCCCATCGCGCGGCTCTACCCCCTCCTCCGCGGGCCTCCCCTTCCTCCCCCCCATCGCGCGGCTCTACCCCCTCCTCCGCGGGCCTCCCCTTCCTCCCCCCCATCGCGCGGCTCTACCCCCTCCTCCGCGGGCCTCCCCTTCCTCCCCCCCATCGCGCGGCTCTACCCCCTCCTCCGCGCCCCCCCATCGCGCGGCTCTACCCCCTCCTCCGCGGGCCTCCCCCCCCATCGCGCGGCTCTACCCCCTCCTCCGCGCCCCCCATCGCGCGGCTCTACCCCCTCCTCCGCGCCCCCCATCGCGCGGCTCTACCCCCTCCTCCGCGGGTCGCGCGCCTATTTCCCCTCACCTCGCTCTTCAGCTCCTCGTACTCGTCTGCGCAGGTGCAGCTGGACACAGACTCCGCCCACTGCAGGCTCTTCTGGGCACTCCGCTCGGTCAGACTGTGGAACGCCTCATAGTACCACCAGGCGGCGTCCTCCGGCAGCTGCAGCTTCCCGCAGGCGATGTGCCGCCACATTCCCCAGCTGAGGCGCGGGAAGCAGCCCTCCGCCGAGCGGCTCCGCACGTACGTGGCCATCTTCCGCAGGTAGTGCAGGTTAAACTTCGCCGGCGGAGGGAACTGCAGCGCCCCTATAAGGAACGGGTCGGTCCGGGCCCACAGCTGCACCCTGTACCCATCCATGGCCGGACACACGCGGCGCCTTCTACCGGGGCTGCCGGCCGCTAACGGGTCCTTCCCCAACGGCTGCCGTCAAAACGGCGGATGGACAAGCCGCTTCCCGCCGCACCTCCAGTCACCGCGGCAGGACCTGCGTGACGTCACCGCCATGTGATCGGTCATGTGATGGAGAAGGCGGAGCTACAGGATGTGAGGCCATCCTGGTGGTCAAGATGTGCGATAGAGCAGAGCTGAGCCTGTCATCAGGGCGCCTAGAGGCCGCTCAGCTGCATGCAGGCTCCTCGGTCAGTCGGGCCGCTGTGGGAGCGTGCTGCGCGATCAGGAGTGCTCAAAGCATCGCAGGTTCGGTCCCCATGGGAACTAAAGAAAAAATGTAAAAAAAAATGATTTAATATTAGAAATCAAGGAAAAAAAACCCTTTTCACATATTTTATAATAAAAAAAACAAAAATAAGATCTATGGTATCGCTGTGGTAGTCCGATCTATCAGAGTGACATCACAGAAAAAAACCACCAGAAGAAAAAAAACACCAAGTCAAGAAAAAAAAGTAATAAAAGTCATTCCGGAGTCCTATGTGCGCCAAAGTGGTACCAATAGAAACTACGAGACACAAAGAATACCTCGCCGGACTGTCACACAAAATGACAGCGGTCAGAGGGCGGCGGCAGAACATATATATCAGGATGTGTTAACCCCTTCATGACACGGCCTATTTTGGGCTTAAGGACGCAACAATTTTTGGCGGATTTTCTTCTCCATTTATCAAGTCATAACTTTTTTATTTTTCCGTCGACGCGGCCGTATGAGGGCTTGTTTTTTGCGTGGCGAACTGTAGTTTTTATCGGTGCCACTCTTGGGTACATAGACTATATTGTAAAACTTTTTTTTTAATGATAGCAGGGAGAGAAAACGCATCAATTCTGCCGTAGATTTTTTTATTTTTTTTTTACAGCGTTAATCATGCAGCATAAATGAGACATTCCATTTTTTCTGCGGACCGGTCCGGTTACAACGATACCAAAATTCTTACATTTGTTTTAGGTTTTCCCACTTTTCTGCAATAAAAACCCTTTTTCTGGGTAATTTTTTTTTTTCTAAATTGCTGCATTCAAAGTCCTGTAACTTTTTAATTTTTTGATGTACGGCACTCTATGAGGGCTTATTTTTTGCGAGACGAGCTGTAGATTTTATTGGTACCATTTTGGGGTACATATGGCTTTTTTGATCACTTTTATTGCGTTTTTAGTGAGGCAAAATGCTAAAAATTAGCATTTTGCCTCAGTTTTTTAGCGGTTTTTTTAGCGTTTTTTTCCGTACACAGTCAAAAGCATGTGCAACTTATTGTACGCGTCGTTACGGACGCGACAATATCAAATATGTGGGATTTTATATTTTTTTTACCTTTTTTTATGCTAATCTGAGAAAAAGCATAAAAAAATGTTTTTTTTTACTCTTTTTTTTACATTTTTTTTAATTCATTTTTTTAATCTTTGTTTTTTTTACACTGTTTGTGTCCCTCTGAGGGACTTTAACCACTGCCCTGATGATCGCTGGTATAAGGCATGGCAGAGCTACTGCTCTGCCATGCGTTATCGCTTGTACAGCGATTATAGGCACAAGCAATACAGGACGCCAGTGTCTGGCGTCCTGTTGCCATGGTGACAGGCCGGGCTCTCGCGATGACATCGCGAGTTCCGGCCGGAGACACAGAGGGAGCCGCGCTCCCTCTGTGAACTCTTTCCCTGCCGTGATCTACTTAGATCGCGGCAGGGAAGGGGTTAACAGCGGGGGCGCAACTCCGATGCCCCCCCCCCCCCCCGCTGTTGCAGCGGGACGCCGGCTGTGACTGACAGCCGGCTCCCGCTGCGGGATAGCGCTGGATCATATGTGATCCTGCGCTATCTCCAGGACGTAAGTTTACGCCCTGTTGCGGGAAGTACCAGGCTGCCAGGACGTAAACTTACGCCCTGCAGCGGGAAGGGGTTAAAAGTGCAGCAAAAACCACTCTATAAAGTTGGCATTGTTATAATCGTACCGACCCGTAAAGGAAAGTGATGTCATTTTTGTCGCAGTGTGCACGCCGTAAAAACAATACGCCCCAACGATGGATAAATTACATAGTTTTTTTTTTTTCATTTCACTTTTCGAACATTTTTCAGTCCATTATGTGGTACATTACATAGAGCCAGTGAAAAATACAACTCGGCCCGCAGACAGCGACCGCCATGCATAAATAAAAGGACAAATAAAAAGGGCCACACCTGTAAGGGGTTAAAAAACGGCTTTGAAAAATACGACCTTGAAAAATGCTGTCAAACGCCATAAAAATGCATGACGACCCAGCTGAAACCGCAGGAAACACGACATTAAAAACCGCAGGTTTTTACAAGCGGCTGTGTGACTGGCCTAAGGCCTCCTGCACACGGGCGGATTTAGATTGGGAAATCCGGAGCGGGATTCTGCAGAAAATCCAGCCCATCACATGCTATGGCAATCCGCGATTTCCTGCCCACGAGCGGAAATCAATTGCGAGGATACGGCTGGAGCCGTCCATCCTGTGAAACTTCCACAGTGAGCAGTGCGGAAGTATCGCGGGCTATGCATCACTGCAGAGCGACGGTGGCCACTGCGCATGTGCGACGGGGTTCTGGTCGGCACATCCACAGCGCTGTACAGAAGCCGCCGGACAGGTATGCAGGTGTCACTGGCTGGGCACCAGGTCGAACTCCGCTGTGGGAATCCCGCATGCGGAGTCCGACCCGCCTCTCTGAAGGCGGCCTAAGTCTGTATTTACAGAGGCGTGTGCAGTATCTGTTTTAGACACTTGAACCAATATCGCAGTTGCAAACATGAGATTTTTTGTGAATGAGATTTGTACCGCACTCCCCTATGCTTCACTGCTGCCTGCAGACACTTATTGTACCGTTCTCCACCATGCCTCACTGCTGCCTGCAGACACTCATTATTGTACTGCACTCCCCCATGCCTCACTGCTGCCTGCAGACACTCATTATTGTACCGCTCTCCACCATGCATCACTGCTGCCTGCAGACACTCATTATTGTACCGCTCTCCCCCATGCTTTACTGCTGCCTGCAGACACTTATTGTACCGTTCTCCCCCATGCTTCACTGCTGCGTGCAGACACTCATTTTTGTACCGCACTCCCCCATGCCTCACTGCTGCCTGCAGACACTCATTATTGTACCGCTCTCCACCATGCTTCACTGCTGCCTGCAGACACTCATTATTGTACCGCTCTCCCCCATGCTTTACTGCTGCTTGCAGACACTTATTGTACCGTTCTCCCCCATGCTTCACTGCTGCATGCAGACACTCATTTTTGTACTGCACTCCCCCATGCCTCACTGCTGCCTGCAGACACTCATTATTGTACCGCTCTCCCCCATGCTTCACTGCTGCCTGCAGACACTCATTATTGTACCGCTCTCCACCATGCTTCACTGCTGCCTGCAGACACTCATTATTGTACCGCTCTCCACCATGCTTCACTGCTGCCTGCAGACACTCATTATTGTACCGCTCTCCACCATGCTTCACTGCTGCCTGCAGACACTCATTATTGTACCGCTCTCCACCATGCATCACTGCTGCCTGCAGACACTCATTATTGTACCGCTCTCCCCCATGCTTCACTGCTGCCTGCAGACACTCATTATTGTACCGCTCTCCACCATGCTTCACTGCTGCCTGCAGACACTCATTATTGTACCGCTCTCCACCATGCATCACTGCTGCCTGCAGACACTCATTATTGTACCGCTCTCCCCCATGCTTCACTGCTGCCTGCAGACACTCATTATTGTACCGCTCTCCACCATGCTTCACTGCTGCCTGCAGACACTCATTATTGTACCGCTCTCCACCATGCATCACTGCTGCCTGCAGACACTCATTATTGTACCGCTCTCCCCCATGCTTCACTGCTGCCTGCAGACACTCATTATTGTACCACTCTCCACCATGCTTCACTGCTGCCTGCAGACACTCATTATTGTACCGCTCTCCACCATGCATCACTGCTGCCTGCAGACACTCATTATTGTACCGCTCTCCACCATGCTTCACTGCTGCCTGCAGACACTCATTATTGTACCGCTCTCCCCCATGCTTCACTGCTGCCTGCAGACACTAATTATTGTACCGCTCTCCACCATGCTTCACTGCTGCCTGCAGACACTCATTATTGTACCGCTCTCCACCATGCTTCACTGCTGCGTGCAGACACTCATTATTGTACCGCACTCCCCCATGCCTCATTGCTGCCTGCAGACACTCATTATTGTACCGCACTCCCCCATACTTCACTGCTGCCAGCAGACACTCATTATTGTGCCGCCTACAGTTATTCCACCTGGCTTTGTGTGCAGGTGAGTGTTTTGTGCGCTTGGAAGTCTTTGTTTAATGCCAGTCTGCAAAAATGTAGTCCGTCTCTCAGTCCTGCGGTTCTGTCTGAGTTCACCTGTCGGTGAGTATTAAAGTCTGTCCGTGAAGTCTGTTTCGCTATTTCCGTGTTCTGTCTTAGTTCATCGTTTTGGCGAGTGTGAAGTTTCTCAGTGAATTTCTCAGTGTCCGTATTCTGTCTGAGTTCTGGTATGTTGTCTAAGTTCTGTCTGAGTTCTGGAGTTCGGTCGTTTGGAAGACGTAACAGAAACAACGCGAATGATAGAAAGGGAGACGGAACAGAACTAAGGCATAACCCACACACAGGGAAGCGGAACAAACGCTACTCATACCTCCCGTCTAGAGAGTGCACATTCTGCCACAGGCAGTTCAGACAGGAACTCAAGAATTGGACACAAGAACAAACATACCACGCACACAGAGGAGGGGACCAAACTAAACGAATAACCTCCACCCGAAACGTGCATACTGTTATGTCCTTAATACTCATGAGAGTACAATTATATTCTGTTGACACACATAGCTCCCACCTAAGTCGTGCTCACTCTGTTACATCTTCCAACCGGCCAACCTCGGGAATTTAGACATGTTAGAGTAATAATATATATATTTCTTACATCAGCCTAGGCAAATATATATATATATATATATATATACACACATACCTTCATAGGAAATAGCTAGCAGTTAAATGGTTAACGAGCTCAATATTATACACTGGTATGTGCAAGCAGAATGTTAAGCTATACACCCCTACGCTTCTTTCTCACAGGAAACTTATCTAGGAGAGCTGCTTCTTATCTCCTCTCTCTCCTATGGTTCAGGCAGAGATATTAAAGCCTATGATAGTTGAGTCTTACAAATTACGTGTTTGGTAGTGGCATACACCTGGGGCGTTAACATTAGTGTCATTACATACTAAGCCAATCATGAGTTGTTATGATGTTGGGGGCGTACATGGGTATTGATGTGTCATGTTCAACTATATCTGTACCGTTATGATATGAATAAACCAGAAGTGTATTAGAGAATGACCTACGGGAGTCAGACTACATTTGCATGCATGCAACTTATAACCAATTTGGAGCAAACAGTGGAGTACATGGAATATGATATTATTCCCATAACAGACAGAACCGAGAATCAGACGTACTGACAAAATCCATAATCAGATGAAACTAATAGAACTCAGATGCAGAGACAGAACTCAGGAACCTAGACAGAATACGGACACTGAGAAACAGACTCCATACTCAAAGACAGGCATAAACCAAAGACTGCCAAGCGCACAAAACACCTGCACGCATAGCTAGGTGGAATAACTAGCAAGTACTAGGTATTAGTTCATATTTTGGCCAAGATACTTAAGCCTGCGAGCCCACTTCGCAGGTCCTGGTTGTCTCGTAGGTCCCTACACTAATGAGACAACTAACCCCTAGGAAAACCTGCCTGCATGCTGGTCAATTGTTCCGATAGGGATGACCCTGCACTGGAACCTAGGGACCTACCTCATCCTAGATAATGAAGGATCCACAGCAGGACGCAGTTCACACTACCCAAAAGGCAAACTGCACAGACATGCAGGAACATGACACTGATCACACAAGAAGCTGCACTGACACACAGGAACATAACACTGTTCAGACTGAACACACCGAACAAACAGAGGGAAGACCAGCAGAGGAGCTGTTATATATGAGCAGCAGATCCGGGGAACTGGCTGAATCAATCCACACATAGCCAGCTCAATTGATCACCAGCTGTGGAGCTGAGCTGCTGAAGACCCATGTAGAACAACAGATCTCAGCAGAATGTTCTGACAGCTACAGGCAAATATTTCACATTTTAGCTCATCAGTCCAAAGTGCCTGCTGTCATTTTTCTGATGGACTGAAAATACACTCAATGTGATTTTGTCCAATTTTGGTATATGAACTGAAAAAGGCCCCATTCTCTAGAATATAACACTTTACATTATCCACATACTGTTATCTTACTGCCTTATCTCTGTACTGTAACATCACTGGGCGCACTCTCCCAGAATGTGCCACAAACAAATGTGCCAGGTGGGAGGCAGAGGGCATGCCAGGAAGAGGAACAAAGGGAGCCATCTTGGAGAATTTGAGTAAAAGAAATGAAAAAGGAGGGTGGAGCAAGACCCAGTGAGGGTAGTGGAATATTTATGGAGTACAAAGAGTTTTCAATGATTGAGTATTTTGAATGGTGGAGGTGCTGCCAACCAGATGACGCTCCACCAGTGTGGGCGTAAGTGTAGCGAAAAGGATGTGAAAAGAACTGGTATGGAGGCGCAACACTCTAAGCTACTAGAAGATGTAGATCAAAGTCCAATGTGTGATGGGGAAAGCACTTCTTTTTTATTATTTTTTCAGAAATTAAAAACCAGCAATGGAATACGCGTTTCGGGGAAGAACCCCTTCGCCAGTTCGGCTGGATAGGACAACAGGATGCCTAGGGGTGACACGATTCCAAAGATGTATAGGATGTGTCGGAGGTCCTGTGTGCAGGAGGACAGGTTAAAGCACTTTTTTCTCCCCTGTCCTCCTGCACACAGGACCTCCGACACATCCTATACATCTTTGGAATCGTGTCACCCCTAGGCATCCTGTTGGACCTCCGACACATCCTATACATCTTTGGAATCGTGTCACCCCTAGGCATCCTGTTGTCCTATCCAGCCGAACTGACGAAGGGGTTCTTCCCCGAAACGCGTATTCCATTGCTGGTTTTTAATTTCTGAAAAAATAATAAAAAAGAAGTGCTTTCACCATCACACATTGGACTTTGATCTACATCTTCTAGTAGCTTAGAGTGTTGCGCCTCCATACCAGTTCTTTTCACATATCTTGGAGAATTTGTCATCTACTACCCGAATCACAGTGTGACCACAAGAATTAGGAAAATCCTAATAAAGTCCATTGAACATGTAACCAGACTGACTGTGGGACTGGCAGAGGGTGAAGTAATTCGCCTGGGCGCCGAAGTGAAGGTTTGTTCCTGGCACAGGTGTGAATTTCACAGCGGCAGTGTGAGTCCAAGAATTGTATATATTGAGAAGCTTACTTGGTTGGACCTTAAAGAATCCTAAAATATAACTTTTATTCTAATTAATTAAAAAGGTATAGAAGGACAAACATATACATGTATTTACAAATAGAGAAAGGATTGTTGAAAATAATCAGTTTAGAGCCACTAAAGCACTAAGATAATGACTGATTTGGTTAAGTGCCAACGGTGGGCGCTCAACCAACTAGTTCAATCAGTCCAGAACGTAACAGATATCTTGGTTGTTTACAGCGATTACAGCGCAAGTGTCTACCCGATAGCTGGGTGACTACTACAAAGAGACCTGAACGGTAAGTTAATCCCTACGCGTTTCCCCCATTAAAGGGTTCCTCAGGGGCAAGAAAAATTGGATGGTTCCAGTCGTAATGAACCGGATAGTGGTTTAGAAGATTAATATATAGAGAGATTAGCTTTAGTTAGACCAGATAGTGCCTAAAAAAGTTGCATATCTGAGTAAGAGGATAATAGCAATCCAAAAGATATAAGTCCAGATGAACTGGACGATGGTTAAAGATATATATATATATCAGTTGGTAGATCCTAAAACAGACCGCAATTTCGTGCAGCTAAACGCTGAAAGGAGTAGAAGATAGGCAATCAATCCCCCTCGTTGATAAGGACTAGTATGATAGAATAAGAAGTCCTAATCTTAGTCATGCCGTTATATTCTAATGCATGTGATCCAAACTGAACCCTCCACTAAGATATCTGGAGTAAGTATGATGCCAGCTGGTCACTGAAATAAGCTCAGCCAGAAACTGGATAATAACTTCTAGTACAGCTAAATAGCTAACGGCGCAAGCTAAATCCAAAATGAAAACAAAATAAATGAAAAAAACGGCGGCATGTCAGCCCTGGTGGTGGACTGACAGCATACTGAGCTCACAGACCTCATGCTCTTAGGCCGCCTGCACACGAGCGGAAATCCCGCCGCGGCCGCCGCGGGATTTCCCGCGGGATTTCCGCCGCTGAAAGTTTGCATAGGAGTGCATTAAAATACGCACTCCTATGCAGACGGCCGCGGTTTGGCCGCGCGAAATCTCGCGCGGCAAACAAACCGCGGCATGTCCTAATTTTCTGCGGGGCACGCACTCACCCGGCCGCCGGCTCCGGTCTGCGCATGCGCCGGCTGCGCGGCAGCCGGCACATGAAAGAGCCAGGGCCGCCAGGCGCGGGTGAGTCTGCGCTCGTCCCTGCAGGCGCTCGGGTCGGATCGCGCGGCGAGAATTCTCGCTGCCGGATCCGACCCGCTCGTCTGCAGGCGGCCTTAAATAGTGGTGAAGTGGTGCAGCCCCTAAAAGGGAGTGTCCTGTAATTGACCAATCATGCTCATCCCGCCCACACAAACATCCAAACGTCTCCATGGCAACCAATTAGTTCTATAGTGATGTCTAAATAGATTAATCAGGTGATCAATCAAGATGTAGCACCGCTAATCCATACATTCAAACATTATCATGTATGTAACCACAGGACCGTGCGGTGAAAGGTTTGTCCTGGAGTATTATGTGTAACATATAGTACGGTGAGATGGTGCCTCCCCCGTGTTATCATTATCACATGACCGAACAATGGTCCCGCCCATCTACAATCAACGCGTCGTTCATCGGTAAGAGGAAGCTGTTAGACAGGTGTGGCACACAGAGACAAACTCTTTTACATCTTTTTCCATAAATTTTCCTGGATGTACTCAGACATGACTTGAGTCTCCGGAATAGATAATTAAAATGGATAAACTTGACCTCTAGGAGGCGATGCGCCTGGCAGGAGGTAGAGTGGACAATCGCATGGTCTGGGTGGTCGCGGGGTCTCGGCCTCTTTTTTACTGAACACTTCTGCAATCAGCATATTTTTGAGGTAGACCTGGAAGCTCGATGAAGTTGTGGTTTAAGGACTGGAACAACAGAGTGCAGACAGTGGGTGTAGGGACCTCAATGGGAGATCTGCTCAGTATGCCAGTTGATGACTCAAGAATACAGATGAAGCCAACAAAGTGCAGAAAACATTGAGTTTATGGACCTGGCTAAAACCAGCAAGGAAATCTCATTGTGCAGATCTCCGATATGCAGATCCAGAGGCACAGTGACAAACCTGATGACATCAGGCAGGAGAAATGAGCTTCTACAAGGGTACCGCCGGTATCTTGTGCTGGACCATCAAGTCTTGGTGGATGAAGATTATGGCAAAACTGGAGTCCAGGTATGCCTCCTTAGAGAACTGGAAGTCACCACAGGTCAGGATGCAGGAACTTTGGAGAGGACTCAGTGTCACCTAGAGCAGTCTCTTCTAATGGCCTCAGGAAGTGTCCATCACGACCACCATAGAGGCATACGTTTTGTATTCGCCTTCTGAGGCCTTCCTCAGACGAAAGCTTTGTTCTTTCTACCTCCATAGGTTTATCCAGGGAAAGTGCAGGAGGAGGAGGCTAAAGTGGTCCAGAGAAACTGCAGAATGAACAATTTTTCTTTTTCACACAAGAGATTATCTGTAGGCTTTCTCTGAATATCAATTCTGGAAGCCGAGGAGATGAGGTCCTTCAGGAACATCTCTGCCAGTCAACTCATCTTTTATTCTACCGGAAAGCCTCTCCCAGAATGCTATTCCATTCTGGTAATGCGAACAGTGTACAAATTTTTATAGCATACTGGCTGACCATCTTTGCATAGGCGCAGGAGAACGGATGTAGCTGAAGAACGTTGTCCAGGTTTCTCAAATACAGAACGATATGTGATCAAGAAAGCCTGGAGATCAGTAGTCGTAGAACTCTTGCGCTCCCATAAGGGTATAGCCTAGGCTACGGCTTCACCAGACAATAAAGTAATAATAAATGCAATTTTACTACAATCACTAGGGTATTGTGCAGGTGTGAGTTTAAAATGTATTTGACACTAGTTCAAAAATCCTCGGCAGGACTTGAGGGTCTCCATCAAAGTGTGACGGCAATAGCTGAAGTCCGGTGGTGGGAGCAGAAAGCAGAGACGTAGATTGAGTGGCCAGTTGAATCATTAATAGGCTGGTAAGCTGGGTGACTACTTCTTTAGCAACTTGAATTGCAGATTGTGAAGACTCAACATTTTTCAAGAAATCCAGGCACGTTGCGACAGTCTGCAGGATCCGTGAAACTTGGTCTTGGAATGCGCGACCACACATGGCTGGATCAAATGTATTTGCAGCACCAGCGGGATGCATCGGCTAAGCAAACTTTCAGGCAGATGGATGTGGACCGCCTTGCCACACAGCGGTTTGCTTGTGGGATGTCTGAGGTGGCAGGACCTGGGGAACACCAGTTATCACATCTGACTGCTCCAAGTGGGATACCAACTTTACTATGGGATTCCTAAGCCATCACGCTGCACTGGGCCGCGTCGCGGTACCTGTAGGTCTGAACAAGAGTCTTACAGGAATACAGGCTGTTGTCAGGGCTAGCGGCACAGATGTAATAACAAGGTCCAGGCTGAAGGTCAGGGCAGGCAGCAAGCAATATCAAAGGCCAGAATACAGACCCATGGTCAGGGAACACAGAAGTCAGAATAGTCAGAGTCAGACAAAAGGTCAGAACAAGCACATTCATAAACGCAGGCTTTGTTACAAATGGGTAATGAAACCAAATTGCTTAGGCATTCTCCATAAGGGAAGGATGCTTAATATAGCAGGGAAAGCTGGTGATTGGTGGGGGACGAGATTAGGGAGCGCAAGCGGGCCCTTTAAGAAACCCCATTATAAATCGGAACCCAGGGGCGGACTGTTTAGCGCTGTGTGCCGACAGCCTTTAGGGCTCACTCGTGTGGGCATATGTCGCCTGCTTATTATGCGTGCTAGAAACCTATCGAATTCTACTGCGTCACTCACAACCAGGATACATGTGTAAAAAAAAAACAGCATATACTATTTTTGTACGTATTGCGTGGGTAATACACACATATTGACAAGCATATATGAGTATTTGCTGTGTACTGCGTATTTTATGCACGTAATACGCAGGCAACTTCTGTCCGTGTGAGTGAGCCATTAGATGAGAATTTTGATGTGGATTTCCATCTGATTTCTCCCTTTGCATTGTGTTAAATCCACAGCAAGTCTGTGGGAAATATACATGTAAGAGATGCAGATTGCACAGGAGAGACAGTCATTCAAGTGAATGGAGTTGGAGCGGGCCACAGATCATTCTAGTCACCCGGACCATTCACAGTAAACAGGAGATGCTCAAGCATTGAGCGGCTCTTGTATACACGGCTCGCCAGTTGCTTGGTTTTCAGTTCTGCTAAAAACCAAACAACTCAGACAAATGTGCGCTCTCTCTCTGTGCCCCGTCGGAGGCCGTGAGTACATGGGACGATTATGGCCCAAATTTGCTGTTTCTGAAAAGGCAACAATTTTTTAACAAAAATATTAACTTTACTGAACAAAGGTGACGGTTAACTGGTTGCGCTACATAGTAGGGCACTATTACATTAAATGTTACGTAAGAGTTTAACCAGAATTTATATCCTAATATCAATATAAGGGGAACATTTTGTTGAGACAAGGCACCTCGAACTTAAATCCTGACTAACCACTGTCCTCATAGTACTGCATATTCATCGTCCTACTCCGTACTACATTCTTGAAATACTATGGCATGGCAACATCACTGTAGGTGCCGGGATACATCACCAATTTAGGAGCTCTACGTCATTGCAGACTTAATGCAACATAAGTGCAAAAGGTACATCTCTATCTCACGTAATCTCTAGTTGGCACCTAGCACCACTACTCAAAATGCCTTGTTGCCCGTTTCATAATGTTTTACACATTGAATCACATACCACAATTCCAAGTTGTCCCCTCCCTATCCACAGAGATAACTTGCTGATCAGTGAGAGTCTCACCACTGCCGATCTCCAGATCGGGGAGTATACGCTCTCATCTGCACTGCCAGGTTACCCCACACCCTGCAGTGAGGAAGACACCGAATGGAGAATTGGTAGTGCAAGCACACTAGCACTCCATTGACTTTCAATGGGACTACGGAGATAGCTGAGCGGGTGTCGTTTGGGTATTTTTATCAACCCTACTGAAATGAATCCCAGGACATGGGAGGGAATCCCGTTCTCGAGATCGGTGGGAGTATCAGCTGTAAGAAACCCTTACTGATCAGCAAATTATCCCCTATCCTGTGGATAGTGGAGAGCTTGTAATTGTGGCACAACCCCTTTGAACATAACATCAAACTCTCTAGTAAAAGTATCATAATTCCAAACTAACTACATTCCCCTCAGTGTAGCGGTTTCAGAAACTGGGTTGGAGCCTCTGGTGTATTAGCCGCAGGTCTAGAGAGTAGTCAGGGAAGAGCCAGGAGTCAGCAACAGGAGGTTCTCAGTTTGCAGTACAGATGGATGAGGTGGGTAGTGTAGTAATAAGGGAAGCCAGGGGTCTGTATCAGAAGGTTTCAGTAGAATCGCAGAGGTGGAGCTTGACCAAGGCTTGGAGCACAATAATCATGTAAGGAAGGAGGGATCAGAGCCATGTTTATATAGTAAGCCTAATCAGGGATAGGGCGGATCCAGAACAGAGACTGGATAGCAGGATCCAGGTACAAAGCTAAAGATCTTGTCCAAAGAATAGCGCAGCAGGGAGAGCTGCCGATCTAGGAGCAGGAGGTCCTGGATTCAAGTCCTGATAGTAGCCCCCTTCTTCTAGGATGGCCTCTGGACATCCTAGGGGTCGGCTTTCCCGGGTACCTGTGATTGAACTTGTTTGTGAGCCTGGGAGCATAGACATTGGTTCTCCTCTGAGCTATAACCCTTCTTTTTAACAAGGTATTGCAATTTACCTCTGTGTGATTCTTGAGTCCAAAATCTCCACCACAAACTCTTCCTCTCATTGGACCCTCACTGATGGAGGAGGTGGCTGGCTTCTTCCCAAAACCGTGTTGTCCTGGAAAGGTTTTAGCAAGGACAAGTGAAAGACAGGATAGACCCTCAGGCTGTCTGGGAACATTAAACGGAAAGCCACCTGGCTGATCCTCGCGGTGATCTGGAAGGGCCCAATAAATATTTGCCCAAGCTTGAGAGAGGGTACATGGATCTTTCGTGGTTGCCAACCATACTTTATCACCAACCTGGAAGATAGGGGCGTCTAGCGGTGTCTATCTGCTGCTCTCTTGTAAGTCTCCTTCAATTTCCTATGGCTTTCAGCCAACACCAACAGTTTGTGATTGGCCGTCGGGACAGGAGTGTTGATAGGAAGGCCCGGAATAAAGAGAGGATGTATCCCGTAGTTAGCATAGAATGGGCTCTCGGCAGCTGAGCTGTGTTGGGCATTGTTGTAGGTGAATTCCGCTGTCGAAAAAAATAAACCAAGTCATTCTGAAGATGGGAGATGATGCAGCGGAGATACTGCTCCAGAGTCTGATTTGTTATCTCGGTCTGACCGTTAGACTGAGGATGAAAGGCAGAGGAGAGATTTCAGCAAGGAAATGTCCAAATCCTGGATATCCCAGGGGAGACAGCTGCTGCCTGGAGAGCAAGAGGTCCTGGGTTCGAGTCCGGACACCCAGAGGGTGAGCTCGTGGCATCTTGTTCCTTCACATTCCTCATATCTCTTCACATCCCTCCTGCAGTCGGGTCACCAGAAAGAATGAAGTTCTAAAGTCTTTGTGACCCCAAGGTGACCAGCAAGCTTGGAATTATGGACTTTGTGTTGACCAGCCTTGGGAACATATAGTTGGTGTTCCTGCCTCCATTTTTGAAAGAAAGTGGGCTCCCACCCACTTGCAATTGCGTTTTTTGTTAACACGATTGTCAATGGGACTTTCTATTGTAAAAAACGCAATTGCGTTTTTGGTGCATTGCGTTGCGTTTTTAACATTAGAAAGTCCCATTGACAATCGCGTTAACAAAAAACGCAATCGCAAGTGGGTGGCAGCCCTAAGAAGGAGGTTTAAAAAAAGAGAAAAAACGTACTGTGCTCAGGAAAGATGTTACGGTATTGGAGGGGGTTCAAAGAAGAGCGACTAAGCTAGTACATGGAATGATGGGACTGGAATACCCAGAGAGGCTATCAAAATTGGGACTAATTATTCTAGAAAAAAGAAGGTTAAGGGGCGACCAAATAACCATGTATAAGTACATGAGGGGACAATACAAGGATCTCTCCCAGGATCTGTTTATACCCAGGACTACGACGCTAACAAGAGGGCATCCGCTACGCTTAGAAGAATGCAGGTTTCATCACCAACATAGAAAAGGTTTCTTTACTGTTAGAGCAGTTAGACTGTGGAACTCTCTGCCTGAGGACGTAGTGATGGCAAAATCCGTAGAGGAGTTTCAAAGGGGACTTGATATCTTTCTGGAGAGGAAGGATATTTTAGGTTATAAATAGAGATGAGCGAGCACCAAAATACTCGGGTGCTCGTTACTCGAGCCGAACTTTTCGCGATGCTCGAGGGTTCGTTTCGAGTAACGAACCCCGTTGAAGTCAATGGGCGACCCGAGCATTTTTGTATATCGCCGATGCTCGCTAAGGTTTTCATTTGTGAAAATCTGAGAAATTCAAGAAAGTGATGGGAACGACACAGAAACGGATAGGGCAGGCGAGGGGCTACATGTTGGGCTGCATCTCAAGTTCCCAGGTCCCACTATTAAGCCACAATAGCGGCAAGAGTGGGCCCCCCCCCTCCCAACAATTTTTACTTCTGAAAAACCCTCATTAGCAAGGCATACCTTAGCTAAGCACCACACTACCTCCAACAACTCCGTGTGGACCGACAGCATGGGTGGGTCCCAGGAAGCCACCGGCAGTACATAAATATATCCCATTGCAGTGCCCTGGACAGCAAAGCTAACGTCAGATTACATGCAGGTGGGCTTCGGCCCACACTGCATGCCCCAACCTGACCGGGGTTTTTAATTCATAGACACAGGCAGGTACAAATCCCCAATGTGAAGTCCCTGTGGACCCACAGCATGGGTGGCTCCCTGGAACCCACCGGTGGTACATAAATAAATCCCATTGCAGTGCCCAGCGCAGCTGAGGTGACGTCAGGCTTGATGCAGGTGGGCTTCGGCCCACACTGCATGCCCCAGTCAGACTGGGGTTCTTTATAAGTAGACACATGCAGTTACAACTCCGTGTGGACCGACAGCATGGGTGGGTCCCAGGAAGCCACCGGCGGTACATAAATATATCCCATTGTAGTGCCCTGGACAGCAAAGCTAATGTCAGATTACATGCAGGTGGGCTTCGGCCCACACTGCATGCCCCAACCTGACCGGGGTTTTTAATTCATAGACAAAGGCAGGTACAAATCCCCAATGTGAAGTCCCTGTGGACCCACAGCATGGGTGGCTCCCTGGAACCCACCGGCGGTACATAAATAAATCCCATTGCAGTACCCAGCATAGCTGAGGTAACGTCAGGTTTAATGCAGGTGGGCTTCGGCCCACACTGCATGCCCCAGTCAGACTGGGGTTCTTTAGAAGTGGACACATGCAGTTACAACTCCGTGTGGACCGACAGCATGGGTGGGTCCCAGGAAGCCACCGGCGGTACATAAGTATATCCCATTGCAGTGCCCAGCACAGCTGAGGTAACGTCCGATTAAATGCAGGTGGTCTACGGCCCCCACTGCATGCCCCAGTATGACCGGGGTTTTTAATACAGAGACACTGGCAGGTACAAATCCCTAATGTGAAGTCCCTGTGGACCCACATCATGGGTGGCTCCCTGGAACCCACCGGTGGTACATAAATAAATCCCATTGCAGTGCCCAGCACAGCTGAGGTAACGTCAGGTTTAATGCAGGTGGGCTTTGGCCCACACTGCATGCCGCAGTCAGACTGGGGTTCTTTAGAAGTGGACACATGCAGTTACAACTCCGTGTGGACCGACAGCATGGGTGGGTCCCAGGAAGCCACCGGCGGTACATAAATATATCCCATTGCAGTGCCCATCACAGTTGAGGTAACCTCAGGTTTAAAGGGGTTGTCCCGCGCCGAAACGTTTTTTGTTTTTTTTCAACAGCCCCCCTGTTCAGCGCGAGACAACCCCGATGCAGGGGTTAAACAAGAACACCGGACAGCGCTTACCTGAATCCCCGCGCTGCGGTGACTTCTTACTTACCTGCTGAAGATGGCCGCCGGGATCTTCTCCCTCGGTGGACCGCAGGGCTTCTGTGCGGTCCATTGCCGATTCCAGCCTCCTGATTGGCTGGAATCGGCACGTGATGGGGCGGAGCTACACGGAGCCCCATTGAGAAAAGAAGAAGACCCGGACTGCGCAAGCGCGTCTAATTTGGCGATTAGACGCTGAAAATTAGACGGCTCCATGGAAACGAGGACGCTAGCAACGAACAGGTAAGTGAAAAATTTCTGATAACTTCTGTATGGCTCATAATTAATGCACAATGTACATTACAAAGTGCATTAATATGGCCATACAGAAGTGTATACCCCACTTTGTTTCGCGGGACAACCCCTTTAATGCAGATGGGCTTCGGCCCACACTGCATGCCCCAGTCAGACTGGGGTTCTTTAGAAGTGGACACATGCACTTACAACTCTGTGTGGACTGACAGCATGGGTGGGTCCCAGGAAGCCACCGGCGGTACATAAATATATCCCATTGCAGTGCCCAGCACAGCTGAGGTAATGTCAGGTTTAATGCAGGTGGGCTAAAAATTACTAGGATTACATTGTAGGCGAGGGCCCCAAAAAATTGGTGTACCAACAGTACTAATGTACATCAGAAAAATTGCCCATGCCCAAACCAAGAGGGCAGGTGAAACCCATTAATCGCTTTGGTTAATGTGGCTTAGTTTGTAACTAGGCCTGGAGGCAGTCCAGTTAAAATAAAAATTGGTTCAGGTGAAAGTTTCAACGCTTTAATGAGAATTGAAACGTATAAACATTGTTTACAAAAGTTATATGACTGAGCCTTGTGGGCCTAAGAAAAATTGCCCGTTCAGCGTGATTACGTGAGGTTTCAGGAGGAGGAGCAGGAGGAGGAGGATGAATATAATACACAGATTGATGAAGCTAAAAGGTCCCCGTTTTTGATGGTGATAGAGAACGATGCTTCCATCCGCGGGTGCAGCCTACGTATTGCTTACGTATCGCTGCTGTCCGCTGGTGGAGAAGAGAAGTCTGGGGAAATCCAGGCTTTGTTCATCTTTATGATTGTAAGCCTGTCGGCACTGTCGGTTGACAGGTGGGTACGCTTATCCGTGATGATTCCCCCAGCCGCACTAAACACCCTCTCCGACAAGACGCTAGCCGCAGGACAAGCAAGCACCTCCAGGGCATACAGCGCGAGTTCAGGCCACGTGTCCAGCTTCGACACCCAGTAGTTGTAGGGGCAGAGGCGTCACGGAGGACGGTCGTGCGATCGGCTACGTACTCCCTCACCATCCTTTTACAGTGCTCCCGCCGACTCAGCCTTGACTGGGGAGCGGTGACACAGTCTTGCTGGGGAGCCATAAAGCTGGCAAAGGCCTTGGAGAGTGTTCCCCTGCCTGTGCTGTACATGCTGCCTGATCTCCGCGCCTCCCCTGCTACCTGGCCCTCGGAACTGCGCCTTCTGCCACTAGCGCTGTCAGATGGGAAGTTTACCATCAGTTTGTCCGCCAGGGTCCTGTGGTATACCATCACTCTCGAACCCCTTTCCTCTTCGGGTATGAGAGTGGAAAGGTTCTCCTTATACCGTGGGTTGAGCAGTGTGTACACCCAGTAATCCGTAGTGGCCAGAATGCGTGTAACGCGAGGGTCACGAGAAAGGCATCCTAACATGAAGTCAGCCATGTGTGCCAGGGTACCTGTATGCAACACATGGCTGTCCTCACTAGGAAGATCACTTTCAGGATCCTCCTCCTCCTCAGGCCATACACGCTGAAAGGATGACAGGCAAGCAGCATGGGTACCCTCAGCAGTGGGCCAAGCTGTCTCTTCCCCCTCCTCCTCATGCTCCTCCCCCTCCTCCTCAACGCGCTGAGATATAGACAGGAGGGTGCCCTGACTATCCAGCGACATACTGTCTTCCCCCGCCTCCGTTTCCGAGCGCAAAGCGTCTGCCTTTATGCTTTGCAGGGAACTTCTCAAGAGGCATAGCAGAGGAATGGTGACGCTAATGATTGCAGCATCCCCGCTCACCATCTGGGTAGACTCCTCAAAGTTTCCAAGGACCTGGCAGATGTCTGCCAACCAGGCCCACTCTTCTGTAAAGAATTGAGGAGGCTGACTCCCACTACGCCACCCATGTTGGAGTTGGTATTCCACTATAGCTCTACGCTGCTCATAGAGCCTGGCCAACATGTGGAGCGTACAGTTCCACCGTGTGGGCACGTCGCACAGCAGTCGGTGCACTGGCAGATTAAACCGATGTTGCAGGGTCCGCAGGGTGGCAGCGTCCTTCTTGGACTTGCGGAAATGTGCGCTGAGCCGGCGCACCTTTCCGAGCAGGTCTGACAAGCGTGGGTAGCTTTTCAGAAAGCGCTGAACCACCAGATTAAAGACGTGGGCCAGGCATGGCACGTGCGTGAGGCTGCCGAGCTGCAGAGCCGCCACCAGGTTACAGCCGTTGTCACACACGACCATGCTCGGTTGGAGGCTCAGCGGCGAAAGCCAGCGGTCAGTCTGCTCTGTCAGACCCTGCAGCAGTTCGTGGGCCGTGTGCCTCTTCTCTCCTAAGCTGAGTAGTTTCAGCACGGCCTGCTGACGCTTGCCCACCGCTGTGCTGCCACGCCGCACGACACCGACTGCTGGCGACATGCTGCTGCTGACACATCTTGATTGCGAGACAGAGGTTGCGTAGGAGGAGGAGGATGGTTTAGTTGAGGAAGCATTCCCCGCCGCAGATACCAGCACCGAGCTGGGGCCCGCAATTCTGGGGGTGGGTAGGACGTGAGCGGTCCCAGGCTCTGACTCGGTCCCAGCCTCCACTAAATTCACCCAATGTGCCGTCAGGGAGATATAGTGGCCCTGCCCGCCTGTGCTTGTCCACGTGTCCGTTGTTAAATGGACCTTGGCAGTAACCGCGTAGGTGAGGGCGCGTACAATGTTGCGGGAGACGTGGTCGTGCAGGGCTGGGACGGCACATCGGGAAAATTAGTGGCGACTGCGAACCGAGTAGCACGGGGCCGCCACCGCCATCATGTTTTTGAAAGCCTCAATTTCCACAAGCCTATACGGCAGCATCTCCGGGCTGATCAATATTTCCTCAGCCCTACAGTGCCCTCCAAATTACCCCCCCTACACATGCCACCCCCCCTGAGTCCCCCTCACTGCACTCCAAAGTAGCCCCCCTCCACATGCCCCCCACAGTCCCCCAATCCACAGCGTCCCTATACAGTGCCCCCCCTGTGACCTCCCCCACAGAGTCCCCCTTTACAGTGCCCACACACAAGTACACTAACAGCACCCCCTGCCCCTCCCTCCTACCAGTACAGTGATACCTATATAGAGATAACACGGGATCCACCATTCACAACAGACACAGCTCACCTCTTCCCCTCCCTGCACAGGCAGGATTATACATTGTGTGAAAAATTACTGTGACAGCCCGACGCTAACCCCCCCCCCCCAGCGCAGCAAATTACTGTCACAGCCCCCTCCAACCCCACGTGACAAATTACTGTGACAGACAACCCCCCCCCCCCCCCCACAGCTACAAATCTATGTGACGGGACACTCCACCGCTACAAGTCTATGTGACCGCACACCCCACCGCTACAAGTCTATGTGACCGCACACCCCACCGCTACAAGTCTATGTGACCGCACACCCCACCGCTACAAGTCTATGTGACCGCACACTCCACCGCTACAAGTCTATGTGACCGCACACTCCACCGCGACAAGTCTATGTGACCGCACACCCCACAGCGACAAGTCTATGTGACCGCACACTCCACCGCGACAAGTCTATGTGACCGCACACCCCACCGCTACAAGTCTATGTGACAGCACACTCCACCGCTACAAGTCTATGTGACCGCACACCCCCCCGCGACAAGTCTATGTGACCGCACACTCCACCGCTACAAGTCTATGTGACCGCACACACCCCCGCGACAAGTCTATGTGACCGCACACCCCCCGCGACAAGTCTATGTGTCCGCACACCCCACCGCTACAAGTCTATGTGACCGCACCCCCCACCGCGACAAGTCTATGTGACCGCACACTCCACCTCGACTTGTGACAGCCGGGTCTCCTGACACCCTTGCCTTCCTCTGGATCAACAAAACAGGAGGCTAACAGGCTGGACTAGATGGACATTGTCTTCATTCAGCCTTACGAACTATGTTACTATGTAAAGTAGGCATCCCTGAAAGAAACCACTATATTTTCTCCTACTGCTCCTTCACATTTTTGCTGAAATCCTCATGAAATTCACGCCATTTTAGCATTCTATGAAATACTATGTAAGGCCGCCTGCAGATGGGCGGGTCGGATCCGGCGGCGAGAATTCTCGCCGCGGGACCCGACCCCAGCGCCTGCAGGGAGTAGCGCGTACTCACCTGCGCCTGGCGGCCCCGGGCCGCCGGCGCATGCGCAGACCGGAGCCGGCGGCCGGGTGAGTGACGTTTCTGTGCGAGGCTCTGCGAGCCCCGCACAGAAATAGGACATGCCGCGGCCGTCTGCATAGGAGTGCGTTTTGTAATGCACTCCTATGCAGGCTTTCAGTGGCGGAAATCCCGCGGATAATCCCGCTGCGGGATTTCCGCCCGTCTGCAAGCGGCCTAAGTCTGCGCTGCAGTTCATACGGGCAGATTTTTCCGTGCGTGAGTTCTGAGATACACATTGCTGGGGAAAAAAACCTGCGTCAGCCGGCCGCACACACGCTGTCCCCATTGACTGGAGCCAAATCTCCATGTGGGTCTGCATGAACATCTGTGGCAGAACGCTGCGGCTCAGCCTTGTATTTCTCCAACACGGACGTGACGCTTTCAGTTTTGTGTGAATAAGGTTTAACGCAGTTTTCACGGTCACAAGACCACATAATGGTTGAGTATCAGCTAAAATGAAAATCTTAACTCTTTCATGCTCCACGGCATACAGTTACGTCCTGGGCGTGCAGACTTTGTACGGAATGGGATTAGAAGTCGATCTTGCTTCATACTCGCCGGCAGTCCTTCACAGCTGATACCTACCTGCAACAGCTGTAAGTATCCATTTATAAAGTCCTACATTATATGAGAGGCGCGCAGGCTGCACACAACTCCCATTACTTGGAAGTGATTCATATGGAAGTCATTGCCTCAGTTTTTGTCGGTTTCAGATTTCCCCGATTTGATTTCGGACAGTTTATTCGCTACTAATTTTTAGAAAAATGTAATTACTATACAAAAATAAATCAACCAAACAGAGAACGTCCCCCTACCGGCCCTTTTATGTTCCAACGCCCCCAGTTGTGCCTTTTTGTTCCACCGCCCCCCTTGAGAAGTAACAACGCCCCCCAGGGGGCAATAACGCCCACGTTGAGAACCACTACTCTAGACGTAGAGAGCGCCCCTTTGTGACAGTCCTGGGCATAAATACATGATGGGAAAAATCTCTGTATTGTAGTCTGCCCATTCCGTTTATTACTTTAGTTGCCCGCCCTTGTGCCCGCTCCAGCTTTGATGTCCTTCTTGAGTACCGATGCCCCAAACTGTACATTCCTTGTGTGCTCTGACCAGTGACTTGTAAAGAGGAAGAACAATGTTTTCGTCATGTGCCCTTAGACCTCTTTTGATGCACCCTATGATCCTATTTGCCTTGGCAGCAGCTGCCTGACACTGGTTGCTTCATTTTAGCTTAGAGATCACTAAAATCCACAAGTCCTTTTCCACATCAGTGTTACCCAGTGGTTTCCCATGTAGTGTGTAATTGTGACACGTATTTCCCCGGCCATGTGCAAAACCTTACATTTATTAATGTTAAACCTCATTTCCCACTTTTCTGCCTCCAACTTATCCAGGTCCTCTTGTCACCACATTCTGTCTTCTCTTGTGTGCATTTCTTTACATAGTTTTGTCATCTGCAAATATTGGTATTTTAGTGCACAATCCTTCTACCAGGCCATTAACCCCTTAACGACCGGGCCATAGTCTTTTTATGTCCTCCCGAAGTGGGCTTTATTCTCTGAGGACGTAAAAACATGCGTCCTACAGAGAATAAAGCCCCTCGGGCTGTGGATGTGACAGCTCCATGCTGTCGGTGTCCGCAGGTAGCCAACAGCATGGAGCTGTCATTCCGGGCTGCGGGACTCCCCCCCCCCCCTTCCCCGGCATTGCGATCGGCGCTGATCGCAAAAAAGTAGATAAAAGTTTGAAAAAAGTTAAAGATCCATCAGGGCAGCTGAAAATACTCACCGAGGTCCGCCGCACTGCTCCCCCTGTCCCGCCGCTCCGGGCCCCGAAGCCAGTCTTCTGCGCATGCGCGCCAGGCTGCATTACGTCAGCCGCATGCGCAGAAGGCTCGGTGGCGCGGGAGATTTAAAATCTCCTGGCTCCTGTAGGTAGCCGGGAGGCAGGAGATGTCAGCGGGGACCGCGGTGAGCGAGCCCCAGTACCGCCATCGCCATTATCTAATGGATAACGGCGATCGCGGAAAAGTGAAAAAAAAGTGTGAAAAAAAGAAGTTTCACCTCCCCTCATGGATCGGATCCATGAGGGGAGGTGAAAATACTCACCTCAGGTCCGCCGATGTCCCCGGTGTTCCGGGACCCGAAGTCCCCCTCTGCGCCCGATGATTGACATCGGGCGCGTGCACAGAGGGGCTCGAGCCCCGGGAAATTCAAAATCCCTCTGCTCCTGGCTGCCATGTGTAGCCTGGAGCAGAGGGATGTCACCCAGCATGTGATCACTGTTATCCAATGGATAACAGTGATCATATAAAGTAAAAAAATGTATAAAAAAGTAAAAAAAAAAAAAAGTAAAAAAAAGTTTTAAAAAGGTAAAAAAAAGTTTAAAAAGCGTACGTTTCATCTCCCCTCACGGATCACATCCGTGAGGGAGGATGAAAGTACGTACATAAGGCCCCCGGATTTATCCGCGGACCTTACCCCAGCTTCTGCGCACGCGCCCGTCGCCAAAATGGCGGACGAATGCGCAAAAGCTGTGGATTGCCAGGATAATTTAAATTCTCCCTGCTCCTGGCTACAAAACGTAGCCAAGAGCATGGAGATTTCACGGGGGGCCGCGGTGAACGATTCCTGGTCACGTGTTCGCCGTTATCCAATAATGGCGATCACGTAAAAGTAAAAAAAAAATTTGAAGTTTCATCTCCCCTCACCGATGTGATCGGTGAGATGAGATGAAACTTTTTACCGGAGGCCTCTGTATTTGCACCCCGACGCGATCCTCATCTGTGAACTTACCCGGATTCTGCACATGTGACCGCCGGCAAAATACCGGACACATGCGCAGGAGTCGGGGAGCCCAGGAAATTTCAAATCTCCGTGCTCTCAGCGACCAATGGTCGCCGAGAGCCTGGAGCAGTGACGGGTGGCCTCGTTGAGCGGTCGCCGGTCACGTAATAAAAAAGTAGCGCTCTAACATAGGTCGGTCTCACATGACCGGATAAGAATTACGGATTCCGCATGCGTCTGATCCGCGGTAATACGCAGATCAATCGCATTGGATTACACAATTTCGCTCACATTAGCGGGTCGGAATTGTGTAATCCACTCGCAGAAAAAGAGAACGCAGCAGGTTTTATTTTACCGCGGCTATCCGCAACATAGAGCCCATTGTGCTCCGTGGTCGCGGATATACCCGCTGCCCATACGCAACTACCTTGTATACGGGCTGCGGGTACCCGTGTCATCGCTAAGCAACGGTGCGGGAAATGCAAACAAAAAAAAAGTACTGCGCATAACTGCGTACTTACACGGGCGGTCATGCGCAGTACTTTTTTTACATTACGCGGCCTTACGCAGGGTCACAGCCGGGCTCACAGATGGGATCTGCTGCGGGCCTCCGCAAGCGGATTCCGCCTATGGCTGCGTGAGCCCGGCGTTATTCAGACCGCTACCTGTGATACGTATTTTACAAGAAGCCCCGGGAACGCTCGCCTTCCTGCAGTTCCAGGAGCACCTTGTTGAGCGTCTTCTGTGTGAGACCACCGCACCTCGGCAAGCTTACGGAGACTCACAGAGCGCCACTTTTTACACCCCATACCCGCTACTGAGGTCACTAAATACCCCTAAAAAGCATGATAGGAGGGGGGATACATGGTTTTATTACCCCATGGGCCCATTTCAACCAGCCTTCGTAATTACCCCTGTCTTCGGAAATACCACACAGTTCACATTATTACTTTTATCTAAGATTTGCGAACGCCGAAAAGGGAACGGAGTGTGTGTGTGTGGTGGGGGGGGGGGGGTGGGGTCAAAATACGCAGTACACCCCTAGATAAATTCGTTAAGGAGTCTAGTTTTCAAAATGGGGTCATTTGTGGGGGTTCTCTATGGTTTTGGGCGCTCAAGATTTGTACGTCTCCTAAATGGTTAAAAAAACACGAAAGTTTTTCCAATGTGCGCCCAAAATAAAGTAAACGGGTGGAAATATAAATCTTAGCAAAAATTTCTATATTATGTTTGCACATACTTAAAGGAGATGTCTCGAGGAAGCAGTGAATTTTTTTTTTGCCCAGTCCCCCTAATTAAGCATACATTACTAAGCCCCCCTGTAAATGACTTTTCTAGCTGGTTTGTACTTACAGTTCCAGTGTTTCAGCAACTTATAAAAATTTTCCCAAGATGGCCGCCGGCTTTTTTCCTGTCGCTTGCTGTAGCCCGACGTGCGCGCTCCCGAGACGCTACCAGCTGTGTCTCCCTGACAACCAGACTCCCCGCAGCCGCCGACCGGACCCACCGCAGCCGCCGACCACGGCACACAGTCACCCACCGCCAGGCAGCAGGTAACTTCCCGGTCCAGCGGCAGACCCCCCAGCCCAGCGGCAGACCCCCCGGCCCAGCGGCAGAATTTTCCCAATTTTGGCGCTTTGAATAAATAAATACAAATTTTATCGGTCTATTTTATCCGACTAAATGAAGTACAACATGTGGCGAAAAAACTATGTCAGAATCGCTTGGATATGCAAAACCTTTCTGGTGTTTTTTCATGTTAAACTGACACATGTCAGATTTGCAAAATTTGGCCTGGTCATTAAGGCTCAAACAGGCTTGGTCACTAAGGGGTTAATAAATATACTAAAAAGAAGAGGGCCCAATACTGCCCCCTGTGGTACCCCACTAGTAACAATGACCCCTCTATTTCTGCCCCCTGTGGTACCTCACTAGTAACCCCTCCAATACTCCTATGAGGTGACAGGACACAGCAGGACGGACAGTGAAGTGATAGGACACAGCAGGAGGGACAGTGAGGTGACAGGACACAGCAGGAGGGACAGTGAGGTGACAGGACACAGCAGGAGGGACAGTGAGGTGGTAGGACACATTAGCAGGTGGGACAGTGAGGTGACAGGACACAGCAGGAGAGACAGTGAGGTGACAGGACACAGCAGGAGAGACAGTGAGGTGGTAGGACACATTAGCAGGTGGGACAGTGAGGTGACAGGACACAGCAGGAGAGACAGTGAGGTGACAGG
Source organism: Eleutherodactylus coqui (assembly GCA_035609135.1). Taxonomy (NCBI): domain Eukaryota; kingdom Metazoa; phylum Chordata; class Amphibia; order Anura; family Eleutherodactylidae; genus Eleutherodactylus; species Eleutherodactylus coqui. Next base: position 208,834,191 of record CM069412.1, on the reverse strand, counting down.
ACACAGCAGGAGAGACAGTGAGGTGACAGGACACAGGAGGGACAGTGAGGTGACAGGACACAGCAGGAGGAACAGTGAGGTTACAGGGCACAGAACTAGAGGCAGTGAGGGGCAGGACACAGCAGGAGAGACAGTGAGGTGACAGGACACAGCAGGAGAGACAGTGAGGTGACAGGACACAGCAGGAGGGACAGAGAGTTGACAGGAAACATTAGCAGGAGGGACAGTGAGGTAACGGGACATAGTAGGGAAAAAATGAGGTGACAGGACACAGCAGGAGGGACAGTGAGGTGACAGGACACAGCAGGAAGGACAGTGAGGTGACAGGACACAGCAGGAAGGACAGTGAGGTGACAGGACACAGCAGGAGGAACAGTGAGGTCACAGGACACAGCAGGAGGGACAGTGAGGTTACAGGGCACAGAACTAGAGGCAGTGAGGGGCAGGACATAGCAGTGAGGACAGTAAGGTGACAGGACAGATTAGCAGGGGTGACAGTGAGGTCACAGAAGATAGAGGGGGGGCACTGAAGTGACAGGAAACACTACCAGGAGGGACAGTGAGGTGACAGGACATATTAGCAAGAGGGACAGTAATGAGAAAGGACACAGGAGGGGGGGGGGGCAGTGAGGTGACAGGACACAGCAGGAGAGATAGTAAGGTGACAGGACACAACACAAAGGACAGTGAGGGGCAGAACACAGCACGAGGGACAGTGAGGTGCAGGACACAGCACGAGGGACAGTGAGGTGCAGGACACAGCACGAGGGACAGTGAGGTCACAGGACACAGCAGGGGGGACAGTGAGGTGACAGAACACAGCTGGGGGATAGTGAGGTGACAGAACACAGCTGGGGGGACAGTGAGGTGACAGAACACAGCTGGGGGGACAGTGAGGTGACAGGACACAGCAGGGGGGCAGTGAGGTGACAGGACACAGCAGGGGGGACAGTGAGGTGACAGGACACATCTGGGGGGACAGTGAGGTGACAGGACACATCTGGGGGGACAGTGAGGTGACAGGACACAGCAGGGGGGCAGTGAGGTGACAGGACACAGCAGGGGGGACAGTGAGGTGAAAGGGCACAGCAGGGGGGACAGTGAGGTGACAGGACACAGCAGGGGGGCAGTGAGGTGACGGGACACAGCAGGGGGGCAGTGAGGTGACGGGACACAGCAGGGGGGACAGTGAGGTGACAGGACACAGCTGGGGGGACAGTGAGGTGACGGGACACAGCAGGGGGGCAGTGAGGTGAAAGGGCACAGCAGGGGGGACAGTGAGGTGACAGGGCACAGCAGGGGGGACAGTGAGGTGACTGGACACAGCAGGGGGGACAGTGAGGTGACTGGACACAGCAGGAGGGACAGTGAGGTGACAGGACACAGCTGGGGGGACAGTGAGGTGACAGGACACAGCTGGGGGGACAGTGAGATCACAGGACACAGCAGGGGGACAGTGAGGTGACAGGACACAGCAGGGGGGCAATGAGGTGACGGGACACAGCTGGGGGGACAGTGAGGTGACAGGACACAGCTGGGGGGACAGTGAGGTGAAAGGACACAGCAGGGGGGGGGACAGTGAGGTGACAGGACACAGCTGGGGGGACATTGAGGTGACAGGACACAGCTGGGGGGACAGTGAGGTGACAGGACACAGCAGGGGGGGGGCAGTGAGGTGACAGGACACAGCTGAGGGGACAGTGAGGTGACAGGACACAGCTGGGGGGACAGTGAGGTGACAGGACACAGCAGGGGGGGGGGCAGTGAGGTGACAGGACACAGCTGGGGGGACATTGAGGTGACAGGACATAGCAGGAGGGACAGTCCGCTGCACTCAGGGAGCCTCCTGCCCTCCTGTCATCTCCTCACTTTGGACTGGGCCAGCCTGACTGCTCCGTTGTAATTTTCTTCCATTGATAACTCGGCTTGGTAACAGCAAATATGGCCGCTGCCTTCTGTTGGACGGAGACTATTCAGGACGTACAGTTTGTTCTCTTGTGACTGAAGTGGCGGGTTCCTGTGACTACAAATGAGATGCAACAGTTGTCAGTACTGTGGCAAGTGGTCGGAGAAGCAAGAATAAACTCCATAGTGTCCCCAGTAGAAATAATACCTGCATAGTGGTCTCAATAGTAATAGCACCCCCATAGTGTCCCCAGTAGTAAAAACACCCCCGTAGTTTCCCCAGTAGTAGTAATACCCCCATAGTGGCCCCAGTAGTAATAATGGCCCCCACAGTGACCCTAGTAGTAATAATACTCCCATAGTGACCCCAGTAGTAATAATGCCTCCATATCACCCCTCTCTGACATTCTCTCTGGATTTAGCTAGTGTTTTTCAGCATCAAGCAGCTCACAATCAGGAATATTGGAGATTCAAAACCCCTTACCCAGCAAACTGTAAGTACGAGCCGGGGGTCTTATTGCTGATGGTAATGGGGGTCTGCTAATTATAATTATAGATCCCTGCCATCATACCCCTTCTTATGTTTTTTACAGGATCGGCAGGACAACTAGCCGCGGTAGACCATATTACGGTTGCATTCTCCCTACAAGCGTTACTCTGAGGACTTTACTATTATATGGTAACTCCTATTTAGCACAGCTGGGGATTTGCTACAGTTGCAGTCAGATCTGACGATTTAAAATTTTAAAAAAGCATACCTCACCTAGAAGCGCTGTCCAGGGCTCCGCTGCAGCTTCTTCCGGGTCCCTGATACTTGTTTTCTTCTTCCCTTCTGGCCAGGGATTGAAAATCCCTGCCTCTTGGAAGCACTGGCTGTGATTGGTTGATGTGTAGCCAATCACAGCCAGCGCTCGATGAATGGCTGTGATTGTTTCATCGAGTGCTGGCTGTGCTTGGCTAAGCGTCAGCCAATCACAGCCAGCACTTCAAGGAGGCAGGGATTTTTCAATCCCTGGCCAGAAGAGATGAAGGAGAATAGTGCCGAGGACCCGGGGAGAAGATGCAGCTGGGCTGACAGCACCAGAGAGGTGATGTATGGTTTTTTTTTCTTGCAGCCAGGGCTTAGATTTGGGCTTTGACAGCAGGAGTTCCTAATGTCAAAGTTGCATCGCACCGTCGAAAATCCCGTTTTCCTGCGATGCAACAGAGAGAAAGGCTCCATAAGGAAACATGGGGTACAAAACCTCGCATGTCGCTGGCATATCGCCGGACCCGCAAGGTTTTTGTGTCGGATTGTTGCATTCTACAAAACATGGCATGTGTGAATTAAGCCATAGGAAAACATGGGCTTCACATACATGTGATTTGTAGCATCATAGCAACGAGACAAAATCGCGCAACTTTGTCACCTATGTGAACCCAGCCTAAAGGTGTGTGAGTTGATCCCCAGCCCTGTTAGTGAATACGCAGATAAGAGGTGCAGTGGGGTGTGTGGGGGTTGAAGTGAGAAGGAGCGCAGGTTTCCTTCCAAAGGAGAGTATAGCAGTGTAGATGGAAAAGAGTTTAGGTTAGGTTGTATGGTAGGCCTCCCTAAATAATGTGTTTTTAAAGCTGTGGGCGTTGGGAATTAACCTGATTGTCTAGTGCAGCTCAGGAAAAATCTTGGAAGTGGGAGGTCCAGACTAGAGAGGAATTTAGTCTAAGGTCATTAGTAGAGCGCAGAGCATGGGTAGGGTGGTAGACAGAGAAGAGGGAGGAGATATAGGTCTGTGGAGAGCCTTATGGATGAGGGAAATGGAAATGCATGGAGTATAATGTAAAAAAGTATTAATACGATGTATCAATGTTAGACTCTACTCAGACTTACATTAGGAGCCTCTGTCCAGGGTTTCCATTAGAACAGTATACTAGTACACTGGTATTTTTTCTGGTATGATGACAAACACCGTGATGAAAACCTGACGGAACCCATTCTTGTCAATGGGATCTGTCTGGCTCCGTTGATGTCCCTCATATGACGGATCTGTCACACCGTTACTAAAGTTTTTCTGTTCCTATGATGGAAATGTGAACAGATTCTTAGGTATAAGATATAAAGTGATATTGGTAAGTGGAGCTGTGCTTTATCTTGTCTCGATGTCCTCCATAATTGTAGGTTTACCACCTGGGCGAGGGTCAGGATTCCACGTCCTGGCTAAACAATAACAAAGGAGACCTGGGCAAGATGTTCCTCTCTCACTTGGAGAATGTGGTTGACTTCCTCCACACCGAGTTCCCCGAGAAGAAACTGCTGATGTGGGATGACATGCTGAGAAAGCTGAGCAGACAGCATACAAGGTGAGTGGCCGTCTGTCTACTGTTTCCTTTTAGCAAAAACGGTAGCCAATCAGAGGGTGGGGTGGGGCTATAACACAGTGTAGCCAATCAGATCCTGGCAGTGATGAGTGTAGCAGCAGATGAGTATGCTGAGCATATGGGGCAATGACCTGTCCACTTTCTTTGGTATGTTAGTAAGACAGTAGCAGTGACGGAGGGGGACATACAAAAGGTTACAAGAAGCTACAGCAGCACAGAGTATCTTAGATCAGGAAGTGATCTGTGGTTGTGTTAGTGAGGACAGGACGGAATGTGATGTGTCAGCAAAGTGGAGACAAGTAGAAGGCCACAGACATGATTTAAAGTGACCCTCCGGTCCTGAAGAAACATAGATGGCCGCACCGCTAGTCTGACTACCTGAGGCACACTGTGCATTAATATGCATGGATAGTCAGCGCTTGCCATGCCGAATCCTCAAGTGAATTCCAGTCATCTAAGCCTCGCTTTACGGTGTATGTGCTGGAAGATGAGACATGAGAGGCGCACGTCACTTACATGGGATTCAGCCTGGTTTGTACTGACGTCAGAAGGAAAGTGGGTGGCAGCGAGAGGCTGAAGAGGAGGGATTTAACAAGTGACATCTTTACTTAGAGCTGTAATGGCGCCGCCTCTTGAGGCAGGGCATTTGACTTAACAGGCGCTCTGCAATAAAAGTAGGATTTTGACTTTTCTGCCGATTTGCTCTATTCTGCTTAAAACATCAATGTTATCCTGCTGCTATGCTGTTTTACACTGTGGGGCCAGGTAATATACCTATATTCTGCTGACAGGTTCCCTTAAAGGTAGTGGTAGGAGCAAGGGATAGTGATGCCAGATCTATGAGCAGGCCATCCATAAGATTTCTCTGTTGGAGGTCAGTCAGGAGACCCCGTACATGTATTAGATTGTTGGCAGTGGTGATTTAAGGGCTTTTTAACACAAGAGTTTTTTTCCGTGCGAGTATGGTCCGATTTTCAATTGTACGGAAATAGAAGGCACTGATTTCATAATCAGACAGTCTGAGCAAAAAAAATGCAGCATGTCCTATCTTGGTCTGATTCTTGGGCAAGAATTGTCCATTTAAATCAACGGGTGCATTAAATAAACAGAATGACATATGAGTGCGTTCTGGTTTTTTTTTCATGCACCCATTGATTTTAATAGAACTTTTCAATTAGATCAGTTGAGCCACCTTCCATTTTTTAATGCACAGAAAACACAGATGACACTTGGATGACACTCTTGTGTGGAGAAAAGCAAAAACACATGAAAATCAAAAGGAAAATTGGTCAGTTTTTCCATGGATCGGAATTGCACTCGCCCATTTGAACCAGAAAAGTCCAACATGGAACCACGTTTTAAATATGCATCCTAAATAGGGATTTTTAACACGGTTTTCAATGTTGTATGTAGATTTTGATGCGAATTTTGAGCTTCCAATGAGTTTAATGAGAAAATTTGGCACCAAACTAACAACAAGAAGTGATAAGTCCCTTTTTTTCCAAGTCTGCAGGAGGAAAAATCCATGTAGTTTAATCAGTAACATGGGATGTCCATTCACTTTCTGCGTGCGCATTTCCTATTCATCTCTATGCAAGATGCATGTGCACAAAGAGTCAAGCCGTTGGCACCTGTAATCTTTGTGGAGATACAGCTCTGCAATGGAGCACCCAGTGAGTATGGAACGCAGCTCCCAGGACTCTCTGTTCCATCACCTTTCAGCCCCATGACACAGTATATGAAGCTCAAATGCAATGGCAGGTTTTCAGTAAGGCTGCAATACCAGAAATAGCCCATGAACAAGAGTGGCGCTGTTTCCAGAAAAACCCTGGAAACCCTTTTAATGAACGACAATGAAGTTTACAGTAGAAATATAATTCTTTGGTGATTTCTTCCTCTTAGTGATGGGACCGGAGGATTTCCTGGATCTGAAATTTATAACATGGTGAAGAAAGTCCACAGCGAACTGAAGGGGAAGGTTCATGAAATCACAGAGGGAGACAGGTAAGAAGGGAATGACCAAACTATGACTGCACAGCAGTGGATGTGAGCTATATGACTAGTAGAGTACCCAGGGACAGGGTACATCACAGGGTCCACACGGTGGTGCTGGGCACCAGCTCCACATTCTCCATGGTACAGGGCAGAGTTTCTCAGTACTAAATACCTTCTGCTGGGGCTGATTTTGCCAAAAATTAAAATCTCAATTTTTTTTAATTTATGGAAAGTTTTCAATTTCAATCTCAATTTTCTTTTTTTGCTCAATACTAAGACTGCGAGACGAGTTGTAGATTTCCGTGGTACCATGTAGGGGTACAAGTGGAACTTTTTGATTGCTTTTTATTGTGTTTTTTAGGAGACAGATGAATGGAAAATAGCAATGTATCTATAATTAAAATAGTGACTAGTCGCCCTCTCCTTGGGCCACCGACCTGGTCTCCTCTGCTCAGGTCTCTGCTAAAACCGGTAGTGATGATGTCACATCCATTGCTCACATGACCACTGCGGCTAATTGCGGTCTACAGTGGTCACATGTTGTTTACGCAGTCGACCACTGGGGTCAGCGATTGGCTGAAGCAGTTATGTGAGCAATAAATGTGACCCTTTCAGTGGGGAGCAGGTAGACAGCGCTGGGCCAGAGCACAGCAATACCATTCCCTACTTACCCTAAGCTTCTGTTTTAAAGTGGCAGTAACCCTTCCTTATATCCGCCTGTATCCTAGGGAGGCTTCCTATGTCCCCCGTTTAAAAAAATCCTAACCCTTTTATTGTCCATCAAGGTAGCTGTCTGAGGCCTTTTTTTCTGAATGAGTTGTATTCTTCAATAGTACTATTTAATGTACCATATAATGTACTGAAAAACGTAAAAAGATTCTAAGCCAAAACTTTTTTTATATTTCTGTTGAGGGCTCGTTTTTTACGGGACGTTCTGTGGTTTAGGGCTTATTCACACGGGCATCTGCGTTTTTACATTTGCCCACCGGCCCATGTGAACTGGTGCATTGTAAACCAATGCATCAGAGGGGCAGTGTATATTAGCCGGGCATGAAAACGCGGCCGATATTGGATTCCAATGCATCAGATCACACAGACGTATTCCTGAGACGTAAAAGCGCCCGCCCGGAAAGATCTTCCTGTCCTGACTATGGCCACTGCCAAGGACTCCTATGGGAGCCAATGACAGCAGCCAGAGAAGGAAGGTGGAAGGGAGTTTAGCAGTGTGTCTGCTAAACTCCCTCCCCCTTTTATCCTCCCCTCCGGCTGTTTGCAATGGGAGGGGGCGGGGAGGGGGCATAAGCTTAGCTCCGCCCCACACCATCCCATTGCAAACAGCTGGAGGGGAGAAGAGAGGAGGTGAGCCAGGGAGGGAAGGGGAAGACAGCTTAGCTCTGTCGTCCCCCTGCCCGACGGCATATATGCCGAGCCCGTGCATCGCATGGTAGCATATTCGCTCATGTGAATAAGCCCTTATATTGTATGACTTTTTGATTGCTTTTTATTACATTTTCTCTTGGAGACGGTGGTGACTAAAGGGCAATTTTGTGGGGTTTTTTTTCTGATGATGTTTACCGTGCTGGGTAAACAATGCCTTAGGACAGCCTCAGACGACCGTATATCGGCCGGGTTTTCTCTGCAGGGGGATGAGGCTGTAAGAGCCAGGAGCAGTGCACTGAGCTCCTGCCCCCTCTCTGCCCCTCGCCACTATTTGCAATGGTCGTCTGCATAAGCCCTTAGTTTGATAGATCAAACTTTTATGGACGCAGAGATGCCAAGGCAGAATAAACAGTGTTCCAAGTGCAGGCATTAAGACACACTTGATTTAGAGTACCTCCACACGGTGATCCCTTAATTTAGGATGCCCTTGTGTGAACAACTAAAGACGTGTAGCTCAACCCAGCAGTCCCAGACTTCAGGACGCTCGGGTATGTAAATTAAAGACAAGTACCTCTGCACTGGGCCTTGGGAAAACACACTCGCGGTTCGC